>CAUYUJ010022205.1:0-20000 GCA_963575745.1 Prorocentrum cordatum
CTGGAGGAGGGCACTCTCGGGTGATCTTCTGGTTTGGGGTGTTTCACTAGGGGAACGAGCAATGACTTAAACATACAAAATCTGAGGTCCGCGCGGGTTTCTCGGATCTGAGGTCCGGCGCTGGACCCCCCCCTGGCGCGCGGAGCGCGTCAGGGGCGGCTGCTCGTGTTCTTGAATGATTTTCTTCCGTCCTCGGTCCGACTGTACAGGATCCGTTTGGAATGAGGAGCATTTGCTCTTCAAAAGGGGCTCGGCCGTTCCTTTCGTTTGCATGCGTTCCGCTACCTTTTTGGCGGCGGGCCCCCCTGGTGTTCCTTCGGCCTTCGTAGACTTGCTTGGAAAACAGGGGGCTTCGTTCCTTGTTTATCGTTCCCTAGGGCAGGCGGGAGCCTGTACTGGGCCTCACAGGCCAGGGCCGCAACGTGGCGGAGGAGCTGCCGGCCTTGGGCAGCGCGGGCGCGCCATGCGCCCTCTCCTGGGGCCGCGGGCGGTCTGGCGCTGCAGCCCGCGGGCGTTCGTGCTGCTACGTTCGAGGCTTAGGTCGGGCATGTCCGTCTACAGGAGGAATATTCAAACATTGACCGTAGATAGTCTGGGGACTATTCTTTCGTACCGTTTTTGAAGATGTGTGGCGTAGTTTTGGTTCATCGTCGAAAATCTGCCTGTAGGGGGGCATGCCCGAACATGCCCGACCTAATTCGAGGCTTGGCTGGCGGCCGGGGGCTGCCGAGTTCGTTTCCTGGGCTCCTTGGGGCCAGAGCAGCCGCGCGGAGGAGTTTGAGGAGGGCGGGTTCCCGCCGCCGAGTCTTGCGGGTTCGGCAAGAGCGGAACGGCACGGGGTAAGAGGTTCTTCGAGTTCTCTTCCAAGCCCTTCGGGTTCGGCCAGATCGGAGCGGGACAGAGGGAGAAGTGATTCGATCTCTCCTCCAGGTCCTTCGGGTTCGGCAAGGTCGGAGCTGGACGGAGAACCAGGGCCTTCGAGTACGGAGGGCGGCGACGCGCGCGAGGAGCAGTTTCCCAAGAACGCGCTAGACCTTGGGAGGCTCGACGGGCGACAGCGGCGCATGGCGAATCTCGTTCGGCGGCGGGCGAGGGGGGGGGGGACGTGAGAAGGGGGAGACGGGGCGGGACTTCTCAGAAGGCTCGGAACCCCCCCCCGGCCTTTTGAAAAGGTTCCTGAGCCTTTCCCGAAGATAAGGAACAAAAACCTTTCCGAAGGCCAGAGGGCCCTCGGAGAAGCCCCGCCGCCTTCCGAGAAGGTCCTTCCCTTCTCACCTTCCCCCCTCGCTCGCCGCCAAGCTCGTGATCGAGTCGGGGAGGGCCTCCTCCGAGATCTTCGACGCGATCGTGGGTCACCTAGCGCGCTCCACTACTCGCAAAGTGCCTACTCGCAAGCGTACGAAAATGTATGTTCGCTTCGATGAGATTTACACCTCATGCGATGCTTAAGAAAACCTAAGTTTTCGGCCAGAGTGTCGATTATTCTTACCGTTTCAATGTAAATCCCAAGATTTTGATAGAAGTTCTGGGTTTTATTCAATTTCTGAGACTATGAATTTCTTAACCCATGATTTTTTAAGCATTTCGCAGGGTGTACCGTAGATCCCCCGCGGCGGATCCAGGCCACTTGCGAGCAGCTACTCTGCGAGCAGCGGAACGCGCCCGTCTAGAGGGGGCGGCCCGCGCCCCGCGTGCCCGTCCCCGCGGCTCCGCCCGCGCGCGAGGCGCCTCCCGCCGCGGCAGGGTGGCAGGCTGTGCCACGGCGGCTTTCGCGCCTCCCCTCCTCCTCCTCCTCCCCCTCCTCCTCCTCCTCCCCCCTCTTTCCCCTCCTCCCCCTCCTCCTCCTCCTCCTCCTCCTCCTCCTCCTCCTCCTCCTCCTCCTCCTCCTCCTCCATTCCCCCTCCTCCCGCCGCGGCAGGGCGTCTTCTCCCTCTCGCGGGCCGTGCCACGGCGGCTTTCGCGCGCGCGGCGCCGCGGGGGTCCTGTGCGAGAGCTGCCAGAGCGCGGGCCACGAGGACTGCTCACGGCTGGACCGGAGTACTCAGATCGAGGTCGGGTCGGGGAGGGCACCCTGATGTGTTCTTCGTGCTCGGTGGACGTTCTCTTGTGCAGCCCGGGGAGGGTGCCCTCGGATGTTCCGTTTGTCTTGGCCGGCGGAGGGTCTACTGTCCTCGAGGGATGCTCTGCTGGCCCACGTCCGACTGTACACTCCGGGAGCAGCTCGGCTGGACGAAGGGGCGCCTGCGGTGCCCGACGAGCGGCGCTGCGCGACGCTCGCGGCGGCGGTGCTGCTCGACGTCCTCCGGAGGTGTTCCTGGTTCGGGGCTGTCCTCAGACCCTCCCCGCTTTTCGGCGACGCCTCGGCCCAGCGCTCCCCGCTGGTGTGCCGAGGGGTCGGCATCGGTTCGGGGTGCTCCCTGGCCCCCCCCCCTCGCCTTTCGGCGGTGCCGCGGCCCAGCACTTTCCGCTGGCGGTGCCGTGGGGGGCGGTCCTCCGGGGGCCTCGTTGCGGCGTACTCCTCTCTCCCCGCACGTCGTGCTTAGCACAGCGTTTGAAAACGTTTTTCTTGTTATTATTCTTTTTCTTCTTCTTCTTCTTCCTCCTCCTGCTCCTTCTCTTATTATTCTTACTCTTATTACTCTTCTTACTCTTCTTACTCTTCTTCTTCTTCTCCTTACTCTTCTTACTCTTCTTACTCTTCTTACTCTTCTTCTTCTTCTTCTTATTGTGTCTTCTTCTTTCTCATTCGTACGCTCTTCTTCGACGCCGACGCCGACGCCGACGCCGACGCGCTACCCCAGTCCGTCGCGGCCGCCGACGTCCACCGCGCCAGCGGCCGACAGGTGCCCCGCCCCCCGCCCCCCCCCCCCACACACTCCTCCTCGGTCGGAGGGGGCCGCCAGGAAACCAAACCTCAGGCATCTCGGAGGAAGCCTCGGGGGAGGAGGAGGAGGAGGAGGAGGAGGAGGAGGAGGAGGAGGAGGAGGAGGAGGAGGAGGAGGAGGAGGAGGAGGAGGAGGAGGAGGAGGAGGACGGGAGGAGGAGGAGGAGGAGGAGGGGCAGGAGGAGGAGGAGGAGGAGGAGGAGGAGGGGTAGGGGAGGAGGAGGAGGAGACCAGACCTCGGGCATCTCGGAGGAAGCCTCGGGGGAGGAGGAGGAGGAGGAAGACCTCGCAGACTGAGGGGAGAGGGGTCCAGGTCCCTCCTCGGCCCTGGGGCCGCGGGAAGAGACCAGGGGGGTTGGAGAGCTGGTCCCGGGGAACGCCCCAGTGTATCCATTGCCACTTTACCTCGGGATCCTCCTCCTTCATGCCACGAGGATGGGCGCGACGGGGATGAGGGGGTGGG
Source organism: Prorocentrum cordatum (assembly GCA_963575745.1). Classification (NCBI taxonomy): domain Eukaryota; class Dinophyceae; order Prorocentrales; family Prorocentraceae; genus Prorocentrum; species Prorocentrum cordatum. Next base: position 3,348 of record CAUYUJ010022205.1, read on the forward strand.
GGGACGAGGGACGAAGGACGAGGGACGACGGACGAGGGACGAAGGACGAGGGACCGACGAGGGACGCAGGAGGACGAGGAGGAGGAGGAGGAGGACGAGGAGGAGGAGAACGGGGGTTGTCGTCGTCGTCGTTGTCGTCGCCGCCGCCGCCGCCGTCGTCGTCGTCGTCGTCGCCGTCGTCGTCGTCGTCGTCGTCGTCGTCGCCGCCGCCGCCGCCGCCGCCGCCGCCGCCGCTGCCGCCGCCGCCGCCGCCGCGCCCCGGTCGGCGTGGCCTCACGCGAGGCCTTCTACCGGGGTTCCGAGCAGGTGTGGTCAGTGGATCGCGCCGCATCGCCAATGCATCGGAGATGCACCTCTACGTATCTGCGGCGAGCCCGGTAGGGAAGTGAGAATGGGCGGGCCTTCTCAGAAGGCTCGGAAGCCTCCTGGCCTTCTGAGAAGTTTTCTGAGCCTTCCCCGAAGACAATCAACTTCTTAGAAGGCTGGAGGGCTTCTGAGAAGCCCCGCCGCCTTCTGAGAAGACCTTTTCCTTCTCATTTCCCTCCCTCGCTCGCCGCCAAATGTATGCCGCATCGCCGATGCATCGGGGATGCCAGCTCTATGCAGACCCGATCTTCTCCACGCCGACGGCGCCGATACCTCGGCGCTGCGGGGCGATCCTCGGACCCTCTCTGCTCGGACCCCATGTAGGAGGCCCCCGCTCACGCGAGCGCGCGCGCCCTTCGAGGGGCGCCGCTGCCCGTGCCGGCGGTGCAGCCCGGGGGAATCTGGGCGCCAAGTTTTTTCACAACGGGTACTTTTTTGCCCAGCTGCGGGCGCCAGCACCATCACAGGTGGATGGGGCTCGAGAAAGGCGCCAGAAGGATGGGGTGCAGGGCTCGAAACAGGCGCCAGTGGTCAAAGGAGAAAAAACGCCATAAACATAGACTTTCGGCGCCCCGCGCGGATTTCTTGGATCCGCGCTGGGGCCCCCCTGGCGGCGCCTCCGTCGCTTTCCCTGGCGCGCTCCGCGCGCCAGGGAGGGGGGTCCAGTGCAGATCCAAGAAATCCGCACGGAGCACCTAAAGTTTCTGCTTATGGCGTTCTTCTCCCTTCTAGGAAGAAGGCGCCAGGAGGATGGGGTGCAGGGCTCCGGTCGTGCTTTTCTGCGATGCGTACCCTCTCTCGCGGCGTCGGGTCTCAGGGCTCCACCGCTGCCGACCGCGCCCGCGTGGCCGCCGCCCTTTTCAGGACTGGCCCGTGGCCGCGGGGGGCTGCTGGGGCGAGCGCGGCCTCGGTCCTCGGGGGCAGCGTGCAGCCGCCAACTCGTCGCCGACGGGGGCTCGAGAGCCTGCTGCGCCCAGCAGCCTGCGGCTTCGCCCTCGGGGGCCCGTCGCCGAGCTGTCGGCGATCGCCGGTTCTGGGCCGAGGTGCCTTCCCCCGGGCCGGACCCCGCCGGCCCGAAGGTGGCTCCTCAGGCCCGCGGCGACGTGGGGCGCGAAGCGTCGAGCAGCAGCAGCAGCAGCAGCAGCAACAGAATGTTATTGTACCACCCTTAGTTTTGAAGATTATAGAATCCTGAGTGTTGACCTACACTTAGATTTCCAGAGCCTGAGCGCGTGCAAAGCCATGTACTACAGTATGACACTTGGTCTACTAAGTAGTGCAGTGATATTTGTGCGTGCAGTGCTCATTATAGGAAGAATCGTGATATGTGTGCCGTACCTTGCTGTCTTCGTTTGTTTCGCACTCGCCGCGGGCATTCTCTAGGCCCGAGGTCGGTACGCTGAGGACGTAAAGCGACTAGGACCCCATGCCAGAGTCCTACCAGTTCCAAGTCTGGACCGACGGGCTGACCCAGGAACAAGGGGAGGGAGGGGGAGGGGGACACGGGTGCTCACCTCCCTCGGGCCTCACCTCCATCCTTGATCCTGTCCATATAGCTCCCTTTGCTCTCGACCAGCAGCTCTCCCACGGTTCCCTCTCTAGGGCGTGTGGAGGTAAAATTCTATCGTACACATTTGTTTGCACATTACATCTATGTTGGACAGCTCACACCCTGCTCGTGCCCATATCAGTAAGTTCTACCCAGCCGTCCCTCGAGAAGGCTGGCGTGAGTTCATACAGAAGATCCCCATTCAAGACCTCCTGGCCCACATGGCACAGGTGTGTACTGGGACAAGATTTGGGACAACACGAGCAAACGGAATGCACACCACAGCACATTTCTTCCTATGGGCCCTACAGGGCTTCCCCACCAGACAGCTCGACAGTCTCTGCCGAAGTGCTAGATGCACCCTCGGCCTATGGCTGCAACACGGTAGTGGGAACAAGGATGCCTGGAACACCTTCTATGGTCTGGGCGTCATACACACACTACACTTCATGGTCGAGAATGCTGAAAAAAAGTCACACGTTCGAGTTATCCTGCGCGCGGCGAAGCCAGCCCTACAGACATGTATCCTTGCTAGGTGTTTTCGTTTCCAGTTTTGGCATAAATACATTACACAGCTACACCACCTTCTCTGGTGCCCACAAGATAGCGTTGCTAACTCAGCCCTCCTATACGTTGCGCTGTCCACCGAGAGTGGGCAGTGGTACATTGGAAAGGCACAAGCAACACGACTACGCAACCGAGTCTTGTGGCACGGCGGACTCGCACGGTATAAAGAACACTATGAAACTACGTATCGGAGAATGGGTGGTCAAGTACACCGGCCACGATATAAATCGTGGAGCAGCGATGCGTGGTGGAGTTTCTGTGCCCTGCCAATTTCGTCAGGATCGACTGAACACATCTTGCGATACGAAAGCCTCGTTATTGAAGTTCTCCAACCCCCGACCCAGAAGACCAGAAAGGAGTACACACCTCGAGAAGGGAGTCGACAGAGAGACTTTCCAAGATTCCGTAAGAAGTACACAGTTTCGAGCGAGATTGCACTTAACCTCATCTGTAAAATACGATATGACTCGGATTTTCGTGCTCGTTTCTTTCGACAATCATATTCCTGGCGTGCCCTCCTTACCTCCCTCGATAATAAATATTCTCTCAAGCCCAGAGACATTGAGAGATTGCTCTATAACCGAGGATATGAGGCGTGGTTGGCAATCTACCTGTCAGAATACAAGCACCGCTTGGACTACAAGAGAGCATGGCGACACGCCCACGTTGCAGAGTACATACTGTGTGTCTGGAATCGAGCATCCCTCTTGCCGGGAGAGCAGAAGCGTACAGCACAGAGTAGCTCGAGCGCTTCCTGCACACAGGGAACCTCCTGCCACGTAGAGTATATAATGTACATGTGTCGACAGATATGCCACGTGTCTGGGGCATTGTTCGTAGAATCGTTGACAGATACCTCACACGCGTGTGTGCACACAAAACATACTTGTTGTCCTTCCTTCGTGCAAAAACACGTGTTCTTGCTTCTAAGTTGGAGAAGGTCAGTGATCGTATCACACAGCAGTATGCAGCATCCGCTCTCTTCAGCCTTAACATGTTCCATGAGATCTGCCAGCATCCCACGTATGCTCCACTCCTCTGTTATGATGTATTCTGGTGTGATCACTACTGGGACGTACCAGTGGACACAGCTCCAGCACGACTTTGGCAGCAGATGGAAGGTCAGCTGCGACAGCACCATTGGTTGTACATGTTCTCTAGACGTCCTCCCTGCTTTGCTTCCCTGGGACTCCGTTTCTGGCGTGCTTTCTTGGAAGTTTGTCCGTCCCACAGCTTACGTGTTTCTCCTCCCTTGGTCTCTCTCCGAGACACCCTCGTTCAGGAACTTGGACATGTTGTGTGGGTGGGGGTTGATAAAGACCCTCACAGGCGTGTGGGAGTCCCCTGGTACCAGTACCTCTGGCACCTCGGTAAAATTTTCCTTGAAGACCCCGCCCACTACCAACACATGCCCGACCTCACACGTAAGAGCGTGGCCAAGAGACAGAGACGTTTGGACAAGAAGTACATCCCACGACGTTGGAGGAATCCAGTGCCAGCCCAGCCTGAGCACATTGCACGTGCATACATCACATACAAAGGTAAGTGTCTGTCACACGTGGATGGCACCCTTATATGTGAGAAAGAGCACGCGCATGTGCGAGAGATCGTCTCAGCATACCATGCAACGCAGAAACGTTTCTTGGGTAAAGTTGCTAGAGCCATCCGACTGGCAAAACGATATTCATCAGATTATTCTTGGACGTTGTGGAAGCCCAATGATCTCCCCGCGGTCATCAGATCGCGCGTTGCCCAGCTCAAGGTTGAACCCCTCTGGATCACAAAATGTAGGAGATGTAAGCAGCACAAGACGCCTCTTAGTTTTTGTAAGGCTGACGCCTCGCAGTTCTTCAAGGACGCGAGCTATGATAGAGGTGCCTGGTGCGTGCGAGACCTCCTCAAGAGACTCACAGCACAGCATGGTTGCACAGGTGTGTGTGTACACAGAGGTAAGCAAGCGTCAGGGTATTTATACAAGCCTGGAGACAACATACGCCTGCAGCATGACCTCATTAAGTTTTCTGACATCTCGAATGCCCTGCACTATGTTAAACAGGATTGTTTTTTTGCAGTTGGAGAGGAGATATTCAAGCGAAGACGCGGCTGGGCGATGGGCGCCAGCCTATCTGAGCCCGCCACGCTCGCAGATCTCGGAGACCGTGTGCACCAGCTGTATTCAAACCATAGATATGCATGTTCCCTGGGCCTTGCTTTTCCTAGTGTCCCTGCCTCCCAGGTCATCCAAGGAGTTTTATACGTTGATGACAGTTTGTCGTTCTCGCGGACCCTGTGTGGGAAATGTTTGTTTCGTTCGCTCCAAAAACTGTTTCCCGCCGACGTCGGATTCACATGTGAAGGTACAGAGCTTCCCATCCCTTTCCTCCAGTGTAATATCGTCGACTCGCCCCAAGGGTTTTCATGTCAAGCCTTCTCTGCCAATCATGAGTATGCCAGCGGCCAACGCACGCGGCCAAAGTTTGCCAAGTTCCCTTCCTACTCCTCTGCTCCTGCTAACCTCCCTGCCCCCTTCATCCGCACTCGATTGTGGGAGCGTCTCATCTCCTTCAATGCCATGGGGGAAGGGGTGCCAGAGAGAGCGCAGCAGGCCACAGTTGATCTTGTTTGCGAAGTCTTTGCTTTGGGCTGGAGCGCCAGAGACATCGGTCATGCTTTCAGATCGGTGCCCAGACGCCATGCTTCGTCGTACCTCACTCTGGTCAGGAGACTCGGTAGATTTCTCTGCAAGCGAGCTTCGGAGCTGGACAATCAGGATCTGGGGACAGAGGCCCGCAGGGCAGAGTTTTGCGCCACGTTGTCTGCCGACCTTGACCTCCTCCGTTCCGAGGCTGCCCTGGTTCAAGCCTGCTAGTGTGCCCAGACGGGTACCTCTGACATCCGCACGACATCCAGTTCCATATCTCTCCCTGAGTTTCCACTCTGATTCGGTACCGGTGCTGAGCGAGCACACGGTACGAGGTGCAATGGGCTGGCCAGACAAGAAGTACGGCACCACGTCGTATGGTCATGGCATGGGCCAAGGCAAGGACAAGGATAACTACTCAAACATGAAGCGCTATCAGAACACTGGTGTCAGCAGCAGCAATGGACCACGTGACCCATATTTCCATGATGCTCTTGATGACGCACGTCAGATGACAGCTTTGTTCAAGCAGAAGGAGACCGAGAGAGCGGCACGGAAGGAGCGGAAGACGTTCACCCCCCAGATCAAGGATACGGTTGCATCCACGGTTGGCGAGCTCCTCGGATTCATGCCCTCGCAGAAGAAAGAGAAGAAAGTAAAGAAAGACAAGAAAGGTAAAGCAAACAAGGCGTTCAGTTTCTTGAAGATGGCTGGCGGTCGTATTCTGAAGAAATGTGACAGTACGAGTTCCACTGGCAGTTCGACGGGAAGCAGCAGCACGAGCTCCAATCAGAAGTATGGCGGGACCTTCCAGGCGATGGCCAAGAAGATGCAGAAGAAGAAGCGTGAGAAGAACAAGATCGACCCGAAGGTTCTCGAGGCCCTCTTGACACAGCTCAAGAATGCCAACCAAGACGACGACTTCGATGACCCTGACGACGACGACGACGACAACCTCCAGAAGCTCATGATGATCCTCAACAAGCAGCAGAAGAAGCAGGACGCAGCGACGCTCATGCAGTCCTTGACGGCATCAGGCAGCAATGGGAAAGGCTCCAAGCTCGAGAAGGCGCTAATGGCCGTGGCGAGCAAGGCTGGTGCCATCCCTCCTGCAGGCGCGGCCCTGCAGGACTTGGTGAAGCCAGGTGCGGCGACCCCCAAGGAGCCCCCCGCCGCTGCTGCAGCTGGTGGTGACGCTGCAGCGGCGAAGGAGACCCACACGCATGCCATGAAGAAGCTCGCCGTGACCTTGATCCCGAATCATGACATATCCGAGCTCCCCACAGAGCGCGAGGCCTTCCTCAAGGACTTTGCGAACGTGGAGGGCGTGACTCAGACGGTACTGAATAACTGGCTGAAGGCATCGAATCTATCTACCACAACAGGCGTCACGAAGGCCCTGAAGCTCGACCAGTTGCTGAAGCACATCGAGGGCAAGAACTACATCCACCTAGAGCATTAGACATCATGAGTCGTTCCCCTTCCTTGGCTAGGTGGCTGCGACGTCGAGCTCGCAGGCTGCTTCGCCTCTGCTATATTGCTTGGCTCCCTTGTGCGCTTGTCGCAGATTGTATCTCTTGGATGATTTCGCGTTTTATCGACATTCCTGAGCCGTACATCTCTGTGCTGGCGCTCACTCTTAGTCATGCTTCAATTTTCGCTGCTGCATCAGTTCTCAGGGTGGGTGCAGCAGCAGCAGCAGCAACATAATGTTATTGTACCACCCTTAGTTTTGAAGATTATAGAATCCTGAGTGTTGACCTACACTTAGATTTCCAGAGCCTGAGCGCGTGCAAAGCCATGTGCTACAGTATGACACTTGGTCTACTAAGTAGTGCAGTGATATTTGTGCGTGCAGTGCTCATTATAGGAAGAATCGTGATATGTGTGCCGTACCTTGCTGTCTTCGTTTGTTTCGCACTCGCCGCGGGCATTCTCTAGGCCCGAGGTCGGTACGCTGAGGACGTAAAGCGACTAGGACCCCATGCCAGAGTCCTACCAGTTCCAAGTCTGGACCGACGGGCTGACCCAGGAACAAGGGGAGGGAGGGGGAGGGGGACACGGGTGCTCACCTCCCTCGGGCCTCACCTCCATCCTTGATCCTGTCCATATAGCTCCCTTTGCTCTCGACCAGCAGCAGCAGCAGCAGCAGCAGCAGCAGCAGCAGCAGCAGCAGCCTGTGCGCGGCAGAGCTAGCCGTGCTCCAGAGCACTACGCGCACGGCATGCCCAACCTCCAAGAAGCGTTGCGCAGCCTGGCAGAAGAGAAGCGAATGGGTGATATGAGGTTGCGTCCGAGTGCAGCTTTTCGGGGAACGACAGAAGTCCGAGGCGGAGATTTAGCCATAGCCCCCGCCTGGGGGATCGAGCTTCGGGGGCAGTCGTCGTCCTCGTCGTCGTCGTCGTCGTCGTCGCATCCCGCGCCGCCCGCCCGGCTTGGCCTGCCCCGTCACGGCGCGCCCCGCGGAAGCGGACGCGTCTTCGCGGAAGATGATTCGCTGTGCCTTTGGAGTTTATCGCACATTGGAACGGACTTCTGAAGCTTTCGTCGGGCCTGCGCAGTGTCCATAAGAGCAAGAACGCAGCTGAGCACAGGTGGGCGTGCAGGCAGCTACGGAGCTCGGACATGCATTAGCAAGGTGCGGACGACGCTGCAAAGCCCTAGGAGAGCAGAGCATTGACAGCGCGAGCAACACATCTGCACGTGGCCGGGTAGCCCCCGCGCCATGCCCACGAGCGTTGCTCCACCCCAGCGGGTGTGTCCTGATGATAGCTAAAGAAGAAACACGGCGTAAACATAAACTTTTGGCGCTCCGCGCGGATTCCTCGGATCCGCGCTGGGCCCCCCTGGCGGCGCCTCCGTCGCCGCCCCTGTCGCGCTCCGTGCGCCAGGGAGGGGAGGTCCGGCGCAGATCCAGGAAGTCCGCGCGGTGCTCCAAAAGCTTATGTTTGTGCAGTTTTTTCTTGCAGTGCCACTGAAGCGTATCGCTGGTGTCCTGATGGAGCACTTCGCTGCGGGAAGAGTCGGGGCAAAAGTTGAGCTCCGCGGCCCATGGGTCCTCCTCCTCAGGCCACTCCGAAAAGTCAAGACCTGCCTCGTCGGCTAAGTCGAAAACTGCGGCCTGCGCAGTATTAGCATCACTAGAGGAGGGATCAGGACCCCGACAGCCCTCCTCCACAGATGCCACCCCAGAGACTTGTGCACAGTCCCTGAACAAGTTTTGAATTCGCTCAAGCCTGGACGCGACATCAGTCTGGCACTGGATCTGCTTATGAGCTTTTGCCATATTTGATTTGGTGCTTATCGCGGGCGCAACAGAGGGCCTTTGGACGCGAGGCGTCTTAAGAGGCCCAACCATGACCCTCGTGATGATTTGCTCCCCATAATTCCGAAAAGCTACCTTCTAGCCTATGTGCGGTTCTTATGGGACCGCCACGACCGGATTCATTTGCAACACGAACGGCCTCGCAGACAAGCTACACATGACATAATTTGCATGGCCGCCTGCCGAGATATTGCATGTGGCGTTGATATCAGCTGTGACCGAGATTCCCCCAAGCCTTTCTACGACACCTGTTTTTGCAAACGACTGCGGGCTCATGTTGAAGGCGCCAATGACAATCCACGGCAGCCGCAGCGCGAGCGAGAGGCCGGGCAGCCCCTTGGTGCGCCCGACGTTGGTTCCATCGACGCTGGTACTGATGATGACCATCGAGAAGCCCTGGAAGTGTGCGACCGTGACTGCGAACCCATCCAGCGCCTTACTCGAAGGCGCCCACGATCTTGATCCCGCCGATCTGACCGTTGCCAGCCTGTGGCGCTGCAGTTGCTGCCGAGCAGGAAGCCGTTCTCCACCCCACAAGGCTGCACCTAAACGCTGTTCTGCTCTGAGTTTTAAGCGTTTTGTTTTTTGCTTTGTTTTTCTTTCTGAACGGATTCTGTTTTTCGTTCTCAGCGAAGCCTGAAAACGCGAAAGGGGGTGGCACCCCCTTCCGCGTGCCCAGGCTGCCCCCCCCAAGACCCGGAGCTGTGCTGCATGCTGCCGCTGCCCCCGGCAGAGTGTGAGCTATCATGCCAAGCCCGCTGCTTTACGGCATGTCGTCTCCCAGTTGGGAATACTGGCACCGGATGGGTAGATATGCGAGTCTCGATTACCGCGTAGAGTAGGAGAACGATCCGCGCAGAGTTCTCGGATCCGCGCTGAACCCCCTTGGCGGCACCTCCGGCGCCGCCCCTGGCGCGCTCCGCGCGCCAGGGACAGGGAGGGTGGTCCAGCGCCGATCCGAGAAATCCGCGTGGACCTCCGAGTTTTTATGTTTATGTCATTGAGCGTTCCCCTACGATTACTGCGTAGAAGTCGAAAGTGGTATCATCAATCCAAGGCCAAGCTTCATCCCCCATGCATGTGGCATGAGAGTAGAAGAGGCGCGATTTGCCCATCTCCCCACCCCTCTCAGGCTGCCGTACCAGCGCCTGAGATTCTGATGGGGAGCCCAGTCTGGATGATGCTGCTGCTGCCGGTGTCGGTGGGGATGCTGCAGGGGCTGAGGCGCTCGAGTCACTGCCCATGCCCTTGCCCTGGCCCTTCCACTCCGCTGCCATCTTCTCCGCCCGAAACTTTGCCGCCGCAAGCCTCTCAGCCTCGGCTGCGACCTCCTCGTCCGCTGGCCCCCGCGCGGCGCCGCCTGCCGTGGCCGCCGACGTCCCCGCAGCCGACGCCGACGCTCCCGAGGCTGCCGCGGCCGCCTGAGCTGCCCCCCCTGGGCGCTCTAGCCGCCATCCGCAGCACTGGCTCCAACATCGCCTCGAACTCCTGATCCAGCTCCAGACCGCCGCTTCTTCTGCATGCGGTCCGTGATCTCCTGGCGATGCTTCTCCGTGCGCGGCAGCCAGTTGCGCACCTCGTTCTCCTCGGCGGACTTCTCCCGCTCGGTTGCCAGAAGCATGTCGTAGATCTCGTTGAGCCCTGTGCGCGGGCTCTCCTCGCATTCCAACTCGTTCAGCTTGGCGGAGAAGGCGATGTCCCGGACGACCTTGAACTTATTCTGGTTCTTCGCTCGGCTGGGCATCTCCTTGCCAGGGCTTGACACGCCCTCTGCATGTGCTACTGCCTGCGCTGCTTGCTGACGAGCAAGCAAAGCCTTGGCCAGGATGCCCGCGGTCTCAGTCTCCTTCGCCTCGGCGTTCTCCAGCGACTTCCTGGGACGAAGAGCGTTTTGCACCGCCTGCTGCTGCCCGTGCTCCGCGTCCCTGTCAAGGCGGCCAGTATCAGAAGGCCGCGCGACAAGGATGCAAAGGGCCTTGGACGCCCATGCCGAAGCTTCTCGAGCGGGGCGCGGCCAACGAAAGTGGCCAAGGATGGACGAAGAGGCAAGGATGCAAGGGTACCCTTGGGAAGGTTGCCTATCCGTACGTACGAGCCATCGGACCTCGTCAGGACCTCCACCAGCGAGGAAGGACTCCCTGGTCGCACTGTCGACCTCCTTCTCAAGCTTGAGAACTTGCGGCTGGATGGCCAGCTTCAGCTGCTCATCTGCGGTGGCGGCGGCCGCACGCTGCAGGGGAGAGAGCTCGCTGTCCCCTCCCTGCTGCTGCTGACCCTTCCGCCCTGGGCCGCGCCGCCCAACGCCACCGTCGCCTGCACCGCGCCCTGCTCCGATCCCACCATCGGGCGAGGCGCCGCGCGAGCGCAGGATCCCTTTCGGGGGCACGAGCGGGGCGTCCCCATCATCCTCGAAAGCTCCCCGCTTGCTGCGCCGCGATTGGAACAGTTCGACGACTGCACCGCGTGACGAACAAACATATATCTGCATGGCGAAGATGCCATTCTATTCGCTCGATTTGCACTTCTTGCAACGGCTCCAGAAACGTGCGCCTGCCATATTGGAAGAAACGAGCGGAAGGTACAATAACATCCTCTGTTTTGGTCGGTGTCTGAAGGGTTCTTCGGCGAAGCCTCCTGACAAAAGTCCTTCAAGGGGAATGAGCTCCGCTAAAATGGTTCGTGCCCAAGAACTTGAGGGGAGAGAGGGGGGGAGAGAGGGAGGGAGGGAGGAGGAGAGGATGAGGAGGAGGAGAAGGAGGAGGAGGAGGAGGAGGACGAGGAGGAAGATCAGGAGGAGGATGAGGAGGTGGAGGAGGAGGAGGAGGATGATGAGGAGGAGCAGGAGGAGGAGCGTGTCCCCTCGGAGGCGCGCGGCAGCGGCGACAGCGGCCTGCGGAGTAGCGCTGGCCTGGCGGGCAGGAGGACCCGCCCGTCGGCGCTCCCCTGAGGGCGGGCAGGAGACAGGGAGCGAGGGTGAGGAGATATGAGCGGGGGAGTGGGGATGGGAGGAGGGGGAAGAGATACCGATGCCACTGCTCGTCCTGGAGAGCCCTCGCCGCCACGGCATGATTCTCCGCTGGATTCTGGTCAAAACAAGCCCCAGGAGAGGTCCCGGGAGTAGCGGTATCGGTACATGGTTGTTGGTTCAGATGGTCGGACGGTGGAGGGGTGGGTGATGCTGCTAATGCCGATGAGGATAGGTCAGGACGGCGACGATGACGATGTTGACGATGAAGGGGATGATGCTGGTTATGATTCTGATGATGATGATACCGCTGCTGCTGATGATGCTGATGGTGATGGTGCTGATGATGCTGCTGCTGATGATGCTGATGATGGTGGTGGTGATGATGATGGTGATGACGGTACTGATACTGCTGCTGATGATGATGCTGATCATGTTGATGAGTCTGCTGATGATGCTGCTGATGATGCTGCTGCTGATGATGACCATGCTGATGATGCTGGTGATACTGATGGTGATTATGCTGCTGCTGCTGTTGCTGCTGCTGATGATGATGATGATGATGATGATGATGATGATGATGATACGGACGATGATCATGCTGATGATGCTGCTGATGGTGGTAATACTGATGATGACGCTGATGATCCTGATGGTGATGATGCTGAGGATCATGATGATGATGCTGCTGATGATGTTAATGCTGATGATGCTGATGATGCTGATGAGGATGAGGATGAGGATTAGGATGAGGATGATGATGCTGATGATGACGATGATGACGATGATGATGATGATGATGCTGATGATGATGCTGATGATGATGATGCTGATGATGATGATGATGATGATGATGCTGATGATGATGATGATGATGATGATGATGATTATTATCAGTATTATGATGCTGATGCTGCTGATGATGCTGATGATGATCATGCTGATAATATTGATCAGGAGGAGGAGGACGAGGAGGATAAGGAGGAGCAGGAGGAGTAAGAAACGGATGAGGAGGTTGGTGAGAACAATGACAAGGAGGCGGAGGGAGGCGGGGTGGGAGGAGGGAGCGAGGGGGGAGAGGGACCGCCCACCGATCCTTCCCTCGAGGATGGGTGGGGGGAGGGAGAGTAGGCGGAGGACCAAGGTAATGCCAGGATGCATCAGCGATGCTGCAATACACACCTTCCAGGCCCGAGTCCCCTCCTCACAAGTTCCTGACGCTGAATTCAGGATCGCTTTTTGGTTCAGGAGGGGCTCTGATTTGTTGGCCCGTTCTCAGTCCATGTCCGGGAACTTAACTGGTTGGTCAGGAAGCACCCTTCGTTCCTTGTTCAGTGTTCCTTTTGTCAGCGCGATGGGCCATGAGGAAGAGGAGGCGCAGAAGCAGGAGGAGGAGTAGGATGACCACCAGAGCGGGTGCCCCCCGCGCCTCCAGCCCTGGAGCAGCTGGCTTCTCTCCGGCGGACCGGCGTTCGACGCTGCGCAAGACGTCCCTGCCGGGCACGGCCAAGGCGAGTGCCCCCCCCGCCTCGCGTGTGTGTATACATTTGTGTATCTCATGCAAGGTGCGCTCCAGCAAAGGCAGGGTCTTCGGGGATCGAAGGAGTTGACATCTCTTCCTCGGCGGAAGCTGGTGGCGGAAGGGCGGCGGAACGCGGCGGATGCAAAACGGGGGCGTCTCCGCAAGCGGAAGCTGGCGGAAGGGTGGCGGAAGGCGGCGGAAATGAAAATTGCACCCCCAAGAGGTGACAACATTTTTGGGTTCAGGGTTCCCAGTCTCGACTTATATGTATGTATGCATGTATGTCTGTTTGTATGTCTGTATGTATGTATGTCTGTATGACTGTATGACTGTATGCATGTCTGTCTCCAGTTACGTACGTACATACATCGCACATGCATACGTTCGTGCATACACGCATTTCTGCATATAACCATACATACATACATAAATACCTGCATACACACATACATACATCGCACATGCATGCGTACATGCATGCATCCACATACATACATGCACACATACATACACACAGTCGACAACACACATGCATACATGCAAACATACATACATACGTACATGTACACAAACGTACGTACACTCGTATATACACATACACACATCTACACACTTACATACATGCATACATACAAGCATACATGCGTACATATAAACATATATGTATAATGCGTACATACGCACATACACATGCATACATACACATATACAGTCACGCACACATACTCAGTATACACATACACACGTACACACATACATACATGCATACATACATTCACACACATCCATACACACATGTCTACATACCTACACGCGCATATATACACATACACACATTCATACATGCATACATGTATACATGCATACATGCATACATGCATACATGCGAAAGAGCTTGTTCTACCGCTGCTGGCGGAAAACCGGGGGGGGTCACTACCAGTTCGAACCCCTCCCCCCTCCCCCCTCCCTCCGGAAAACCGGGGGGGGGTCACTACCGGTTCGAACCCCTCCCCCCCCCCCCCAGCTCATCATGAAAAGGGGGGGGGGTCACTACCGGTTCGAACCCCCCCCCCCCCTCGAAAACCGAGTGGGGGTGCGGACAGTGGTGGGGACGGTGTTGGTGGGGACAGTGGTGAGGGGACAGCGGGACAGTGGTGGGGACAGTGGGGGGACAGTGGGACAGTGGTGGGGACGGTAGTGGTGGGGACAGTGGTGGGGACAATGGTGGGAACAGGGGGGACAGTGGACAGTGGTGGGAACGGTGGTGGTGGGGACAGTGGTGTGGGGACAGTGGGAATGAGGTGGAAACACTGGGACAGTGGAGGGTACAATGGTGGTGGAGACACTGGTAAAGGCGGTGGCGAGGACGGCGGTGGGACAATGGGACAGAGGTACAGTGGGGACAGTGGTGGGGACAGTGGGGACAGTGGTGGAAACAGTGGGACAGCTCAGTGGGACAGCGGAGGAGTCAGTGGGACAGTGGGGACAATGGGGATAGGCAGTGGTTGGGTCCGTGGAGACAGTGGGGAGAGTGGAACCGTGGTGGGAACAGTTGTGGGAACAGTGGGGACAGTGCGACAGTGGTGGGGGCATTGGTGGGGACAATAGGGACGGTGGTGGAACCAGTGGGGACAGTGGTGGTGAGGACAGTGGTGCTGGGAACAACAGTGGGGGATGTGATGCGAGCGGTGGTAGGGACCGGGAGTCGTTTGCTGGCGGTGCGTGGGGGGGGGGTCGAACCGGTAGTGACCCCCTCCGGTTTTCGAGGGGGGGGGGGGTTCCAACCGGTAGTGACCCCCCCCGGTTTTCCGGATCCGGAGGGGGGGGGGGGGGGAGTTCGAACCGGTAGTGACCCCCCCCCGGTTTTCGAGGGGGAGGGGGGGGGGAGGGGTTAGGGGAGGGGGGGTTTTGCCGCGGGGGAAGGGGGGGTGGGTCCGCAGGGGGGGGGGATTTTCGGAGGGGGGGGGGGGAGACCCCCGGGTTCCGGAGGAAAAGGTTGGCAATTTTCCACAGTAAAGCGGCGGTGGATCACGCTCTCTCATACATGCATACATGCATACATGCATACATGCATACACACCTACACACATACACATACAGACATGCATGCATGCACGCAAACATATATACACATATGCACACATACATACAAACACACAGACATACAGACATCCATACATACATACATACATACACACATACATAAGCACATTCATACATACATACATACATGCATACATACATACATACACACATACACATACACACATTTTCACATACACGCATGCAACTACGTATATGCACGTGTAAACGGACAGGAACATTTGATGAAGAAACCTCCCCCTAACAAGTGGGCCAATGTTTCTTAACAAACTTGCCAGAAAGGTGGCCAAGTGTCTTGAGCACATTCGCCACCCCAACGTTAACAACAGACAGTTGCCTGGTTCCTTTAAATAAGCGTCCGGGAAGCTGGCCCAGGTCTATTAAAACATGATTTGCTCGATCATATTCATGACTGTATTAAGGTTCTGGGCCTCCAGGCAGATTCCCTTGCACACGGGCAGAGTATCCACCCCCCGCTTATGTTCCCGTCCCCCCGAGCCCCAACATGTAGCTTTCGGAGAAGCTCGGTGCTCCAAGATGGCCCAATGGGTGGCGGCCACAGTCTGAGAGGCTCCAGGGAGCTTCACAATTCACGTCTCGCAAACAGGAGCTGACCAGCAAACACTACCCACTGGCTCACCGACTCCGACTTTTCAACAGCACTGTAGCACCAGCAGCGTTATACGGAGCAGAGACGTGGACCCTCACGGAGCCTCTACAGCAGCATCTACGACGGACACAACGACGCATGCTTCGCATGATCATCAGAACGCCACGGAGACGCACAACGAAAGAAGCCGGCCCTCACAGCGGCCAGGGACCTAATCTCGACGGCGCGAACAACGAAGCACAAGACCACGAAGACCGCACCAACAGCACTAGCGACGACGCAGACAGCAACCCATCACAGTGTGATGCACCTGGCACGCCTGACAAGCACAGCGAAGACGGCGAAAACAGCACCACCGCACACGAAATGGAACCATGGGTCGACCACATCCAGCGAGCGACACGACGCGCAGAGCACCTCAAGGCTACACGGGCTCGAACTACACCCAAGCAAAACCAGAGGCCCCAGGAAGCCCAAAAAGGTTCTTCGCAGACGCCAGGAGAGAGCCTGCATAGGGCGCCAAAGGGAGGTCCCAGAGAGCCAACACATCACGGGGCAACCTGCTGTTTCTCAATGCTTGCTCCAGGCTGGCTTCGGGAAGCTGAAGGGAGTCCGAAGACGGCGCTGACGGAGAAGCCCGCGAGACGGGCTGAGAGGGCCCTGCAAGCGGCTGGTTTGGAGCCCCCTACCGGCCCCAGCAGGGCCCCGGAGGGCGGCCGGAGGGGCTCAAGACGGCCCAAGCGAGCTCCAGCACAGCGTAGCAGTGCGCTCTGTGTGCGCCACCTCCAAAGGGGAGGCGCGCGCGCGCCGAGAAATCTTATGGTATATGCTCCGTGGCGGGAGCTTTCTGGCCGTACAGCTCGCCAACGATATGCTACAAGCTTCTTGTACTACATGTTCGGATCGGACGCACGCCTCCAAGACGGACGTATACATAGTGCTCGGATGTTCTCCTGCGTGCCAACTCGTCGAGCTCTGCCGTCCAGCGAGTCGCCGCCGAGGTCG
>CAUYUJ010022205.1:25000-47500 GCA_963575745.1 Prorocentrum cordatum
GAAGGTCAATTTCTATCGTAGCCAGCGGAAGCAATGCATTAGTTTGTTGACGGTTGGCGTGTGTGTATGTGTGTGCGAAACGAGAATGATAGAAGGAGGGCGAGGGGAAGTGTGACGAGGCGGGGGAGCTGGATGAGATGGGGGTGGTCAAGTCTGAGGAGGTGGAGGAGGAGGAGGAGGAAGAGGATGAGGAGGGAGAAAGGGAGGGGGGAGGGGTAGAGGGGGAGAAGGAGGTATCCACATTTTTGTAATGGGGGGCGCAGCTTGCTTATGGCACATCCGCTCTCTGGGTAAAGGTGAGGCGATGGCCGAGGCAGAGTTACAGATACGCCTCGAGGGTAGTGTTGGATAGCGCTCGCCTGAGGGCGCCCTCGATGCCTTTGGAGTATTCGGATCTTAAGGGGTCGCCTGCCGTTCCTGGAGGCGCATTGGCCAGCTCCAGTTCAGTGTGATGGACCTGGCTCGGGGGGTTCGCTGGGGGAAATGATCGGAGCAACTGCAGAGTTTCAAGCTCGGTCTCTTGGTGTTTTTCGAGTCCCATCGGGCCTGGGGGAGAAACGGCACAACAGGGGGATGTGAAGAAGGACAAAGACGAATATCATGGAGATGACGAGGCGGACCGACAAGATAAAGCAGGACGAGACTTGCAAAGAGCAGGGTGATGCCGATAAGGAGGATGATGCGGATGAGGAGACGGAAGATGAGGAGGATATCTATGCCAAGGAGGAGGAGGCGGAGGATGACCAGGAGGAACAGCAGGAGGAGGACACCGACGAGGAGTAGGAGACGGGACGATGACGATGGTGAGGACCACGACGCTGAGCAGCATAATGATCATGAACAGAACAAGCGCTGCGTTGCTGCTGAGGAACAGTTGCGACGGTATGCAGGAGACGGTGCAGCAGGGCGAGGATTGTAGGACGAGCAGTATAGACATCATGGCGACAGGTGTGAGAACCATGTGCGAAGTAACTCCAGAGTCGCGTCGTGACATCAGCAACACCTATTCAGATTTCTACCAGCCTTGTCTCTAACATTAGTGTAAGACTCATTCGGCTGTTCGTGCAGGCTGGCCACTTCGAGGATTCTATCCCGCCTTTCAGCTTGTTAAGCCTGGTGGAGTACCTCAGGACGGAGGCCACGGGCGGTCCGAGCAACATACTATGGATTCTTCTGGGTCAGGCTATGACCTCATTTCCCAGTAAGTTTCCCGAACTGCCGTGCGGTACAGTGCCCACTTCTGGTCCATAATCAGTAGTTGCCGCATGACACCGTACCTGATGACGAGCACGCATGCAGTCCTCACTGACCTGTATCTGTCGCCAAGGTGAAATTAGAAGTCACAGGTGCTACACATTCGCACGCCCAGTGCAAGAGTAGCCTTGCCATTCTATTTGTTTGGCCTCAGATAAAGAGAGTCAGGGCAGCGTAGGCAGTGGCGCCCAGAGGAGTCAATTTGTCTTGGGGGCAGTGACGGCCACTCAGATGGAGGGGGGGCCGGCACTTGCGGCTGGCTCTGTGAGATGCCTCGTTTCGTCTCGAGCCCTTCCCCCATAGCCATTTTGGCTCAAGCCACATTGCCTCAGGCCCGTTCTAGCTCGCCTGCTTGCCAGCGCCGTCAAGTAGCTCAGTTGCTGGCTTTTCGACATGGCGACGAAGAGGAAGCAGCCCGACAGCGACGCAACGCCAAATTTCAATCACAAGATTCCTGCTAGCATCATGACGCCGGATGAGGTGAGCACTTCCCTGGGCACCCTGCGTTTTTTTGATGGACTCCCCGATGACGCGACGGTCCAAAAGGTCTACGACAACCTTGACACCATGCGTGCTGTTGAGGTGTTCTTGGATTTTGTCCCTCTTGCCTCAGTGGAGGCACTACACCGTGGCTTCCAGGACCTGGGCGTGGACGCATGCCACAAGATCATCCTGTTCTCGGATCTCATGGACTCCAGCAGCCTTTTCTTGACGGGCAACACGGACACCGTGTACGCCATTGGGTTTCTGAACCTAAAAAGGGACGGGCCCACGGTTGTAGAGGTGCCTCCCGGCGCAGGTCCAGGCACCGTGAACGACGCTTTTTTTCGATTCGTGGTTGATATGGGCGCCCCTGGTCCCGATAGGGGCAAAGGCGGCAAGTATCTACTGGCCTTCCGCCTATTCCACCACCGTGCTTGTCTCGGGGTCGTGGGCACGAAAAGGTCACGCGAGAAGACGCGCCGGGGCCCAGGAGGCGTCGTGAGCCCCAGGAGATTTAGGAATTTGAGGCCTGGTCCCCTTAATTGTTCAATTCAGCCCCAGATTGTTCGGTCGCGACCGATGTTGAAGCAATCGGTCGCGACCTATACTATACCGAAGTCTGAAACAAGATCGGTAGCGACCGATCTCGTTGGTCCCGACTGGAATTTTCCAGGATCACATGATCAGGGGAGGTCAGGACTGAGAACTACAGCGGACCTAAGGACACTCCAAATCGTGCCTCGCGGCCCGGTGGCGGATCTCATCCTGCCGCCGGATTTCGAGGGGGAGGCACCGGTCCCAGCGGAGTACTTCGTCAAGAAGAGCCCGACGTATGTCAATTGGCTGCCCCTGCGGGGCTTCATGAAGGACGGGGGGACGGCCGCGGCCGTGAAGATGTGGACGGAGGGCCTGAAGATCTACCCCCTCTCGAAGAAGAAAAAACGCCATATACATAAACTTTTGGCGCTCCGCGCGGACTTCTTGGATCCGCGCTGGGCCCCCCCCCGGCGGCGCCTCCAGCGCCGCCCCTGGCGCGCCCCGCGCGCCAGGGAGGGGGGTCCAGCGCAGATCCAAGAAGTCCGCGCGGAGCGCCAAAAGATGATGTTTATGCAGTTTTTCCTTCTTCTGCCCTCGCTGAGGCCGGCAGCCCTCGACCGCTGGAGGTGGTCCAGGGGACGGGGAGGGTCTTCAACACCATCCACGCCAACGACGTGAGCTTCTACCGAGAGATCGACGCGGTCATCCAGCGAGAGCCCATCGACGCCCTGCCGGCCGAGATCCGTGGCAACCTGGCGGCGATCGGCATGCAGAGGGGCAAGCGTTTCGCGCCCGACGAACGCATGCAGAGGCTCCTGGTGGACGCGGTGGCCATCGGCAACGCCACGGCGCGTTCCATCGCCTTCCGGCCGCGCTCCGAGACCATCTGGTACTACGGCAGAGAGAGCAGCTGGTTCACCGCCTTCGATGGCGGCGACTACCAGTGGCTAGTCGACAACGGCAACGGCGGGAGGAACAAGGATGCCCGGACCCTCTTCTTCTACATCGCCACGGTCAACACGCCTGCCATGGTGCTCAAGATGGTGGGCATGGGGTCCCAGTATGCACTGGCCGCCACCGACTCCGAGAAGCGGTATCTGGACGGCAGCAAGACCTACAAAGTGGTCATTCCTGCCGATGCTCCTGTAAAGGACTTCTGGTCGCTCGTCGTGTACGACCCTCAGACCCGCTCTATGCTCCAGACGAGCCAACCTTATCCCAGCAAGAACAGCGAACGAAACGAAGACATGGTGAAGGGCTCGGATGGTTCGACGACGATTTGGTTTGGGCCGAAGGCTCCCAATGGCTGCGAGAAGAATTGGGTTCAGACTGTGCCAGGTAAAGGTTGGTTCCTTTGTTTGCGATTGTATGGCCCTCTGCAGACGTGGTTCGACAAAACTTGGCGACCCAGTGAGATCGAGCTGGTGGCGTGATTCCCTCCCTGGCGGCTTTATTGCACTGCTCGCCCGTACCAGCCTGCGTTTATAGGCCGGTGATTGTCCAGATGTCGAGTTGCCGGTGAGCCTTTTCGGCCCTTGTGCCGTTCCTTGCCTTTCAGACTTTTTTCGTCCCGTGGTAGACTACGGATGGAAGCGATGCTGGTTGAAGTGGGTAACCCCACTCCCGGCAGGTGAGCGGAATCCCGTTCACGCGATGTTGAGCTGTGCCGCCCGCCATGTTTGGAGCAATCTGGAGAATCTGTTCCGTGAATCGTTTTCTGCTGACGCGGGCGTTTCGGCCCCAACCCGCGGCACCTACAGGGTGCACGATGCGGGTCGCAGTCGCAGTCGCAGCCTGACAAATGTCCAACTCGGGCCCTCCTGGGGCTCCTGGGGCTACTGAGCTCCTGTGTGTCCTGGGCCACATCGGGGCAGTTCGTTGGGAGTCTCCGGTGTCGCCTTGGAAGGTTCCCGAGGCTACAGTGGAGACCCATGCCAAGAAACACCCTGCTTGCCTCCAGTGCTGCAGGGTGCCCTGGTTTTCTTGGGTTTCGATGGTTTTGCTACGGAAAGCGTGATGTTCCCCTCGTCCTCGTCCTCGTCCTCGATCTCGTCCTCCTCCTCCTCCTCCTCCTCGTCCTCCTCGTCGTCCTCCTCCTCCTGGCGGCACCGGGCGTGCAGGGGCCCATTCCCGAAGCGGACGGTGCGGTCGTTCTGGAAGAGCTGGTCCCGCCAGGGGCCAGGCAGAGGGGTCCATGGGTACAGTGGCGCGGGCGCATACCAGGACTGCAGCCGGAACGGCCAGCCCCACGATTGGCCCGGGGGGGCCCCGTGGGCGCGCGCGCGCAGATTGGGCCCGCACTCGAAGTGGCTTGCGCCTCCTCCTCCTTCTCTTCCTCCTCCTCCTCCTCCTCCTCCTCCTCCTCCCTATCTTCCTCCTTCTCCTCCTCCCTATCCTCCTCCTTCTCCTTCTCCTCCTCCCTCCCCCTCTCCACCACCTCCTTCCTTGAATCAGGCAAGACTGTTGAACTCAAGTTCGTTGGCGGGTCCTTCTGTCAGGTATCCGGAGCTGCCCGCACGCTCGCGCTTTGAGGTGCTGAGCCCTGCTTCAAAGGGCAGTGCCAATGCAAGCCAGGGCCTTCTGCGAACCGATACGAGTTGCCGGCTGGGTCAACGATTCCGATCCGATTCGGTTCTTGTCAACAGAAGATCTGGGTATTCTGACTCAGCCACATGTGGTCTCTCATCTACTATTCGGCTTTCAAGTGTGCCCGTCTTTCCAAACAGCTTCCCCTGAGGGGATTGGACACGAAGAGTACGATTGGTGGTCAGAAGACGGATCTCCTCCTGAAGAAGCTCTGAGGGGTGTAGTCTTCTCTGACGGCTCTGCCTATGAGGACGGGCACAGGTTCTTCCACCGGGCGGATTGGGGACTTGTGAAGCTGTCCGATAGTGATAAGGTTCTCGCCAGGATGCGTGGTAGAGTGGGTAACCTTCTGCCCCAGAGTAGCCCAGCAGCTGAGCATATTGCATTGTTGGCAGATGTAACATGCGCACCGCTAGTAACAGAAATTAGAGCAGACTATAAGGGAGTGGTCGGATTGCACTCCCAGCCTCGAGAGACCCTCCTGTATAGGAAGTCGTTTTACGCAGGAATCAAGATGCGTATAGTTGGACTCTCCGCTAATGGTGTTTCCTGTTCTAAGGTGGCTGCCCGTTTAGATTCCACGTCGTTTCCTGAAGGTTCAGCCGAATGGTTTGACGCCGTGGGAAACGGCGAAGCCGACAAAACTGCCAAGCTAGGTGCCAATTCGCATTTCCAGCCACCGAGTGCCGAGGTGGAGGATCAGGCAAAGACTACCAAAGCCTGGGACTAGGAGTCCTACCTGAAATTCGCCGCTAGAGCTCTAGAGGTTTTCCCAACTCAGCCCAAACCCCGTGGCCGGCAGGGGAGCCGCTCCAGATTGAAGAGAGCGGGGCCTCGAAGGGAGGGCAGGGCAGAGTACAGCTACCGCGACGAGATTTTGGGCAAGTATCGACCAGCGACGGCTGGTACGGCGCCAGGGGATGGGGTCAGTTCGGCAGGCGGGGGTGTTTCTTCCTCTTCCGCCCCCCCCCCCTCCCGAGATTCGGTCTCTTTACAACCAGAACAACCACTTTACAACCAGATGGGTTACTTTACAACCAACATAGGATTGGAAAGTAGGGCTTTTCATCGAGAACGTCCACTTTGCAACCAGAACGGCCCACTTTACAACCAGAACGGACCACTTTACAACCAGAACGGGCCACTTTACAACCAGAACGGACCACTTTACAACCAGAACGGGCCACTTTACAACCAGAACGGACCACTTTACAACCAGCTCAGAGTGGCCGTGCGTGTTTGGGCGTTCTGCAAAGTGCTCCAGAGCAAGTGGGCGCTCTGAAAAATGCCCCAGAGCAAGTGGGCGCTCTGAAAAATGCCCCAGAGCAAGTGGGCGCTCTCAAAAGTGCTCCAGGGCGCGCGGACGTTCTGAAAAGTGCTCCAGAGCACGTGGGCGCTCTGGAGCCCGAGCGCCTGAACTCTCTGCGCAGGCCCCAGCGATGCCTCTGAGCCCGAGCGCCTGAACGCCCTGCGCAGGCCCCAGCGATGCCTCTGAGCCCGAGGACCTGGGCGCTCTGCGCAGGCCCCAGCGATGCCTCGGAGCCCGAGGACCTGGACGCTCTGCGCAGGCCCCAGCGATGCCTCTGAGCCCGAGCGCCTGGACGCTCTGAGCAGGCCCCAGCGATGCCTCTGAGCCCGAGCGCCTGGACGCTCTGGCGCTCTGAGCCCAGCAGACTAAGACAGGGCTTGCTAGCAGGGGCCAAGCGGCCTCAACAAGGGCCCCGTGCTCGCACGGGAATAAGGCGACAGCATATGTAGGAAGGCTCAGGGCGACGCGCTGCCCATTGTAGGGACCACTCACAGGAAGCGAGCCCAGTGGCCTCCACAAGGGCCCAGCGCTCCAGGGAACTAGGCCATTGGCACCGCGGGTCTCTTGCGCCGCGTTGGCCCCTGAAGCCCCACGGTGTTCTGCAAGGGGCTCAGTGCTCCAGCTCCAGTTGGCCCCCTGCTGCTCCTCTTCTTGGAAGATCGAGGTTCAACGTTCCGAATAAATGCAACTAGTTCGAAGATCGTTCCTTCCAGCGTCAGCCACAGCGCCAGCGCAGCAACGCAGGTATCCTGCTCGGGCAGCAGCCTCAGCCACCGTGCCAGCGCAGCAGCTTGAGCCACCGTGACAGCGCATCACCGCCACCTTTGTGCCTGCTACCACCAAACTTACCGCTGCAGCCCCGCTACCTCCACAATTCCGACTGACCCCCCGCTACCACCGCAAATCCCATTGCAGCCCAGCTACCACCACAGTTCCCACCGCTGCCTGGCGACCACCACAGTTGCCACCGCAGCTTCCCAACGCCATGCAGTTCCTACTGTAGCCCCCGCTACCACCACATCTCCCACTACAGCTTCCCACTGCCATGCAGCTCCAGTCTTGGACGGGATCATGGTCTATTCGTATGCCCTGCGCGACTAGCCTTCGCCCGTCAGAAGAAAAAAATCAGAGCAAGCAATGGCAGAACTGACCGACAGAGCTTAGAGAGCAGGTCAAAACCCTAATCCGCCCACCAGCACGCAACATACCATAGCGCGCCAGGTCGCCGCATCGCCAACGCGTGCGCAGTGCTTCTTCGTGCGCGATGGGCAACTTTACAACCAACATGCCTCAGAGAGCCCAAAGCCACCCTTGCGCTTGCCCACGGAGATTCCAGGGAAAGGCCCGCGTGCATTCAATCTGTGTTTTTGCTTGCCTGGTTGTAGAGTGCCCTTCCTGGTTGTAAAGTGCCCTTCTCGGATTTTGTAAGCTGGTTGTAAAGTGACCCATCTGGTTGTAAAGTGCGCTTCTGGTTGTAAAGTGACCCGCGCGCCCCCCCTTCCCCCCCCTCCCCCGCCGCCGCGCCCGTATAGCCAGTGTTCAGCTGGTGTCCCAAAGCCAGCCCCGTCCGTCACCCAAGCCCCTCCCTTGGACGCGGCTTCGGGACCAGCCCATCACCAGTGGAAGTTCATCAAGCCAAATTTCTGGAGTTGTAAAGTCTGCTACAAGCGAAGCTACGCTGAGTTGCCTTCCGTATCGGAAGTCTGCACTGGCCATAACGCCGTTTTCAGCGCAATCGCTGCAAACCTTCGTTTGCATAGGGTTTATACCGCATGCCGCGACTCCGACAGCTTGATATTTGCATGCAGCACATGCGATTGCATATGCCAGGGCCAGCTTGCCAAAGGCCTTTCAAACAAGTGTGATGGTAAATACAAGAGCTCCCACAACAGGAGCAATTGGAAGCGAATGTTTAAGACATTGCACCCAGACCCCGCCAAAGGCGACGCAACGGTGCTAGACGAGCTAGCTGTTGCCGCTCTCCAGCCTGTTCTCTTAGCTGCCTGTTCTCGTGTGTGGTGGGCTTCGAACCCTCAGCGGTACAAATTCAAATGCTTCGCTTCTTTAAGTAAATGGACCCCGACAGCCGCCAAAGGCGACGCTTAGGGGATAGATGAGCTTTAACCGCTCTCCAGTTTGTTCTATTCCCGAATCCAGCGCTGAACCCGGGTCCAACCCAACAGACCAGCAACGCCTCGCGCCAGCCTGGGGCAGGCGCGGCGGTCCAATTTCGATTCGATCCGGGACGATTCGATGGCGAGCCGGTCCGCTTCCGCTCGGATCCGTCTTCAGGATTCGACCCAGCTTGGGTCTTGCCAGCATCGCTGCGTGTGCATACTCCCCCTTCCGTCTACCTTTAAGTCGCGCGTGTCCTTGTACAAGAGGAGTATCCCCAAATAGTCAAACATAGTCAAGGGACGATATGCTTATGTTTTTTCCCCAACCATCCTGTGGTGTTGGTTTCTCGTTTTGAAGAGACGGTGCCCCGCGTCCCTCCTTCCTTCCTTCCTTCCTTCCTTCCTTCCTTCCTTCCTTCCTTCCTTCCCTCCTCCCCCTCCTCCCTCCTCCCCCTCCTTGCCTCTGCTTTCGGCACACCTCTCACGCGTTTCGTAGCCGTCCCAGAGAGGGGGGGCGCATGCGGTTCCCACACCCAGGGCAGCGCTTCGTGGCCCCATAGGGAGCTCCACCGAACGTCCCAGTGAGGGGGGGCGCATGCGGTTCCCACACCCAGGGCAGCGCTTCGTGGCCCCATAGGGAACCCCACCGAAGGTCCCAGTGAGGGGGGGCGCATGCGGTTCCCCCACCCAGGGCAGCGTTTCGTGGCCCCAAAGGGAGCTCCACCGAAAGTCCCAGTGAAGGGGGGCGCATGCGGTTCCCCCACCCAGGGCAGCGTTTCGTGGCCCCATAGGGAGCTCCACCGAAGGTCCCAGTGGGGGTGGGCGCATGCGGTTCCCCCACCCAGGGCAGCGTTTCTTAGCCCCACAGCGAGCTCCACCGAAGGTCCCAGTGGGGGTGGGCGCACGCGGTTCCCCCACCCAAGGCAGCGCTTCGTGGCCCAATGGGGAGCTCCACCGAAGGCCCCAGTGGGGGTGGGCGCATGCGGTTCCCCCACCCAGGGCAGCGTTTCGTGGCCCCATAGGGAACCCCACCGAAGGCCCCAGTGGGGGTGGGCGCATGCGGTTCCCCCACCCAGGGCAGCGTTTCGTGGTCCAATTGGGAGCTCGACCGAAGGCCCCAGTGGGGGTGTTCGCATGCGTCTCCCCAGCCCAGGACAGCGCTTCGTGGCCCCATAGGGAGCTCCACCAAAGGCCTCAATGGGGGTGTTCGCGTGCGTCTCTCTCACCCAGGACAGCGCTTCGTGGCCCCATAGGGAGCTCCACCGAAGGCGCCATAGGCGCAGCTCGCATGCGTCCCCCCCGCCCATGACAGCGCTTCGTGGCCTCATAAGGAGCTCCAGCGAAGGTCCCAATGGCGCACTTCGCCTGCGTCTCCCTCGCCCAGGGCAGCGTTTCGTGGCCCCATAGGGAGCTACACCGAAGGCCCCAGTGGCGGTGTCCACATGCGTCCGCGCCACCAATTTCGGCACACCCCTCACAAGTTTCGTGGCCCCACAGGAGCTCCACCGACACTGGTATCCACAATGCGGTATTCGCAACTGCACATGGTTGGGTCCTTCGTCAGGCTAATTTTTGTGTGGGTATGTACAATTGTTCCCCGCATGTTTCGTGGGTTCTGGTTTTCTTCCCTGCCGCGTCGCACCCGCGTCTCACGCCCGCGCGCACATCCCTCTCCCGCAAAGCGTGGCAGCCGTGACATACATACATACATACATACATACATACATACATACATACATACATGCATGCATGCATACATACATACTTACATACACAGGCACACCGACACAGACACATACACACAGACACACAAACACACAGACACAACACACACACCCACACATACACACATACACTCCCTCACCCACGCGCAACACTTGCACGTACATGAGACACGCGTAGCACATTTCACAACACAGCGCAGCGCAGCACAACACAACGCTGCTCAGCACAGCTCAGCTCGGCACAGCAGAGCACAGCACAGCAGAGCACACAGGGCAGGCGCGCAGGGCACGGCAGGCGTGACTTCACAGGGCCTAGCAGGCGTGGCACTTTCTCGACACCAGTGGGGGTGCGCAGGGGGTGGTCTCTCTATACGCGCCTATTTCGCAGGGCCTAGCAGGCGCAGCACTTTCTCGATACCAGAGGGGGTGCGCAGGGGTGGTCTTTCTATACGCGCCCGTGTCGCAGGGCCTAGCATGCGTAGCATTTTCTCGACTCCAGCGGGGGTGTACAGGGGGTGGTGTCTCTATACGCGCCCATGTCGCAGGGCCCAGCAGGCGTGGCACTTTCTCGATTCCAGAGGGGGTGCGCAGGAGGTGGTCTCCCTATACGCGCCCATGTCGCAGGGCCTAGCAGGCGTGGCACTTTCTCGGCACCAGAGGGGGTGCGCAGGGGGTGGTCTCTCTATACGCGCCCACGTCGCAGGGCCCAGCAGGCGTGGCACTTTCTCGACACCAGAGGGGGTGCGCAGGGGGTGGTCTCTCTATACGCGCCCATTTCGCAGACCCTAGCAGGCGTGGCACTTTCTCGACACCAGAGGGGGTGCGCAGGGGGTGGTCTCTCTATACGCGCCTATTTCGCAGGGCCTAGCAGGCGTGGCGCTTTCTCGACACCAGAGGGGGTGCGCAGGGGGTGGTCTCTCTACCCGCGCCCATGTCGCAGGGCCTAGCAGGCGTGGCACTTTCTCGACACCAGAGGGGGTGTGCAGGGGGTGGTCTCTCTGTACGCGCCCATGTCGCAGGGCCTAGCAGGCGTGGCATTTTTCCGTCACCGTAGGGGGTGCGCAAGGGGTGGCCGCTGAGCGCGGCCGCTATCCGAGCATGTTTCGTGGGGTTATGGTTTTCTTCCCTGCCGCGTCGTCCTGGCGTCTCAACGTTCTGGGTCGTTATAATAAGCCGAGCTCCCAGCACGATTTGGTAACACCTCGGGGTCGTCAGCGTGGCACGCTGGCGTGGCGCGCTGTCGATGGGCGCGTTGCGCGCTGCAACGCTGGGTCGCCGAGGCGGTATGGGAATGTTGTCGGCCCAGCGGGTTTGCAGAGCAGCCAATCGGTTCGGTTGCTTGATGGCTGCCGCAGCGTATCGGAGACCTCGATGGCAAATCGGGGCATCCTGGTTACTATATCAATGGCGAGGGGGAGAGGAGGTTGAAGAGGAGGAGGAGAAGGAGGCTATCATCACTCCAGCCATAATATAAGTAGATGGGGTTCCTCGGTTGCGCAATTCAGAGCTATTTTGCATATTTCTTGCGAGCCTCACCTGTAGGAAGACATGCCCGACCTAATTCTACCTTCTGCCACAGAAGAAAAATACCGTAGACATAAACTTTCGGAGCTCCTCGCGGATCTCTTGGCTTGGCGCGGGGCCCCTCTGGCGGCGCCCCCGGCGCGGGGGCCCAGCTCCGAGCGGAGAGCCCCGCGCGGAGCTCGGAACATTCGTGCCTCTGCCGTTCTGCTCTTCTGCTCTTCTGGCCCGGAGGCTCGGTTTGGAGTGGGCTCGGACGAGGACGAACCCGCTCCACAGCGTTCCGGAACTCTCAGGGCGAGCGTCCCAGAACGGTCCGAGAAGGCCGCGGCGCCCGAGGCATCCGACATCCTCTAGAGCCGCGGATTCTCAGATATCCCTAACGCTAATAACTAACACGATGAAGACGTGGCCTCATTAAGGCCCCCGTCTTCACATGAGGGGTCATCTATGTATACAACTATTATATATTTGTATGTATGTATGTATGTATGCATGCATGTATGTATGTATGTATGTATGTATGTACGTATGTACGTATGTATGTATGCATGCATGCATGCATGTATTTATGTATGTATGTATTTATGTATGTATGTATGTCTGTCTGTCTGTCTGTCTGTCTGTCTGTCTGTCTGTCTGTCTGTGTGTCTGTCTGTCTGTCTGTCTGTCTGTCTGTCTGTCTGTCTGTCTGTATGTATGTATGTATGTATATGTATATGTATATGTATATGTATGTATATATATATATATATATATGGGCGGTTTGGCCTGGTACACCTGCAGACAAGATCCCGTATCCCCAATGTTTCTGGCCCTCCTAACTTAGGTCCCCTCCCAAAGGGGTTGGGGTCCTTTTTGGATCAACGATCCTATCCTCGTCCTGGCTTCGTCTTATCGGTTGGCACTCCTCGTCTCGATCGAAGCCGTGGCTGCACCCGCACCCCCTGGGCGATGCCCCGTGCGGGGTGCCCTCGTCGCGCCCGGCGAGCCAGCGCCCCGTGGGCGATGCAGGCCCACGCGGAGCTGCTGGACCAGTGCCGGGAGGGGGCGGTGCTGGTGCACGTCGCGGAGCGGCCGCGTCCGCCGCTGGCGGGGTGACCTGGGGGCCTCCTTCCCCTCGGACCGACTGCTTCGGCAGCAGATCGTGGGAGCCTGGCATACCCTCTTCAGTTCGTCTTCAGCGTCGGTTGGCGTCGCTTCGCTTCTGGGAGTCGATGGAGTAGCGCTGATTTAGCGTTGGTTGGCCACTGAAGACTACACGCAAGAGTGACCCTTCGCCGGAGGGACCTTTGGTGCGGGACCCCGATCACCGAGCGCGAGGCGCTTGGGGTTGCCCCCCCCGGGCTTCCAAAAAGTCGGGCACCACAGTTCACGCTTGCCTACTGTAGGGTCACTCTTGCTTGTAGCCGACCATTGAAACCCCGATCTCATGGCGCCAACTTCGCAGAGCGGATTTCGATCGGAAGGTCATGAGAGAGAAGGAGAGAGAGAGAGAGAGAGAGCCACGATTCTTCTTCGGAGATGTCGAGTGGTTTTTCTGGTTGGGAAAGGAGATTCGCCGTTCTGGTGTCTTTCATCAGCATAAATCTGCGTACGTTTTCATTGTAGCCCTTCTGAAATAACAGAGCCATCACAGATCATTGGATACCAGCTGTTTTGTCGGTCGCGATCGGTATTTAGGCCTCTCAGATGAGATCAGGGTCGACGCGGTCGGAGGATCGCGCCACATCGCCGATGCATCGGCGATGCGACTCGATGTGGAGCCCGATTTTCTCGACGCCGATGCGTTGCCGATGCGTCGCTGACGCGGCGAGGCATCCATCTAGGAGGCCTCTAAGGTGGAGACCGATCGGCACTCCAAATCGGTCGCGACCGACCCCGACCGATTCCAACATCCTTCGCCATCCATTTTGAAGCAAGGCCGGTCGCGACCGATACAAGAGTTTGAAGCAACATCGGTAACAATCGCATTTCGTCGGTTGCGGCCAGACAAATCGGCATCCAATGGTCAGGGAAGGGGGGATGGTCGCCCTGAAGGAAGCGGACCCTGAGGGAAGTGGGTCCTGAGGTTTTTTGTCGTCTTCGGGCTCTCGGGGCCCTCCACGGGTCTCAGGACCGTCAAACATCACGGCTCAGGACGAAGAACTGGTCCTCGGGAAAGGCCCCACGGTCCATAACCCGTTTCGCGCAGGCCTTCGAAGGGGGGGATGGGTGGGACCAGATACGTTGATGGGAAATTGTAGTGTCAGCCTGTGATTAACAAACGATGGACCCCCCCTCTGGGGCTGATGAATGGACTCCGCGGGGTGCGACACTTTTTTTAACATCGCGCTCGCCAGGGCTCGGAGAGCTCGGGGAACCACCGCACCGCGGATGATGGCAAACGGCATGAATTACGAGGAGGAGGAGGAAGACGAGGAGGAGGAGGAGGAGGAGGAGGAGGAGGACGAGATCGAGGACGAGGACGAGGACTAGGAGGTGGAGGAGGAGGAGGACGGCCGGGCGTCGGCGCTAATCACTGGCACCGCCGCGTTGTGTTTCAATTTGGCGGGCGCCACCCCGCGATGCGCCTGAGCAGAGACCTACAGCACACGAGCCCCATGGATTTGTCCATCACAGGCTAACATTATGAGAGACGCGTAGGATTTGGCGTCGGTGGATTTCCCTAGCCGGGTGTGCCTGGAGGTCGCGGAGAGATAGCTGTAAGACAAGGCCATGCCTCGCATCATCGAGAAGTGCTTTGCTCGCGGTTCGGCAAGGGATACTACGCGGGGCCGTCGCGTCGAGGCTTTCGCAGTGTATGATCCCCCCCTCGTCCTGAGGCTTCCGTCGTCCCCCCTCCCTCTCGAACGTTGCCCCATCTTCCTCGTCAGCACCTCCTTCCTTTCCACAGCTCATCGTTCCTTGCCCGCTCCGTCCTTCCTCCCCTGCCTCCTGCTCCGTCTGCCCCTTTCCATGCTCCTTCCTCCTCCCTCTGTGTGCTCGTTCCTCTTCCTTCCTCTGCTGGTTCATCTCCCATGAGTCATCATGAGTCATCCCTCATCCCTCATGCTACGTCTTCTCCTCATGGTACTCGTTTCTCCCGCTCCTGCAATCTACAATCTCATCCCGCCGCCAGCGCCTTCCAACCTCACCATCTCCGTTCCGTTTCCTCCTTCCCCTCCTTGCTATTATTCCCCTCCTTCCCCTCCTTCCCCTACGTCCCCTCCCCTCCTTCCCCTCCCCCCTCCATTCCCCCCCTCCCCCTAGCCTTGCCTGCTCCATTCTCTCCTCAAGAAGAAGGATGATAACGAAGAAGGGGAAAAGGAGGTTGAGGAGGAGAAAGGCGATGAGGACGAGGAGGAGGAGGAGGAGAAGGAAGAGGAGGAGGGGAAGAGAAGGAGGAGGAGAACGAGCCGGAGCAGGAGGAGGAGGAGGAGGAGGAGGAGGAAGAGGAGGAGGAGGAGGAGGAGGAGGAGGAGGAGGAGGATCAGGAACAGGATGAGCAGGATGAGGAGGACGAGGACGAGGAGGAGAGATGAGGGATGAGGGACGAGGAACAGGACGAGGAGGACGAACACCACGACGGCGAGAACGAACTACGGCAGTGATGACGACTGCGACGGCGACGGCGACGGCGGCGGCAGCGATGACGGCGACGGCGACGGCGACGGCGACGGCGACGGCGACGGCGACGGCGACGGCGACGGCGACGGCGACGGCGACGGCGACGGCGACGGCGACGGCGGCGGCGGCGGCGGCGGCGGCGGACGACGACGACGACGACGACGACGACGACGACGACGACGACGACGACGACGACGACGACGACGACGACGACGCCGCCCCTGCGCGCTGCGGCCCGCGCTGCCGCCGAAGGCCGACGCAGGGCCGCCGCAGGGCCGACGGCCGCCGATGGCCGCCGATGAGCTGCCGACGGCCGCCGAAGGCCGCCGAAGGCCGCCGAGGGTCGCCGAAGGCCCAGGGCCGGCCGCCGAAGGCCGCCGAGGGCGGCGGCGGCGAGGAGGACCGCCACGCCGCGCCGCCGCGGCCCCAGGAGCCCCTGCCGGGCGAGCCCGTCGTCCTGCTGCAGAACGCCGATCCCCTGGCCGAGGCGCGCGCTGCCCGCCCATGGCCGTCCAGCTCCTCCTCCCTCGTGCGCGCGCGCAGATCCGCCGCGGAGGCCTAGCCTCGGAGGCCCGCGGAGGCCGGCGGCGGCTCGAGGAGGCCGTCGGAGGCCTGCGGAGCCCTGCTGAGGCTTCTAGGGACCCTCGTAGGCCTCGTCGCCTGTCGCCGCCGTCCGTCGCCGCCGCCGTCGTCGCTTCCACGCTAGGGGTTCATCCGTATCCACCGGCCTGGGGGCGCGCCGACGGGGATCTCGTGGAGCATCGGATGCGGAGGGGGAGGAGGAGGAGGAGGAGGAGGAGGAGGAGGAGGAGGAGGAGGAAGATGAGGAGGACGAGGAGGAGGAGGACGAGGAGGAGGAAGATGAGGAGGACGAGGAGGAGGAGGAGGAGGAGGAGGGGGAGGAGGAGGAGGAGGAGGAGGAGGAGGAAGAGGAGGAGGAGGGGGAGGGCCCAGGGAGGGGCACGGAATGGGACGAGACAAATCAGGTTTAGAAGCGAAAGGGAGGGATGTGTGGAAGGGAGGAGCACGACGGGGGTGAAAGGCGGATGGGGGATGGCTGAATAAGTGCTGATGCTGCCGATAGTGAGGGCGATGAGGATGCTGCTGCGGCCGATGACGATGACGATGGCGCTTGACGACGACGATTACGATGCTGCTTATGATGATGATGATGATGCTGATGATGATGATGATGATGATGATGATGATGATGGTGATGATCATGATGATGATGATGACGATGATATGATGCGGCTGCTGAGGATGGTGATGGTGCCGATCATGACGATGATGCTGATGATGCATATGCTGCAACTGATTATGATAATGTGGTTGTTGCTGTCGATGAAGTTGATGAGTATGATGCTGATGTTGAGCTGGTGATTATGATGCTGATGCTGATTATGCAAACGATGATGCCGCCGATGAAGCTGATTGTGATGCTAATGATGGCCGTGCTGATGATGATGTCGCTACTGATGGCGATGATACAGGTAGTTATGATGCATGGTGGTGGTGACGATGAAGAGCTTGAGTATGCTGGCGATGGATATGCCGACGACGACGATAACGATGGCGATGATGATGCTGATGACCATGAGAGTGACAATGTGGATGATGCTGATGACGATGATGAGGCTGATGATGCTGCTGCTGATGAGGATGCTGATGGTGATCGTGATGCTGATGCTGATGCTGATGCTGGTGCAGATGCTGACGCTGCTGCTGCTGATTATGATGATGCTGATGCTGATGCTGATGCTGATGTTGCTGATGATGCTGATGATGATGACGATGATGATGATGCCGCTGCTGCTGATGATGATGATGATGATGCTGATGCTGATGATGATGATGATGATGATGATGATGATGATGATGATGATGAGTGTGATTAGGATGGCGTCGGCGGCGACGACGGTCATGGTGAAGATGAGGAGGATGCGCAGCATGACGAAGGTGATGGATGATGAATGATGGATGGTAATGAGGTTGCTTCTGATTATGAGGATGCTGATGATGACGCTGCTGCTGTTGCTGACGGTGATGATCATGATCATGGTGATGATGCTGCCGCTGATGATGCTGTACGGTTGTGATGACGACGCTGCTGCTGATGATGATTGTGGTTAGGATGATGATGCTGCTGATAATGATGATGCTGACGACGATTATGCTGCTGATGATGAGGATGCCGATGATACTGATGTTCTTGATGCTGTTGATGACGATACCGATGCTGCTGCTGACGACGAAGGCGACGACGATGCTAATGATGATGATGGTGATGATGATGATGCTGCTGATGATGATGGTGATGGTCATTATTATCATTATAATTCGTATTATTCCTATTCTGTTTCATTCTTTTTTGTTCGAACTATCATGATCGTGACGATGATGCTGATGATGATGCTGCTGCTGATGCTAACGATGATGCTGGCGATGAGGAAGATGCCGATGATGCTGATGATGATGATGATGTTGATGATGCTGATGCTGCTGCTGATGATGATGATGCTGCTGATGATGATGAGGATGACGATGTTGCTGATGATGATGATGATGATGGTGGTGATGATGATGATGATGACGACTTGATGGCTAGGATGATGCTGATGATGATGGCGATGATGACGGGCGGTTATGATGTCGTTAAGTGTGATGATGATGTTCATGATGCTGCTGCTGATGATGATGCTGCCGATTCTGATAATGATGTTGATGATGCTGATGATGCTGATGATGATGGTGATGATGATGACGATGAGGATGATGCTGAGGATGAGGATGCAGATGAGGATGATGATGACGATGCGAATGCGGAGGAGGAGGAGGAGGAGGAGGAAGAGGAGGAGGAGGCTGCAAAGGAGGACATGGAGTTGGGAGAGCAGGTGTACCGGGAGAAGAGATGACGAGGGAAGTGGTAGAGAAGGAGGGAGGTGGATGAGGACGAGAAGGCTAACGAGGAGCCCCGTATTCCTCATCGGGCTCGATTGCCTCAGCTTGATCGGAGGAGGGGGAGGGGGGGAGATGAAGGAGGACGCTCATACTGCTCGGGCTTTTTCTGGGCCTCCAGAGGCCCGCTCCGATATCAACCTACAGCTCACTGGGTGCTTCCTGCGGCACTTTAGCCTCCTCGTCTTCACTCTTCCTGGAGTCCTGCTGCTCCTCGTTCTGCTTCTCGTCAGCGTCCTCTTCCTGCTGGCTCCTATTTTTTTTCCCAGCCGTCTCTCTCTTTTCCTCGTCCTCCTCATGCTCCTTCCTGCTCGCCCTTTTGCTGATGTCTCCTCTTGCTTCCTCTCACCTTCCCCAGGCTCCTCCTCGCCTTCCACTCCGTTCTCCGTCCTCCTCCCCCTGTCCCTATTTCTCCATCCAATTCCCAGTCGTGTTGATCTTCCTGATCTCTCCTGTGTTACCATGCCTCAGCGTGATATTGTTCGCTTGTGGCCGAGGGATGTGCACGTATATGCAGATGTGTGTGTCGATAGGCTTTGTTTGGTGTTTGTTTGTCTGTCTGCTTGTCTGTCTGTCTGTCTGTTTGTTTGTTTGTTCCCAACCATCCTGTGGTGTTGGGTCCTCGTTTTGAAGAGACGGTCCCCGCGTTCCTTCTCCTCCTTCTCCTCCTCCTTCTCCTCGCCCTCCTCCCTCCAGGGTTCGCATGCCTCCCCACCACCCATTTCGGCACACCCCTCACACGTTTCGTGGCCCCATAGGGAGCTCCACCGAAGGCCCCAGTGGCTGCGTTCGCATGCCTCCCCACCACCCATTTCGGCACACCCCTCACACGTTTCGTGGCCCCATAGGGAGCTCCACCGAAGGCCCCAGTGGCTGCGTTCGCATGCCTCCCCACCACCCATTTCGGCACACCCCTCACACGTTTCGTGGCCCCATAGGGAGCTCCACCGAAGGCCCCAGTGGCTGCGTTCGCATGCTTCCCACCACCCATTTCGGCACACCCCTCACACGCTTCGTGGCCCCATAGGGAGCTCCACCGAAGGCCCCAGCTGCCAAAGGCCCCAGTGGCTGCGTTCGCATGCCTCCCCACCACCCATTTCGGCACACCCCTCACACGTTTCGTGGCCCCATAGGGAGCTCCACCGAAGGCCCCAGTGGCTGCGTTCGCATGCCTCCCCACCACCCATTTCGGCCCCTCACACGTTTCGTGGCCCCATAGGGAGCTCCACCCCCAGCTCCCAGTGGCTGCGTTCGCATGCCTCCCCACCACCCATTCGGCACACCCCTCACACGTTTCGTGGCCCCATAGGGAGCTCCACCGAAGGCCCCAGTGGCTGCGTTGCCTCCCCGCCACCCATTTCGGCACACCCCTCACACGTTTCGTGGCCCATAGGGAGCTCCACCGAAGGCCCCAGTGGCAGGGTTCGCATGCCTCCCCACCACCCATTTCGGCACACCCCTCACACGTTTCGTGGCCCCATAGGGAGCTCCACCGAAGGCCCCAGTGGCTGCGTTCGCATGCCTCCCCACCACCCATTTCGGCACACCCCTCACACGTTTCGTGGCCCCATAGGGAGCTCCACCGAAGGCCCCAGTGGCTGCGTTCGCATGCCTCCCCACCACCATTTCGGCACACCCCTCACACGTTTCGTGGCCCCATAGGGAGCTCCACCGAAGGCCCCAGTGGCAGGGTCCGCATGCCTCTCCACCACCCATTTCGGCACACCCTTCACACGTTTCGTGGCCCCATAGGGAGCTCCACCGAAGGCCCCAGTGGCGCGGTGCCTATGAGAAGAGGGGCCTAGTTTGCGTGCCCCCTCCTTCGTCTCATATCCGTGCGGTACTCGCAGCTGCATATGGTTGGGTCCTTCGCCAGGCTAATTTTTTGTGTGCGTGTCTGCGTGTGTCTGAGTGTGTGTGTGTGTGTCTGTGTGTGAGTGTGTGTGTGTGTGTCTGTGTGAGAGTGTGTGTGTGTGTGTGGGTGTGTGTGTGTGTGTGCGTGCGTGCGTGCGTGCGTGCGTGCGTGCGTGCGTGCGTGCTGTTTGTTTGTGTGTGTATGTGTGTGTGTGTGAGTGTGTGTGTGTGTGTGTGTGAGTGTGTGTGTGTGTGAGTGTGTGTGTGTGTGCGTGCGTAGTCGTGTGTGCGTGCGCGCGTGTGTGCAGCCCTTCTTTGATCTGTACGTCGATTCGCTGTTCCAGAAGTGATATGTCGTGCCTCTGTCGACTTAGGCACTGATGGTGAACTTGCGACCTTGCTAATTTATATAGCGCCTTCCCAGGCCCGACCTGACCTTCCCAGTACCACTTTACATGCCAGTTCAGCTGCATCCCCAGTGTTTGATAAGCAGGGTTACGGCGGGGGCATTGGTTTCAGGAATGTGCCCAGGAAGATCAGAGCCTGGAAGACTCCTTATCTGATTCGGGCGGCGACGACACCCATGGCCAAGCCTCGAGTGGAGATCCGCTGGCCTCCAGACCCCGGATTCCTTATCCACTGCTTCCTTGTCCAATGCCCTCACCGTAGCGGTCGTCGGTCGTCGCCGTCGTCGAGTGCCATCTGGCCCAGGTCTGCCCAATCCTCAGCTTCCCGCGCGCTAGCCTGAGCGTGGGCTTGCGGACCTGATGGCGGAGGACAAGAAGGGCAACAAGAAGGAGGAGGAGAAGAAGGAGGAGCCGGCGACTGAAGTCAAGGAGGAGACCAAGAAGAAGAAGCGCGACGTTGTCGTGCACCCAATCGTCCTTCTGAGTGTAGTGGACCATTACACCCGCGTGGCCAAGGGCACGACCAAACGCGTTGTGGGCACACTCTTAGGCGAAGTGCAGGGCTATGACCTGCACATCACCAACTGCTTCGCGGTCCCGTTCGAGGAGGACCCTAGGGATCCCCAGGTGTGGTTCCTCGACCACAATTTCCACGAGCAGATGTTCGCGATGTTCAAGAAGGTCAACGCGAAGGAGCGCGTTGTTGGCTGGTATTCGACTGGGCCGAAGATCAAATCTTCCGACCTGAATATCCACGAGCTGTTCCGTCGCTACTGCCCCGAACCAGTTCTAGTGGTCATGGATGTTC
Source organism: Prorocentrum cordatum (assembly GCA_963575745.1). Lineage (NCBI taxonomy): Eukaryota > Dinophyceae > Prorocentrales > Prorocentraceae > Prorocentrum > Prorocentrum cordatum. Next base: position 46,168 of record CAUYUJ010022205.1, read on the forward strand.
AGCCCAAGGACTTGGAGCTGCCTATGGAGGCGTACTACTCTGTGCAGGAGCAGACCTCGGATGAGGTCTTCAAGAGGACGTTCCTGCATGTGAATTCCACGGTTGGAGCGTATGAGGCGGAGGAAGTGGGCGTGGAGCACCTGCTCCGAGACATCAAGAATGCATCAGCTTCCACCCTTGCCGTTCGTGTTGGCGACAAGATCGGTGCACTGAAGGGCCTAAGCTTGCGCCTGAAAGAAATTTCTGCGTACTTGACCCAGGTGGTTGCTGGGAAGCTGCCCGTGAACCAAGAGATCATCTACCAGCTGCAGGAGATCTTCAACCTCCTCCCGGATCAGGATTCGGAGGAGCTGATTAGGTCTTTTGCCATGGAGACGAACGACATGATGTTGGCCCTCTATTTGGGAAGCATGTTGCGCTCCACAGTGGCACTCCATAATCTCATCAACAACAAGATAAACAACAAGAAGCTCAAGGATAAGCCCGACGACAAGAAAAAGAAGGATGCAGATGCCAAGAAGGAGGGTGGTGACAAGGACGACAAAGCAAAGGACAAGAAGAGCGACAAGCCCACTGGAGACAAGTAAGATCTGAGCGGGCGCCTTCCGCATCAGACATGCATGGGATGCCACGATGGGCAATGGTGGGTGGAGTGAGGGAGGGGCAGAGAGATTTCCAAGAGGCATGCCCAGTGTGATACTGGGAGCAGCTGCGTGGTCCTAGTCTGCCTTGCGTTGGTCACGGGCTCGGCTGCCAACAATTCGCGTTGTCGTTCTTCATGGTGGCCGAGTCTCAGAATATACAGCACGACCTCAGGACAGGAAATGCACACAGACTTGACGCCGTTTTTCATATCGTTCCATTCTCCTATCGCGTCATGTGTTGCGGGCGTGATGCCCTTCTGTTTCCATTGGTCTTCATCGAGCGTCAGGTTGTGTTGCATTTCCTGTCCAGGAGCTCTACACGTGTGACCGCGTTGCAGCCAGGCCGGTTTTGCCTCCTTCTCTAAGCTGTGCTGACTCCTCTCTTGTTTGATGCATAGGGTTCAACGATGCAATGCTCCGCACCTAAGAACAAGCTGCACGATCGATCTATCGTCTTAGCAATGGGCCCTCACGTGTGATCAGTTGTGTGGCCGGCATTGACATACTGAGCTCGCAGGAACACGACCGACATGGCTGTCGGCATTTTGATGTCGGTCTCTGGCGTCACCGCGAGCATCTCTACCACCATCGCCGCTACCACCACCGAGAAGAGAGGGACAGGACGGCAGGCAGCCAGCGTGCTTGTGGGATCCATGCGGAGAGCAGTAGGGCTGAGGGGCCCTTGGCAC
>CAUYUJ010022205.1:63967-100759 GCA_963575745.1 Prorocentrum cordatum
GGAGGAGGAGGAGGAGGAGGAGGAGGAGGAGATGGGTGCACCCTGTCCCGCCTCCTCCAAAAACATCGGTCCACCTCTCCTCACTCCTCCCGCCTCCTGCCTCCCCATGTTACACCCCCCCTCGCTTGCTCCATCCTTCTTCCTCTCCCCTACCCCCTCCTCGGTTCTCCCTCCTCCGCCCCTCCTGCTGCTGATCCTCATCCCTCCCTCTCTCTTCCCCCTGTTTCCCCCTCACCTCCACAAGTACACACTATGAATAGTAGTATCATATCTCCCCTGGTTCTGTCCCGAAGATGTCCCGCCCTCTCCGCGTATTGCTGTTTGTTTTTTTTTAACGGGATTGAGCAAGATTGTCTTATAGCTCTTTACCATACGGTTGTTATCGGTGCTTCAAAATGGTACTCCCGCTGCAGCGTGGGCCTCATTTAAGGATCGGCGCTTTGCTCCCGTCGCTCACAACGGCGCTCTCGCCCACGCGCGGGCCACTTTTCTGGATCCGAGTCCTTCATCGTTGTCGCCCCCGTTCTTTCCCTTCACTTCTTCCCATGGTCCTCATGCTCCACCCGATCATTCCACTCCAGTTCCCTCTGCTGCTGCTCGTCATCGTCCTCCTCATCATCCTTCCTCATCCTCGTCCTTTTTAGGCCTGCTCAGCTCCGCCCTTTTCCGATTGCGCATAACACGATGGGGATCTGTGGGAGTTTCAGGTCCTCTCATGACGCGTCCGCAGATGGAGCCAGATGGAATCAGCGCTGTGGAAGGTGATGGGCGGGAGGGGTAGGACGCCAGATGTGGCGCGGGAGCGCGCCCTGGCTTGCCCCCTTCTCTCCCCTCCCCCCTCTCCTCCTGGGGCCTTCGGGGTCGGTATGGACCCCATCTCGGGGGAGTGGAAGGGTGACCCTCGTCCTCTCCGCGCGGACGATGCCTGCTTTTGGCTTCGTCTTCGGTCATTCGCTCGAGTGTTTTCTATCGCTGTCATCACCGAGTTGTGCATGCTCGCCTCTTCCACCCGTCTGCATATTGCCTTTTCCCGTCTCGGTGCGCTCGGATTCGATTTGGCCGTGCCCTCCTCCGGGGGCTCTCGGGGCGAGAGCCTTCAGCACGATGTCGCGCAGACTGCTGCGGTGCGGAGCCCGACCACCCCCCACCCTATGTTGAAGATTTGGTTGAACTATTGGTTTATAGCCCTGACCAAGGTTTGCAATGTAACGTCCAAGTCACTGCAATTCGCCTGCCGGATCCATTCAGCTACTCACGTATCACCCGTACTCACCTATCAAAAAAACGCCTGCCGGATCCGTGCCATGCATAGTTCAAGCATCCGCTGCCGAGAACTCTACACGGCCAGCCCTGCCAGGCAGGCTGCCACTCCTCGAGCAGAAACGGCAGCGGACGACACGACAGTGCAAGAACAACGGCGTCAGTGCATCAGTTGGGACACCCCCCCCGCCCCTGTCTCCGCCTCCGCCCGCCCCTCCCCCCTTGGCTTATGATGTTCCAACCTACTTCAGCCTTGATCACCAGAAAGAATTTCGAGCACCTGAAAAATACCGAAACTGGAGGGTTTTCACGTGTCGGGCCCTGGGAGACACTCGTCCGACACTGTTTCGACACTCCTTGGACATTATTTCGACAATTTTCCGGGTGCCCGAACTCATTTCTGGGGCGTGGCCTTTAAGTACGATGGGAGCAACATAACCCAGATGGTCCGCTACCGAAAATTTCCGGTAGCGCTCCGCAGAGATCGGTCGCTACCGAAATACCGAAATGTAGCGCCCAATACCGGTATCAGAGCGTTCTGAAATCCGCTATTTCAACGCCCTCAAACGAAGATCCGGTCGCTACCGAAATTCGGGGTGCGTCGAAATCGCTACCGAAAATTTCCGGTACCAGACCATCTGGGAACCCTTGGCGAGGCGGGGCACATGTCCTTCCGGAGCCTCGACAGGAGCGGCCCCGCGGGCGCCCTCCCCTGCGCGCGCGCGCGGAGCGCCTCGGGGCGGGGCGGGGAAGGTCGGGGCTGGACAGAACCCCCAACAGTGACACGTCGATTGGTGAATTGTCCGTTTTCGGTTCTCGAGAGGGCGCCGCGGCCGTTATTTTCCAGGCTTGCGCCCGCCAGGTTTGGGCCCGAGGTCGTTTTCACTAAACCACGTTTTGCTAAAGGGGGTTCTGTCCATCCCCGAGAAGGCGTGCCCAGACCTCCAGCGGCTTGGGCAGGTTGAGATCGAATGTGTGCTTCGTCCTCGTTACCCCTTCCCCCTCGCTGCGGCCGCTCGCCCTGTTCGGAGGTTGATCGACCTCCTACCCTGACGCGTCGATCAGCGCATTGGCCGTTTTCGGTTCGCGAGAGGGCCTCGCGGCCGTCATGTTTGCGGGCCCAGGTCCGTCGGTTTCGGTCCCAGGCCGTTTTCACTACTAAAGGGAGGCTTCCTAGAGGGAGGCTCGTCCACCGCCGACCTGTCCTGCTTTCCGCTCGCGCATGCTGGCCCATTCGCTGCAAAGGCGCCCCCGCTCCGCCTGCTCGCTGGCGCTGCTGCCCCAGCCTCGCCGCCGGCGGAGACAGGCAAGCGCGTGCCTCGCCCTCTCCGGACAGCTGGCTCTCTCGTCGCCACGGCCGGAGCCTCCCCTTTTCCTTGCGATGCCCCTCGGCTTGCGTGGCGGAGGGTTCCGGCGGAGGCGAAGAGGAGAGTCAGGAACGCAGTCAGGAGGAGGAAAAACACACAGACACAATTGATCGTCGGCTCCCAGGAAAAGATGATGGGAAAACATGGAAGGTGGGGGGAAGACGAAAACCCAGAAAATATGGGAAAACATGAGGAATCCTGCTATTTGTGTATATTTATTTGCGTGTCCCAGGGCCCCCTCACACAAGTGTCGGGTGGGGAGGATGGGGTCCGGAGAATCGAGGATCTCTTTTGCCCGTAGGCGGCCGAAGGTATCGCTCCTTGCATTCGATTCTGGGCTCTCCTGCCCCTGGCGAGGCGGGGCACACGTCCTTCCGGAGGAGCCTGGACAGGAGCGGCCCCGCGGGCGCCACTCCTCGCACGCTCGCGTGGAGAGTTTTCGGGGCGGGGAGGTCAGCAAGACAGTTTTCGGGTCGGGAGGATGGGAACGGGAGAAAGGAGGATATCCTTACCCGCAGGCGGCCGAAGGTATCGCTCGTTGCATCCGAATGCTCGTGGCTCATGCCTTCCATCCTCCCGACGCCTTCCTCCCCACACGATAGTTGGTCTCCTCAGGAGGGGAAGGCATGCCCAGACCTCCATCATCTCAGGAAAGTTGAGATCGAACGTGTGCTTCGTCCCCTCTGGACAGCCGGCTCTCTCGTCGCCACAGCTGGACTCCTCTCTTCCTCTGAATTCCCTCAGTGGCGTTTCGCGGTAGAGGGTCCCACCACCACAAAGCCGAGCATCCGGAAGGACGCGTGGGCAATAAGAGCGCGCAGCTGGTAATTCTGCAGGACAGGCAAGGGAAACGATGCAAATTGATTGCGCGCGCACGGAAAATCCGACCGGGGAGAGCAAGTGGAAAGAGCAGGAAGAAGGACGAGGAATAGGGGGAGGGGCAAGTATGGAGGCCGCTCGCGCTCAGATGCTCTTCGACAGGTCGTACATTGCAGACGCCCCCTTGTCGTCGCGGTCGTCCACGCCTGCGCTTGAGAGCCCCAGTGGAGGTAGACAAGGGCCACACACAAGACCCGCATGAGGGGTGTGCGGGGCGCCCCAGGGGGGCAAGGTCCTCTTCCTCCTCCTCCTCCTCCTCCTCCGCCTCCTCCTCCTCCTCCTCCTCCGCCTCCTCCTCCTCCTCCTCGCCTCCTCGCGGTCTATTCCGGAGCCCTGGTCTGACCTCAATGCGGGTTACATGTTTGGTTTGGACGCTCGCCGGCGGGGCTGGCCGCGCCACTCGCTCGGGGCGTGACCCGTCCCCCTGAGCGGCTCGCTCCCTCCGCCCCCTCTTTCGGCCGCGTCCTCCGGTTTCCCCCTCCCTCCTGCTGGTGGCACAATTCGCTTCAACGGTATCCCCGTTGGGCCATTCCGCTGGCGCAGACAGCCCCTGCCTCGTCGCCGACGAAGAAATGCTTGGTCTGGGCAGCCGCGATCCGTTGCTGTAAAAAAGCTACCTCAAGGTGCACGCGTCTTTGCGCTCACCCCTGCCCCTGCTGCATCGCAGGCCCCTAGCTGAGTTATTTAATCGCTTCGCTCATGCCGCCGGCCCTGGAGCCCTCTTTAGGGCCTCTTGGGGGCCTCTTGGGGACCTGTTGGGAGTCTCTTGGGGCTCCTGCTTGGGGGGCTCTTGGGGGTAGTCGATTGCGGCTCCCCCCTCGGAGGCCACGATCCTCGTGAGGGGTGTCGAAAAAGACCCTCCCCTGGAGTGGTCTGGTGGCTTCTCCCGGGCTTCTCTCGGGACCTTGCCGGGGTACTTTTCGTCCGGGGGCCCCCAGGGGCCGCTGCGCGCGCGAAGTAGAAATATTGTTAACAAGTTACCGGAGATCTTAGCACGCCTCTGGCCCGTTGGGCCGGCGAATTCTTCGAGTCAGCTGGACACAGGAGTAGCATTTCGCTGGAGCGACCTCTTGTGCGTGCCCGATGGGGCCCCTCGATCGCTGAACGCGACGCGGTAGCAGCGGCTTGCGCGCCCAGGGCCACCCCGCGTCCCCCGATGAACCGCGCACAAAAGCTCATTGTTGCCCAGGGTCATTTTTGCGTGTAGCCTAATGACCCCTTGCTGTAGAAGAGATTCCAAGGTGCACGCTTCCTTGCTCTTTCCGGTGTCCCTGCTGCATCTGAGGCCCGTAGCCGACCTCCTACTCCTCGACCTGCTTCTTCCCCTTTGCTGCCATCGAATGGCCTTCGGCCCATCCCGCCGCCGTGCCTGGGCTGTGGGTGTGAAGCCTATTGGATGTTCGTTAGGATCTCGTGGGAGACTTCTCGGGGGCCTCTTGGAGGCAGTTTGGACGCCTCTTGGGGGCGACCTCTTGGGGACCTCCTTGGGGCCTCTTGGGGGCCTCTTGGGGGCCTCTTGGAGGCCTCTTGGGGGCCTCGTGGGGCCTCCTGGGCGCCTCTTGGGGCCTCCTGTCGACCTGCCTCTTCACTTTCACTGCTCTCAGGGTGGTCTGCTGGGCCTCTTTCTGCCGGCACGCACCCAGGGCCATGTCCTAGGGGTCGACGTTCGACCCTCAGGCCCAGACCCCCCACGCTTTGACAAACTCTCAAGGCGGAGGCGTTGTGCCCCCCAGCGGGCCCCAATACTTTTCAAGAGAGGCCCGCAGCGTCCCAAGAGGGCGCTCAGAGGGCCCCAGTCGGAAGAGGAAAAGTTACCCATAACGCTACCCCTCGTCCGTTTTCCCTTATGGGGGCCTCCTTGGAGGCCCTTATAGTCGCCACCGCTGGATTCGCTTCGGAATTCTGGTCAGAACGCACCCTGGGAGAGGTCCGGGGAGTAGCGGTATCGGCACCTTTCGATTTCCCCACCCAGGAGGACCCCAAGATACCACCAAAACGGCCTCGAGGTGTTTTAGAGCGCTTCACAGGGCCCTAAGATGGCCCTCCCAAGAAGGGTCAAGAGTGCCCCCCTAGACAGCCCCAAAACGGCCCGAGCGGGCCCTCAGAATTCAGCCACAATCGATTATGCTGTCCATTGATTTTCGGCCACTCTTGCGTTGTATTCCCACCACAGTTGCCAACAGAAGCTCCTGCCAGAGGCAGGGAGCGGCGGTAACTCGATTCACGTAGGCGTGTAAGGTATTCCCCGTCCTGCTCCTCGTCGTCGTCCTTCTCCTCCCTCGCCCCTGCTCTTCCTCCTCCTCCTCCTCCTCCTCCTCCTCCTCCTCCTCCTCCTACTCCTCTTCATCCCCCTCCTCCTTATCATCCTCCTCGTCGCTCTTCCATCCTGATCTGTCATTATTGTCCTAGCTCCGTGTTCGCACCACTCATGTTATTAGATACTATGTCTTCCCATATGTAAGCCTTCCTCACATAGTCGTCCGTATCCTCCCTTTCGAGACGTCACAGATGTGCGTCAAGAGGACCTTATGATTATGTAAGCACGTCATGATGTAGGCATTATTGGTGGTTGTGTGGCGCATTACGGGATGTATGTCCAGTTGTTCAGCGGAAGCAGCTCCAAGGAGTTCGTCCGCAAAGGCAGACATGTTGCCTCAGACGCCATCGATACCCTGCTGTTCTGGATCATCATGGCAATGTTCTTCGTCGCTGTACTTTGGTGCCTAAGCTGGCTAGAATTTCAGCGCGCGCGAAGTGCGCTCAATGGCTCTGGCGTTCTAGTTGCGACCTTGGAGGCAGGACCTCGCTTGCAGAGGATCCAGAGGTTGGCTTCTCTTCCTCGACGGAAGGCCAGCGGAAGTAAAAGTGGCGGGGCTCTGCCAGCGGAAGCCGTCCAAAAGATGGCGATGTGTCTTGGTCCATGGGGCTCCCGAGCCATACGTTGGCCTTGGGCAAACTCTCGATCGAACTAAGCACAAGTGGAGACGACGCGGTTACCATCTCGGCGGAACGCGCCCTTGTTGGCCAGGTCCGGGGCCCGCGGGGGGTCGAAGCCCCACAGTTGCCCGCCTCTCTGCAACACGCAGCCGACGTCGGGGACGTATGCTTCGCGCGCAAGTTTCAGATCTGCTCGTGTGGTCACATGTCTACGTGCCTGTCTACATATGTACATGCATGTTCGCCGCCGTGCCCAGAGGCGCGAGCTGGAGTGTCATCAGATCCCATGGAGGTCTCTGTCCTCTGTCCCGAGCGAAGGAAGACTACAGGTCCCGAAGCCCCCATTCCCAGAGGCCTCGGGGCGCCTCGCGGCTTCTCGCATGATTTTGTTCGGAGCGCCGAGATGGCTCCAGATCTCGCCAGGAGGGCCCCAAGAGGCGCCGATGACGGTCCCAAGTGGGCCAAGAGGCACCAGCAGATCGCCCAAAGACGCCCAAGATGACCCCCTTGTACGACTCAAAACGCCTCCAGCACGCCTCAGGAGGGCTCCAAGGGCACAGTGCAAAAAGGGCCCCGACAGGCCAACATCATGAATCTCGCTGCTCAGGTTGGCGTACTCGGCGTCATCCCAACATACTAATACTACGTGTGCGTCGCCCCCCAAGAGGCGACGCGCGCTCCGGGAAATCTTAAAGTATCTGCTTCGTGGCGGACGCATTCTGGCCACACCGCTCGGGAAAGGATATACTGCAAGATGTTTATACTTCGCCACGGTGGAAGCGGGTCCTGAAGGAAACGGATTCTGCGGTTTTTCCTTGGACTGTCAGGAAACGACTTATGATGAATTCGTCTTGGGGGAAGGCCCCACGGTCCAGGACGTTTTTCCTACAGGACCCGTTTCCCCCATGTTGAATATTAGATGTTCAGGTCGGACGGGAGTTTCCGAGGAGGACACACAGTACTGGTATGCCCTTGTGCGTCCCACGTACAGTGGAGGCCCATGCCAAGAGACACCCTGCTTGCCTCCAAGGTGCCCTGGGTTTCTTGGGTTTCGATGGCTTTGCCGTGGAAGACGTGACGTTCCCCCACCAAAAATCCATGTACGCCCTGGGGTCTCAGGGTTGGGATTTCTTGCGGAAGGTTTATTGTGGACTGGCCTCCACTGTAAGATGTTGCAGTCCTCGCCCTCTCGGGCCGCCAGCGCTCCCGGGCGGCCCAAGATGCCCCCAGGACCGCCCCAGATGCGGCCCAGGAGTCCCCGCCGCGAGGCCAGGCCCCAAGAGGCCGCCGGGAGGCTCTCAGGTATTATTATTTATTATTATTATTATTATTATTATTATTATTATTATTATTATTATTAGTAGTAGTATTATTATTATTTTTAATTATTATTATTATTAGGGAAGCCTTTTCAGGGGCGTCCCACATGGACAGATCCCCACAGGCGTCCAAGAGACCGCTTGGACTCAGCATCGCTCGGACGTGTGCATCTTTCCTCGGCGAGGACCATCGAGGAGCATCTTGGACCATCCTTCGGAAGCATAAACTGACGACATCGAACAATGCACGGGGAATGGACGTCCGAGCGATGGCGAGTGGATGCGTGTGGGATACAGTCAGCCCGCGTAGTAATGATCAGCAACTTTCCAAGATTACCCTTGCTCGGAAACAGGAGCATATACATTACCAGTGGCGGGCTGTTTTTCAATCCCAGGACTTTTTGATGAAGGTTGGGGACGACGTCGGGGTGGTGTGGTGTATACTTGTTTCCCCGTTTCCCCGTGAAGACAGCGCACATTGTACACACCAGGGTCCCGTATACACCAAGATCCGCTTTCTTGTGCGAGTTTCAGTGCGGGGCCCGACAAGGCGTCGGTGTATAGAATTCGGCTCCTTACTTGCATCCTTCCTCCTCGGCCCACCCTTGGCCGTTTTCGCTGGCCGCGCCCGGCCCGCAAGGTGTCGGCGTGGTCTTCCAAGGCCCTTGCATCCTTATCGTGCGTCCTCGTTATACGGGCTGACTGTATCTTGGGAGGCTTCTCGGAAGCCTCTTGGAGGCGGGTTTGGGGTCCCTTGGGGGGCTTCTCGGGATGAGGAGGAGGAGGAGGAGAAGGAGGAGGAGGAGGAGCAGGAGCAGGAGGAGAGCAGGAGGAGGAGGAGGAGGAGGAGGAGGATTAGGGAGTTTCTTAGGGGACCTCTTAGGGCCTGATTTGGGTGTCTTGGGGTTCCCCTAGGGGTTTCCGGGGGACTCTTGGGGCCTGCGGGCCGCCTCGGAGCTCGCCTCTGGGCGAGGGGCTCCGGATGTCGGCTCGCGTTCCCCCCCCCTTGAGGCTCCTCTCGGGGCAGTCTTGGGACGTCTCGGCGGCTTCTTAGGTCATTCTGGGGCCCTCGGAGCGCCGGGGGGCCCTCGTGGGAGCATCTTGGGGCGATCTCGCTCCTCAGGTCATCTTGGGGCCCTCGGGCCGCCAGGAGGGCCCTCGTGGGAGCAGCTCGGGGCGATCTCGGGTCTCTCTTGGGCAGTCTCAGTCGGTCGGCAGCCCGCAAGGACGACGACGCCCAACTCCTTCCAGCAAGTCAGTAGCGTCCATGATGGTTGCCTCTCTTAGGGCCCACCTGGGAGGCCTCTTGGAGCCTTCTCAGGGCATCTTGGGGACAGTCTTGAGCATCCTGGAGCGTTCTTGGGCCGACTCGGGGCCCTCGTGGACCGTCTTGAGGGCCTCTTGAGCCCTTCTTGGCCTGTTTTTGTTGGCCTTCTTGGCTCCAGGAACAAAACGCGGGAACACGCCCTGGCACGCCCAGGCACGTTGGAAGCCCGAGGAAATCCAGTAATGCAGGGTCCAGGCCCATTAGTACTTCATAAGTGCGGGTGCGGATTCGAATGACCCCAGGACTCTCCAAATTATGCCATAGGGCACGTAGATACATGTGTATGTATCTGCATACAGGCACAGAGAAGCATGCATACGTGTACGATGTCTAAGTGTGTAGGTGTGTCTACGCATACGTATACATATAGGTATATACGTGCATGCGTTTAGAGGTGTGTATATATGATACTGGGTATACTTGTGTATGCATATATACGTATGCTTGTATGCATACGTCTGTATATGTGTACTTGCACATGTGTGTGCATGCATGTGTATACATATATATGTATATACATATATATACATACATACATACATACATGCATGCATACATACATACATTCATTCATACATACGTACATACATGCATACAAACATACATACATACATCTAGAGAGAGAGATATATCCACGACGCATGTGGATACAATCCCGACGTCAGCAATGTCAGGGAGAGGCGATATTCGAGAATACTAGAGTGGTTGGACCTTCCATGCCCCCAGTTCTGGCCAAAATCGGCGCGTTCCCCCGACACGCAGACTGAAGCATCATGTTCGTGCAATTCCGATCGTCTCAAATGTCGGCCCGCGCCCATGCATGCACATATGTGCGAACAAAGGATAATATATATATATATATATATATATATATACGTGTATAGGAATATGTGTACATACAGATGTATGTTTCATAGTCTGCACCGCTGGGAGCGCCACATGAGAGACTGTCATCCCAGCCGATGCCTCACTGGAATACGCTTGACGTGTAGCACAGTTGGCACCTGGAGGTGTCTGGTTTGGCACGAAGATACGATCCAACTTTCTGACCCAAAGACGTACGTAGATGTGGCATTGGTTTCCTCGATTGTTCCTGAGCCAATCTGGAAGATGATGGATTTCGCCTGGCCCTGTCACACCTACGCACAAAGCACAACGTAGATGTTTGAGGGTTGGGCCGCATGGTTGCGGAGGTTTCAGTACAAATACTCGAGCGGGCGTCACAGCCGGGTGTGTCCCCACCTCATGGCATGCATGACCGACGCAGTGATTCAGGTGAGTCGCTACGTATGATGAGTTAGATCGCCTCCGCTGTTTGGGATCAGTTCGGTCGCTTCCTTCTTAGGCTCTGAATCTGGTGCGGGCAGAGCGCCCTTTTTTCATAGATCGTGTCATGGAAGTTCCTCCAGAGAAAAAGCAGAAGACCGACGAGGCGGCGGCGAATGACGCCGAGATGACGGAGGAGAAGAAGGCGCCCGAGCCACCCAAGGAGAACGAAGTTGACGCGAAGCCGTTGAAGGGAAAGCCGGTAGAGGGAGTTGATTTTTTGGTGCCAGACACGACCGTCAACATAATGTCTTCTACAGCTGGCAACCTTCTGAGGACTCTGCAGGACAACGGCCTCCAGTACCTCCTCGCGGGGGCGCGCGCAAGCGTGGGCATCAAGTCTGGTCGGTACATGTTCGAGGTTCAGATTGTGGAGTCCCCAACGGTTCCCGATGGACCATACCCAAGGAACTCGCTGAAGATTGGCGTCTCGATTGCAGGCTCGTCCCTCCTTCTGGATTCTGAAGAGTCGAGCGTTAGTTTTGATTCTGATGTTTATTTCGCTGGAAACAAGAAGGGCGGAAAGGCTTTGCCCTCGCTGCGTGTAGGCGATGTGGTGGCTTGCCTGATCAATTTGGACAAGGGCAGTCCCAATCATAACACCCTCAGCCTCTTCAAGAACGGCACGCGCGTTGCGGAGCCCAAGGCTCTTCCTAAGAAATTGCACGGTACGCCGCTGTTCCCTTCTGTCGCGTTTAAGTCCACGACGTTGCACATGAACTTCGGTCCTGACCCAATTTGCCCATTGCCATTCACATGCCACATGGTTGGATCCGCCCTGCAATCGCACGCCGAAGTCACAACGTACGACGTTCCCGATTCAGGCGAGGTGCTCTTCCCGGTGAGTTTGCCAGACGAGGGTAGCTTCGATTGGTTGGACATGTACTTGGAGAAGAACCCGGGATGCATCGAAATCAGTGACCGTGCCATCCGAGAGTGGGTTGAGAAGAGCGCTGCTTGGCCGTGGAGGAAAGTCACCATGAGCTCAAAAGACAAGCCTGAGATGGGCTTCGGTATCCCTCAGATCGACAATGGCAGTGCCAAGAAGGCGCTGATAACTTTTTGCACGCTCCAGAGGCGAAAGTACGTCGTGATGGAGGTGAAAGGCAATTTAGTCAAAGAGGACAGGGCATTGGCACTCGAGCCCTTCAAGTCAGCCAATTTCAAGACGTCTGCGGTTGTCTTGGTCGGAACCCCACCAAATGAGTTCAAGAAGAGGTCGCAGGCGCTGCTTCTCAAGGAGAAGCAAGCAGCCTCAGACAAAGAGCACAACGACAAGTTCGAGAACACAATGAAGAAGTGGCTCTTCGACAAGAAGCAGAAGGAGCTGGAGAAGGCCCGCAAGAAGGCTGCAAAGGATAGGGAGAAGGCGGCAAAGGCCAGAGCTAAGGCCATTGAGGAGGCCAAGAAGCAGGCCGCGGTGGCCACAGAGGGCAAGGAGAACGAGGAGAAGAAGGCGCAGGACGAGCAGAAGGAGGAGGAGCCAGAAGAGGAGGAGCCCGAAGAGGAGGAGCCTATGGAACCAGAACCAGTCAAGGAGGATCCACCGAAGGTCGCCCTCACCCCCGAGGAGAAGAAGCTCAGCTTTAAGCCTCCTGTCATCCCTGACCTCACCCAGTATGTGCTGAACACAACCTTCGCGAAGTTCTCGCTCCCGGAGAAAGTGGATGGCTTCGACACCTTACAATACGAGTTCTTGAAGGACGGCGGCAAGTGCCAGGAATACGTTCAGGAGTGGATCTCATCTCGCAAACTGACCACGCGGGTGGAGGACATCAAACCTTCGGCACGGTTCCACGCCGTCAAAAAGAATTGGGACAAGTCCCTCCAGGATTGGCTCGGCGCCCTCGCCCAGTACAAATCAAACGTCGCGAAGAAGCTGGCGGATAAGGCCGCGAAGGAGGCAAAGAAGAAGATGGCTGCAGCGAAGGCTGCAGCGAAGGCTGCAGCAGCCAAGGCTACGGATGAGGCGGAGAAAAAGAACGGCGAGGAAAAGAAAGAGGAGAAGGAGGAGGAGAAGAAGGAGGACGACGTGGTGGAGGAGGTAGAGGATGATGACGAAGAACCAGAGCCAGTGGTTGACCTTGACGATATCGAGGCTTTTGCGGTCGACGATGTCAAGGACGTCGGTGGTGGCATGCCGTTGTACGCAAAGTTCGGAAACGAAGATTGGACATTGTTGATTCTTGCGTTTGAGCTCCACCTGCTGGCACATTCCTTCAAATGGGACGTCAATGATGAGGACCGCACAGGCATGCACGTGGACCACGTGGGGTTCTATTACCAGAAGTATTTCAATAAGCCGTTCAACCCGAAGGCTTTCGGAAAGGATACGGTGAAAGACGTTATCGAGTTGGTGAAGGACGTCGTTTGCGTCGATGGCAAGGGCGTGGTTGTCAATCGCCTGCAGGGGGAGATGGAGTCATACCAGGTCTTCGTCAAGATCACGGAGGAGATTCGGAGATTCCGTGCCATCCGCATCGATTTGGGGGAAGAGTCCGCGGTGCTCCGGTTCACGATGCAGCCGCTCCAGAGCCTTCACCACGGCCAGAAGAGGAAGCCGGACTGGCAGCCGCCGCAGGGCCCGGGCGGCTGGGGGCCGCAGAGCTGGGGGCCTGCGGGGAAGAAGGGCAAGGGCAAGGGGTGGAGCAAGTGAGGCGGCTCGCGGCTCCCCGACCCCTTTCTCCCGGTACGATCGACGTTCGCACGGAAGCAATGGGCACGAGGATGAGCAGCATCACTCTGCTCACTTCGACCAGGAGTCGTTGTCCGCGCCGCCGCGGACGTTGTCCATGTGAGGCAGAAGGCCGCCTGCCCAACAGCGGCCGCTGCTGGTTTTGCACAGCATTCGCTGTCGGGCATCGTGCCAATGTTTTCCGTGCCCAGTTCGGGCGCCCAAGTTCTCCCGCATGGGGACCAGGCGCGGACACCCTGATTCGATTGGTCTGTTCTCGACACCAGTTTCGGTTCTGGCCCGATCCGACTTGGTTCCGGTATTCTGGCGATCCGATGCGGTCTCCCGATGTTCGCATAGTGCTGTTCTGCATCGTGGCGCGGCCGCTCCGATCCGATCTCGATTCCGTGCCGAGGCAGCTCGACTCCCAGATTCGATATTCACCGATCTTGCCCCCTGCCTCCTCAACGTCCTCCTCCTCCCTCCTCCTCCTCCTCCCCCTCCCCCTCCTCCTCCTCCTCCAGCCGTTCTGGCACTAGTTTTGTGCTTGTTGACGCGAACTTCAGAGCGGCACACTGCGTCAACGGGCCTTCTGGCTCGGATCTTCTCAGTGATTGACTTCGGGGTGTATGACACCCCCGCCTGCCTTGCGCAATGGTGGTGCTAAAGGAGTTGGGCGTGGCAAAGGACGTGGTCGTGATGACTGGTCCAGCGGCACGGCCGCCCCCCCGTGGCACTACGGCGCCTACATGTACTCGGACAAGATTGCAGAAGGATATTCCAAGTTCAAGTGCAGCTCCTGTGGCTGCGCGAAGAACCCCAAGGCGGCCCGCTACTGCAAGCATTGTGGGACTCCTCTTGCTGCTGTGCGTCCAGTCGAAGGTGGAGCCCCACAGAGCGGGGCGTGGTCGCAGGCCCCTCCTGGCGTATTCTCCGCGGCGGCACCTTGGGCCAAGCACTCTCGTCTTCTCTCTGGGCCCCCTGGAGGTTCTGGACAGCCTGCTGGAGCTGGGCACGGAGGTGGGCATCCGGGAGGCGCAGCTGCCAAGGCCCCGTCGGACCCCAGAGCCAGCTCAACGCGAACGAGGCCAAGCAGCTGGCAGATCTTGCACGGAAAGGAGGTGACCTCACCACAGCATCCAAGTACGAGGCTGAGTTCAAGAAGCTGCATGCACAGGAGTCGCCCAAACCTCCCACACCTCTCCACCAGCGTGTGCAGCAGCAGTTCGCCGCGGTGGCTCGACTGGAGAAGGCGTTGGATAGGGAGGTGGACAAGCTTTTGGGCTGGAGGAATGACGTCGCCAAGCTCGAGGACACGGTGCGGAGAATGCGTGAGGAGTTGGCCACAGCCGACCAGCAGCACAAGGCTTTGGTGGCCGAGCTGCAGCAGCAGGCGTCTGTGGCTCCCGTCCCCGCTGCGCCAGCCCTTGCTAAGCTCAAGCTGGAAGACTTGTGCGCCGACACCTTCGACCAGGGCGCCTTCCTCACAGTGGATGAGGTCAGTTTCTTCGAGGGCGACGCTGAGCTTGAGGACAAGGACCGCGAAGAGATCGCCAAGAGGAAGGACGACCTCAACGTTGGCGTCTCCAAGCTCGCCAAAGACCTGCTGGGCCCCCTGGTGGCCGCTGCCAAAGCGGCCCGAGATGCGCATCGAGAGCACCTGGCTCGAGTTGCCAGCAAGCGGCGGCGCACTGACCAGGGAGCAGCGGCAGGGGGAGATGCTGGAGCTGATGATGAGCCGCGTGAGGCACCTGCAGCTGCCCCTGGCACGGCGGCCGCCGAGACTGCCCCAGCTGGTGGCGGAGCCCCAGCAGCAGACGACGCGCGGGCCAAGGCAGAGAAGGCCCTTCAACCTCACCCCCCCCCGCCCCTGGCGAGGTGGGGGGAGGAACCAACGCCTAGTCTGGCCACACATCCATGCCTGCATGCGCGCGCCAGTTTCAGCGCTCTCACGGTGAGAGCCCAAGGGAGTTTTCACTGCCCGTCCCCAACGTTTGATTCGGATCGTTACGAATTCCATGGTCTCAGAGCGCCTTCCCACTTTGGGTCGCATCAAGACAGCGTCGACGGAGCGCGCAGCCCCCTCGACGCTCGGTGGGCCGACGCCCACAAGTGTATCAACCTGTCGCAAGCTGCGGAGGCCACCCTCGCCAAGTCGGACAGAGCCTGTCCCCGACAGGCCGCTGGCGGCCACCGCCCTGGGCTTCGGCACGGCCCCCCCTGGATTTTTTGGCTCCGATGGCCATGGAGCTTTTACCAGGGCCGCGCCAGGCCTCGGAGTTGAAGGCTCTCAGGCTTCCAAGGTTGTTCCCTTCCGCGCCCCCGAACCCAGCCCTGGAGATTCAAGTGTTGAGCTCGTTATCCAGACTGCAAATGTCACGTCTTGGCAATCCGACTCGGTAGGCGGCCTCAGAGCTTGGCTCCCCAAGTGTGGTGCACACGTCTTCTTAATCAAAGAGCACCACTTGCTGGAGTCTGAGCTGGAGGAGGCTACTGGCTGGGCCCATCGGCATGGGTGGAAAGCTATCCTTGGGCCTGCTGCTCCAGGAGTGGGACGCGGTACTTCGTCTGGGGTTGGGAATATGGTCCAGAATTCCTTGGGATGTCATGCACCTCCTGGAGGCCATATCATCGACCGACATCGTTCGATCGGAGCAGTTGTGCACATTCCTGGCGGTGGCCCCATACTTGCGCACGGTCGGGGGGCTCCCGCAGGCCAACGTGGAGCTCCTAGCGTGCATCGGTACGGTCGTTGAGCAGGTAGGTCTACCCACCATCATTGGAGCTGACTTTAACATGAGCCCCGACAAGATCGTTTCGTCTGGGATTGTCAACAGGTTGGGGGCGCAGGTGGTCGTTCCCAAAGACGTCGTGGGCACGTGTGGCACTAGCATGCTCGATTAGTTTATCGTTGCTGCTGGGCTTGCCAAAGGTATCTCCTCCGTCAGTGCCATTCGCACGTCTGACCTCGTCACTCACCTCCCTGCGCAGACGCAGTTTCATGCAGGGATTGGGAGGCTCCACGGGCTCGTATTTCGGAAGCCCCCGCCGTTGCCGATTGAGCCCGCGATCGGTCCTGTGCCTCCACCTCCAGATTGGACTGCTATTCAGTGCGAAGCTGATCGTGCCTTAGATGCTTGCCGCGGTGGTGACGTGCACGCTGCACAGTGCCTGCTCGACACCCTCTATAAGCACTGGGCCGACCTTTCGGAGAAGGAGCTAGCGAGCGGCACACAAACTACTCTGCCCCGTTGGGGGAGCAGGGGGAAGATGCCACAGCAGCATTGGGTTAACATCCTTGGTCAAGATCGGGAAGCCCCCCACCGACAGCCCCATTTGTTTTCGATCAAATGGCTCGTGAGCAAGTTCAGGCTCCTTCTCCAACTTGATGGGGTCGCTATAGGATCCGCCCAGCCCCAGGAAGTTCGGAGGTTGTTGCTCAACCCTCCTAGCTGTTTGAAGCAAGGGCTGGAAGTCCACAGCGACCTTGTCATGCGGGTGCAGTCTTTTTTAGGCCTACATGATCTCCTCGACCTTGCCATTGGGGAATCCATCCTTTCCGACTTAGATGAGCACCTCGCGACCTTTGCTGTGAAGGCCAAGTCGCAGGCACTCGCTGAGTGGAAAGAGTGTCTTCTTCAGTCCATTGACCAGGGCGCCAGGAGAGCGCACCAGCATGTCAGGGGCAGCCAGCCATGGACCCCCACCACGACCCTCGGCAGAGATGGAGCTGTCGTCTCGGACCCCCTGGCGCTGCTGGCTTCGGAGGCCCGAAAGTTCAGTCAGCTTTGGGGCGCCACCCCCGACCCCCCCCCCCCCCCCGAAGGAGGCCAAGTTCCAATTCGTTGAACCCCTCCCCCGCCTCACTGCTGAAACCCTGCGTTCGGCTTCTAGGCGGTGTGCCGCCCGTTCTGCCACCGCTGTTGCCGGGTTCCACATGGAACATTTTGCCTCTCTTTCGGATGGGCCCCTGGATGTCCTGGGCACCATGTATTCCATCATGGAAGCTTCTGGGCTGTTTCCTGGGCAAACCTCCCTGGTTGTGCTTTCCCTCCTCAACAAACCCACTGGGGGGTATCGGCCCATCGGCCTTTTCTGTAGCTCTCACCGCCTCTGGGGGCGGCGCCGCAGGCCCTATGCGGCCCATTGGGAAAGCAAGTTTCAGCGCAGCTACTTTGCTGGGCCCCAGTTTTCTTCCGCGGTCGATGTTGTCTGGAGGCAGACTTTGCGTGCTGAAGGAGCTGTGGCCAGTAGCCAGGCCAGTTGCACGGTTCTGTGGAATCTCTACAAATGTTTCGGGTTGGTGCACTTGGGCACGCTCCTTCAGCGGTGCCATCAGTATGAGTTCCCCGTCCAGTTAGCTCGGCTTGCTGTGCAAGGATATCGGCATGGCAGGTTCATTTCTCTTGGCGGCGTGGTCGTCGGCCCGTTCCATGTCACCAACGGCGTTGTCGCCGTCTGTGGTCTTGCGACCACCATGGTGCGCATCAATGGTATCCCTGCTCTTGACGCGTTGCAGCTGCCACCAGGTATCACGCTCGACGTTTACATTGACGATTGCGGTCTCAGCTGCAACGGGTCCAATGCCTACATTGTCAGGCACCTCCCTGAGGCCGCAGCCAACCTCAGGGAAGCCATCGAGGTTGATATGGGGACGGTCATTTCTCCTGATAAAGCTTTCCTCGTTGCCTCGTCGGACGCGCTCGCCATGCAAGTCAGGGACTGTCTCGGCGGCCTCGCGGGGCCCATCGCCCATGGGACCGTCAACTTGGGCATCGACTTTGCCCCAGGTTCCTCCCGACGGCTTCCTGGCAGGGGAAAAAAGTTTTCCTACCGCAAACGGGTTTTCAACAAAAAAGTCAGGGGGCTCAAGCGAGCCAAACGGCCCTGGGCGGCATGCTGCCAAAGTTTTGACTGCTGGCCCCCTCCCCAGCCTCACGTTCGGGTCTGAGGTTCATGGGCTTTCGGATTTCGAATGGCACAGATTGCAGGTCGCCGCCGCCAGTACTACGCAGCCATCTGCCAAGATGAGGCCACGGACCTCTGTCCTGATTTTATCCCAGGACCCGACCTGGCACCCTGCGGTGGCGCCCATCGTCAGGTACTCCAAGGAGATTTGGGCCAACCAAACCAAGCTCTTTCCCTTTGTTATCCCGTGGGCTGAGCTGAGGGACGCTTGGAGAGAGTTTTCTGTTCCCCAGGGCCCAAAACCTGGCGCGGGGTCCGCGGGCCCCCGGGGGCCATGAAGTTGGCCTTGAAGAGGATTTCTTGGAGCATGCCCAACTACTGTACCCTGTTGGATGATTTCGGAACCGAGGCTTCGCTCACAGTCACTTCCCCAGCCCTTCTTAAGAAGCTTTTGAAGGCCGCTGTTCAGAGGACCCATGAGAGGTCCAGCGGCGCTGCTCTGCTCCCGCATATTCCAGGAGCTCGAGTTTGCCATGATGTGGTGGCAGCTACGCTCCGCCCCCAGAAGGGCACGCCGTATCAGCGAGGTTGTGCCAAGGCTGTGGCTTGTAATGCCACGTGGACTAGGACCAGAGCTGCTGAAGCAGGGTACGCTGTTAGCACGGTCTGCGAGCTCTGTGGGGGTGCGCCCGATACCATGCTTCATCGGCTCTGGTTCTGCCCAGCGTGCCATGACAAGAGGCAGGCGGTGTTTGACAGTTTCAAGCCCAAGTTTTCCCTCCTGCCCCCGCCCGACCTCGCGCCCGAGAACAACGAAGAAGACCACTTATTGTTTACTCGTGGCCTGTTTCGGCATCCTGGGGATGCTTTTCCTTTTCCTGCTCGCGATGATGTAGAAGATACTGGCCTCGAGATCATCTGGGCCAATGATCGTTCGTCTAAATCGCTTAATATGTCTGGACATATCTTTGTGGACGGGTCCTGCGCTGCGCACCTTGTTACAGAACTCTCCAGGGCTGGGTGGGGGATAGTGATGGTAGGTGACGATGGTGACGAGATCTGTCGCATCAGTTGCCCATTATGGGCCCCCGACCTCCAGACTGCCCAAGGGGGAGAGTTTGGGGCTTACGCTGTTGCTGCAATGCACGCCCAGCCAGGTAGTTCTATATACTCTGATTGTAAGAATGTGGTCGCACAAGCCAACGAGCCACTGCTCAGGGCTCTGTCCTACCAACGCGCGGATTCAGCGTTCCCCCCCCCCCCCCCCCACCACACCACCACCACCACCACACACACACACACACACACACACACACACACACACACACACACACACACACACACACACACGCACACACACACAACCCACCGCAAGCTTTTGGAAGGTTCTTGTTTAAGGTCAAGGCACATGTTGAAGAATCCAGTGACCTCACCGAGTTAGAGCGGTTTTTGAAGCAAGGCAATGACCTTGCAGATGTTGCTGCCAAAAGCTCGCTATTCCGCCACCCGCAACCCGACCCCGAGGATGCGGCATGGCTTGAGCGATGCCTCTCTATCGCCAAGTGTGCCATGCGTCTTTCAACCGAGCTGATGCCAGAGTGGCCTCGGCTCAACCTGACAGGGGCCCCGCTCGCCCCCAAGCCCCCCAGGCCCAAGTTAGAGCCGAGGTCCCATCAGTGGGCTCGGGTTTCTTCGTTTTGGCAGTGCACTGAATGTCTCAAGGTTGCTAAGGGCGTACCGCGGACGAACCCTGACGGTTCTCGGCCCGGAGGTCTCGACCCGCCTGCCCCTGGGAAGTGCCTTAGAGATTCCAAGCTGACGTCCGCGGTGCTTTCAGCCCTCAGGCACAATTGCATCGCTTTGCTATGCTCCGATGGTGCTGCCCTCATTATTTGTATGCGATGCTATGCCTATTCCTCCCATGGGCAGCCTCGTAATTTGCTTAGACAGCGTGACGGTCAACCACAGAGTGCGGGCGCCAAGTCTGCCTGGAGTTCTGTGGGGGCTGGACGCCACCCCAAGCGCAAAGGCGTTTCAGTCGAGGTTGGCCCCTGGTATGAAGACTTGGAGCAAGAGGAGCGGCCTCGGCGTCTCACCGACCAAGAAAGGGAGTTGTGGACAGCTAAGCTGGTGCGGAGGCTAGTCACCGCAGCAGGGGGGACACCAGTCCCAGATGGCGTGGAGCGGGAGGCCGATCCTCCACCGTCAGCACAACCACAGGGGCAGCAGCATGATCGAGTCGTCGACCCTTCGTCCGAGTCGTCGTGTACCGTCGAAGCTGCTGCCCCAACATTTCTCCCTCTTGGACCGCGCGATGCGGAAGAGGAAGCAGCCTGTACGTTGTTTGGCTTGCCTGGTGAGAGTCCCTCCCAGCAGGCCGTGCAGCAGGTGCCTGAGCCAGCCCCAACGGCTGGAGCGTTCGGCCGAGACCGAGCTGCCTCCGTCCTTGAACAGGACGAGGCCTCGCTCGTCGCCGCCGCTGCACTACAGTCTGACGGCTCAGACTAGGAGATGCAGCATGCGTCCTCCGCGTGTGGTGCGTCTCGCCCTGACCTCATTCTTCTCTGGTCGTGGGTTTAGGGGGGCAGGCGGTGAGCCACAGGGGATCCTCCCCTCCTGTGGGAAATCGCCCCGTGGCTTTCGCGCCTGCCCTCCTTTCTTCATTTCACTGCTCGTTGGCCTGCTTCAGGCCAGATAGCAGGGGGCGACGACCTCTGGGCGTCGCTCTTGTTGCCACGGCTGATGTTAAAAAATCCTCCTCCTCCTCCTCCTCCTCCTCCTCCTCCTCTCCTCTCCTCTCCTCCTCCTCCTCCTCCTCCTCTCCTCCTCCTCCTCCCTCCCCCTCCGCCTCCTCCTCCTCCTCCTCCTCCTCCTCCTCCTCCTCCTCCTCCTCCTCCTCCTCCTCCTCCTCCCCCTCCTCCTCCTCCTCACGCGATGGGGCCCTCCTGAGTGTCCTCGACTCTGACGTTCGGGGGGGTCCTCGGCGCTCGTGGGGGTGTCCTCGGCCTTCGGGCGTTCTGGGGCCCCCGGGAGGCCTCCCAGGGACCCACTCGGGAGGAGGAGGATGGGAGAGAGGACGAGAAGGAGGAGAGGAGAGGCGGAGGGGAGGAGGAGGAGGAGGATGCGGAGGAGGAGAGGAGGAGGAGGAGGAGGAGGCGGAGGAGGGAGGAGGAGGAGGAGAGGAGGAGGAGGAGGAGAGGAGGAGGAGGAGGAGGAAGGAGGAGGAGGAGGGAGGAGGAGGAGGAGGAGGAGGAGGAGGAGGAGGAGGAGGAGAGGGAGAAGAGGAGGGGGAGGAGGAGGAGGAGGGAGAAGGAGGAGGAGGAGGAGGAGGAGGAGGAGGAGGAGGAGGAGGAGGAGAGGAGGAGGGGCAGGAGGAGGAGGAGGAGGAGGGCCTGGCCCTTGGGGGGGGGGACGTCTTTGCGGGCTAAAAAGCGAACAAGCTGTTCGCCAGCCAAGAGGACACCATGACTCCGTGCCTGGAGGCCTCCTGGGTGGGCTCAGAGTACAGATGGGGTGGGAGGATCGCGCCACATCGCTAATCCATTGCCGATGCATCGGCGATGCATCGGCGACGTCGGCGACGCATCGGCGCCGTCGGCGATGCGCCGTCGACATTCTCCTCTCCCCCATGCCCCGCCCCTCGAGTCCTGGCCGCGTGTCAAAGAGGCAGGGAGAGGACGAGGGGAGGTCGAGGCGAGGGAGGGGGGAGGCGAGGCAGAACGGGGCACCTCTGGTGAACTGGTCTGCCCCGATGCGCCTTCTCTGAAACGCAACGCGTGCCTTGCGTAAAACGGCCGTGCCAATACGTTGCGTGTTGGCTCAGCGTGTTGGCCCACGTTGTGGCGGACGTGTCGCGTCATGCCCACGCTTTCGGCCTGCGTGTTGAGACCCGTGTCAACACGCTGCGTGTTGCGTGATGCGCATCGGGGCAGCTGAGTTGGTGAAACGCTCCATGGCAAGCAGAAGACCACTCTGAGACAGTCGATTGCAGATCGTTCATTCGCATTCTCTCGCCGTTGGTCAGACTCACTCTGCACCCAGGTTGAGGCAGGAAGACGTGAAGGACGCCCCCGCCTCGCTCTTTCCCGGGAGCCCGACCTCGCGAGCACGAAAGCCTCAGCGACCAGACCCCAGACCCTCCCCGACAGCTCCTCGCCACCAGCACAAAGGAACCAGGCCCAGTGGGTGCCATGGGCCAGGCCAGCAACAACCAGAAGATGAAACCCAGGGTTCGGGAAGCTCCCGCTCCAAGCCCTCGCGAGCTCCACCGGAAGGAAGCATGGCCCTCGCGTATGACGGGCACAAGTCACTGGCCCTATGGCGTGTCCGGCAAAGAGAGAGCCCATCAACAGTACAGAGTGGGATGCAACGGCATGCACGGCAGCACGGCGGTGGCCGAGGGCGGCAGAGGAGGGAGATGGCAGAACGTGGGCCCACAGTATCCATGGTCTCGCGCTCTCAGGTACCTTGCGGAGGCGGCTGATAGGACGGTTGTGACCCCAGATCTCCTTGAGAGGCATGCGTGGCACGTACAGCGAAGAACCAATGTTTTTGGTTGGCCATTGGGCTTATGAGATTGTTGGCTGCTTGAACGCACTCGCATGGTCCTAGCAGCCGTCGTGGTGAACCCACAATCGCAACACTGATACTGCAAGATATCGGGCGAGTGGACATGAGGAGCGGCACCTGCTAGAAGGGCCCACGCTCATATTTGAACCGTCGAAGCTCAGTCGTGACATAAGCGTGACATTCACACCTATGAGGAAAATTTGGGGAGGCTCCATAGCAAAAGTGGCCCGGGCGAAAGATTCGTGTCTGAGGCGCGTCGACTAGCCATCTGAAGTCGTTATGCCAGAGAAAGGCCCATCCTGCTTGTTGCTCAACAAGATAGCCAAGCGTGGGAAGCAACATGGATGGACCTCCGTTTAGTATTCGAATAAGATAACATGGGCATGCCACTCGAATACCAACTTAGGCATAATTAGAGCTGGCGAGCACGGGACGGAACTTCCTGAATTGAAAGTTGGTGCTCGGTCGAATTGGCAATAGGCAACGCGAAGACAGCACGATGCTTTCGGACCTGTGCCACAGCCAGTTTCTGTTGTTCTTGATCGGACATAGGGGTTCATATAGCGACATTCTAGAAGAGGCCTAGGAGGGCAAAAGCTTGTGCATAGGTACGGAGCAGCCTTTCCATGGGCCGAGGACTTCTGAGCAGGTTTAAGCCCACCCGCCGTGAAATTCGCGCAATGGCCGATGGGCGACGCCCAACGCCATGCCCCCAGAATCGCAAACCGGGGTGCCTAAAGATTTGTTGGCCATTTTCGATGTGGCACTCTCTCCAACGCTGGGCACCCCCACATGCAACTCACCCTTGGCCCATATTATGCGCTGAACAGCCCGTGGCCCAATGCCCGTGGGCATTAAAAGCAAAACATTGCTATTTCAGTTGATGGCGATACCTGTGGGCCGCATGGCTCGGTCAATGATGTAGATCACCCGCGCTGCCGCAACATCTCACTGCACTCCCACTGCAGCGAGATCGCCCACAAACGAACCCGCGTTCGCGGCGGAGGGAAGGCCGCGGGGGATCCAAATATGGGTTCGGTTACAGGGGGCGCTCAACTAACCCCGTCATTGGTGAGCTCCCCCTCCTCCTCCTCCTCCTCCTCCTCCTCCTCCTCCTCCTCCTCCTCCTCCTGCTCCTGCTCCTCCTCCTCCTCCTCCTCCTCCTCCTGCTCCTGCTCCTCCTCCTCCTCCTCCTCCTCCTCCTCCTCTCCTCCTCCTCCTCCTCCTCCTCCTCCGCCGCGGTGCCCTCCTCCTCCTCCACCTCCTCCACCTCCTCCACCTCCTCCTCCTCCTCCTCCTCCTCCTCCTCCTCCTCCTCCTCCGCGATGCCCCCCCCCTCCCTGCCCCTCCCGGTGCCCCCGCCTCCGCCCTGCCCCTCCCGCTTCCGCGGGCACCCCCCCGGGGGGTTCCGGGCGCCCGGCGCGCCCAGAGCGCGTCTCTCCGGCTCGGCCCCGCCGGCGGCGCGCCCGCCGCGCCCGCCGCCGGGGCCGCCCTGTTATGAGCTCGGGCCACGCCACGGGGAGGGCGGGCCGCCACTTGGGCGTTTGACCCCTGCACCCCCCTTTGCACTCGGAGAGGAGAAAAAACGTACTGGTGTTCCAACCTGGTTACCTCAGCCTTGATCACCAGAAAGCATGCCGCAAACCAGGGAAAAAGGGACCGAAGCTCGAGGGCGTTTGATCCCTGCACCCCCCTTTGCACATCGGAGAGGAGAGAAGAAACACGTTCTTCTGGGCCTCCCAGATGGGGTCGGAGCAGATGGGGTCGGGGGATCGCGCCGCATCGCCGACGCATCGCCGGTGCGGCTCGATGGGGGGCCCGATTTGCTTCACGTCGACGTCGCCGATGCATCGCCGACGTCGACGATGCATCGCCGGTGCATCACCGATGCATCGCCGATGCATCGCCGATGTATCGGCGATGCGGCGCGATTCTCCGACCCCATCCACTCCGACCTCATCCAGGAGGCCTCTAGTTCTGGTGTTCCAACCTAGTTACTTCAGCCTTGATCACCAGAAAGCATGTCGCACACCAGGGAAGAAAGGACCGAAGCTCGAGGGTTCTCGCGTGTCGGGCCCTGGCAGACACTCGTCCGACGCTCTTTCGACACTCTTCCAGGTGCTCGAAATTGTTTCTGGGATGTGGTCCTTGAGCACGACGGGAGCAGCATAAGAAGAGGCACAGCCATAAATGCTCGACGCTCCGCGCGGGTTTCTTGGATCTGCGCTGGCCCCGCCCGTCTGCGCTGGGCCACTGCCCGGCGCGCGGGGCGCGCCAGGGGCGACGCTGGGGGCGCCGCCAGGGCTGCGGGGAGGTCCCGCGCCGACCCAAGAGACGTCCGCGCGGACCTTCAAATCTTTGTCGGCCGTGCAGTCGTTTCTCATCCTTGGCAGGCGGCTTCTCGCCCCCAATCCCCGAGCTCCTTCCCAGAAGATGCTGCCTCTGAGGATTTGGGGGAAACGTCAGACTCGAGTACGCCGGAACTCGGCTTCGGCTGCGTTTTTTTTTACGAGCGCGTGCTGGAGTTTGGCAGTCCGGCTTTCGTGAGATAGCGGGAGCGCGCGTCAAATTTCAGATTGGGTCTCGTCACTTTCCCGATGGCCCCGTCGGGCCAACCAACCCGAGTCCCCCGTACCTGAGTCTTACGTCTCCCCGACACTTCTGCCAAGCCAAGGGGGCAATCCCAGACATATTCCCAGACATGCGACGTCTTGACTTTTTCAATGCGGGGTCCCTGGAAATCCCGACCCTTTCCCCAGGGCCGGTTTTCATCCTGAGCTGTTTTTGATGGTCCCGAGGCTCGGCGAGGGCCCCACTAGGCCGAAAATAGCCAAAAAGTTCCCGTCCTGATTTGTTGAACGACGCGATCACGTCGGGGTTCTCGCCGGAGAGCGAGCAGCGGGAGGTCTTCCAGCCGCGTTCGGCTTCCATCAGCCACGCGCAGAGGGGGGTGGGGGAAGGGGGGAGGGCTTCTTAGAAGCACCCCTGCTTCTTCGAAGGCGCGGGCCTTATCTATAGATGTGCGGCAGGCGCCTTCTAAGAAGCAGCCTCCTTCTAAGAAGCCCTCCCGCCTCCCTCCACCCCCGTGTGCGCGGGAGGAGGAGGAGGAGGAGGAGGAGGAGGAGGACGAGGACGACGAGGAGGAGGAAAGGGAGGAGGAGGAAAGAGAGGAGGAGGAGGAGGAGGAGGAGGAGGAGGAAGAGGAGGAGGAGGAGGAGGAGGAGGAGGAAAGGGAGGAGGAGGTTAGGTTAGGTTAGGACAGCCCCGAGGGGAAGAGTCTCGCAAGACTGAAACAAAGGGGGGAAGTGGCACCCCTCAGAGAGGGATTTGTTACCCTGGAGGACAGAGCTCCCCACACTCTGACCAGGGCCCGCGACGGGGTGCCACGACCCAAAACTACTCCTCAGCCTGGTGAGCCTCCTTGGCACGCACTCGCTCTGCGAGGGCGGCCATCCGTCTCTCATACTCAGGGACGGTGGGGGCACTCGAATGGGCCGAGGGAACAGACGTTCGGGCAAGAGTCTTACAACGCGGCTTGGGGACCACAGACATTGCAGTGACCGCAGCAGCTCTATCGATCAATTGACGGACACGGTTACTGGGGCCCAGGCCTCGCGAGTACTTACTTAAAACCTCGCGTCCCTTCCTTGAGGGTCGTTGGCACTCCTTGTCGAGATTACGGGAGCACCTCTGGGCCCAGCAGCCGCATCGAACGCACAGGAACTGAAGCCGATTCTTCTTGGCTTGCGATGGCTCTGGGGCTCTGGGGTGGATCTCGTGAGAGGCCACACCTACTATCAGGTGCCCCAGGGAACGGCGGACAACCTGACGAACGAACTCGGGGGCCCCAGAGCAACCCAGAGCCTCTTGGGGGGTACCCTCATGGGCGACCACCAGACAATGCTTGCACTGCATACCTAGCGGTCCACTCTCTCACTCATGCCACCCTGGAGCTGACTTTACAGAACGGTGACGAGCAAAGGGCCTCTCGCGCTTCGCTCGGGACTGGAAGACTGGTAGCACACTAGCTGCAAGCTTAACAAAGTTACTGGCGGTCTCTACTTCTGACTCTAAGCGATTAGCCGCCTCGGGTCCGATGGGAGCGTGCATCTTGAGAGCCTCCTTGGCGTGGAGGTCCGCAACGCGGTTACCTTTCGCAGGCGCCCGCTCCTCAGGCGGCAAGTTATCTATCACGCCCTCGCTTCGATGCGCCTTTACATGCTGGAGGGACCTAATGTGGCCGTGCCCACTGAGGGAGCGGGCGAAGGCCGAAACGCCAGCGAACACCTTGCTCGCACGAAGCTGTTCGTGCTCAGGAAGGAGGGCCTGGCTTATTGCTGCTTTACAATCGGCATGCATGCATGTACTGCGATCAGCGATCTGGCAGGCGACAGCAATCGAGAAGTTTTCAGCCATCGCGGGGGACTGCGGAAAGCCTCCAGGCACAGTGCCACGCACTACCGAGAGGGTGGCCTCGGCCTGGGGGTCAAACAGTACTACCGCATACGCAGCACGCTGAAAACAAGACAAAATCGGCATGGTGCTGCTTCCGTCCACCGCTATGTGAAGGTTATCGCTATGACCGACGAATTGCACAGACTTCTCGGGCTCCAAATCGGGAAAAACCTCCCCAAAACCGTCCAGGACCATGGCCTCGGGGGCCCCTTTGACAGGAGGGATATCCCCTGGGAGCACCGGGACGACACCTTTCAAATGGAGCAAGCTTCCAGGGTCCTCCCGAGCTTCGTCCAGGAAAGTCAAAGGCACATCCGCCTCCTCGCGGGCCTGGGCAACAGCTGGGAGTTTGCAACAAAAAAGCCGATGGTGGGTGGTGTCAGGCTCACCGCATTCACATCGGCCAGCTCGAAGGGTGACATAACCATTGTCATGAGCAAGCTGTTCCGTCCACAAACAGTCGCAGACAGCAGCTCGAACTAAATATTTCTGGTACTTGTTATATTTAGTCTTGGACCTGAGGCAAGACCTAACCACGTCCAGGTTGGCCCTTACTCCTTCAGCAAACCCCCACCTCTCCCCAAGCGACTTCTCATGGGCAGCCTGGAACGCGGTGCTGAACATTTTACCTAGCATCGCAGGAGAGCATTGCGTGAGCTGGATGGTGATGCCATCCTGGTTGACCCACGCAATGGCTGAAGCAGGCTTCCACCTTACGCGAGCAAGGCAAAGCGGGATCCTGGAAATCGGTCCGCGGGTTTGGGCCCAGGAAAGATCCGACTGACCCTGGGAAAAAGCGCGGTCCCACATACGTTCTAATTCGGCTAGGTCTACGAGTGCATCAGACCGGAATGCAACAGCATGCCATATCATCTTGGACCACTGGAGTGCGGGTGCCATGGCCTCACGCACCGCGGGCTCGCCGTGCAAGGCCAGCTTGGCGCGCAAGCTCGCACCCCTCGTCGCAGGCGCCAGGTAGGACATGGCCTGGCGACGGATGGCGAGCAGCTCCTGGTCGTCGACGCCGTTGACCTCGACCCCATAGTGAGCTGCCATCTTGATTCCAGTGGTGTAGACTCTACCAAGCCTCTCATCAGCTTTCCTCATGGACTTGAGCTTGGCCGCCTTGGCCAGGCGCTGGGAGGACTTCCGCAAACGCGTCTTCCTCTTGCCAGCAGTGCGGGCTTGCCCCCGTCGCGTGCCGAGGTAGGCGACCGCTGGTTTAGACTTATCTTTGGCAAGGCCGAGCTTCGTGGTCACCTCCAGGCCAAGGGCACTATCACTGGCCACGACGGCGACCTTATCATTGAGAGTGGCCTGGAGTCGTCGCGAAACGGCTTGGAACTGCACACCCGCTTGGACCGCTACGCCTGCGACGATGTCTCGGTCACGGCCGCTCACGTGAACCCCAGTGTCGTCGATGTAGCTCATGAAATCGACCGACGGGTTGCGGCGCACGAACTGGTCGTACTCTGTGATCGTGAAGGCTCGAACCGCAACATCAGCGAATGCACAACCTGCTGGTAGCCCGAACGTGGCGAACAAGACTATGCAGCTGTGGTGCAGGCCCAGGCGAATGATGCGCGGTGACTGCCACGTGTTGAAAATTAACTTGAGAATCGGCATGGGCATGCCGCTGGCCAGGAGGCGACCACGTAATACCTCCAGCGGGATGCCCTCGTAGAACTTGCTGTAGTCCATCAGAATCAGCAGGCTATAATTGTTCTGGCTGACCTCGGCCTCACTGCGCGCAGCCTGCAGCCAAGACAGATCGAGTGCGCTACGGCCTGCCAGGGCGCCCCAGTACGGGCGGCGCAGCTGCTGGTGAAGGCCATCGAGGTCACGGCGACGAAGCCTCTGCCAGACGCGGTACATGCCCGAGTACAATATTATCAGTCGGTGGCCCTGGTCGGGTTTAGCCAACATGGGCATGACAATGAAGCATAACTGGCGAGGCAATCGACCAATCCGTTCGCACGCCTCGAACAGCGCTGCCATGGCGTCGAGCGCAGCGCAAGGAAGCAGTCCAAAGTGACGAGGATGCACTCGATCAATACTGGCTGTTGTGGTGTGCGGAAAACTGTTGGCCACATCACGGATGGTGTCCGCACTGGCCCTGTCCATTGCCGACCTGTCAGGCGTCCAGGCTTGGCTCGGAAACTGGCTAGCATGCCACAGCTTCTCATACTTGCGGACCTCAGCCTCGACGATATCATGAGGATGCGCCGTGAGCCCTCCAGCAGTACGAACTACCGTAGGGTGGGGCGCATTGGGTACTCGGGTAGTGCGGTGAAGTCCTCGCGCACCATTGGACGATGCCGCGTCGCACCAGTCCTGCCACCGTTGGCGATAGGGAGGAGGAGGAGGAGGAGGAGGAGGAGGAAAGGGAGGAGGAGGAGGAGGAGGAGGCGGAGGAAAGGGAGGAAGGAGGCGGAGGAGAGGAGGAAAGGGATGGGAGGAGGAGGAGAGGAGGGGAGGAGGAGGAGGAGGAGGAGGAGGAGCCCCCTTGTGCGCGCCGCCAATTCCAGGCGCCCCCGCCGGGCCCCCCGGGCGGTCCACCCAGCGAGGCTCGGGAGGAGGATAGCCAGGTCCGGGAGCCGCCGCCTCTGCCGAGCCAAGGGCTTTTCGGAGGTTTTGGCAGGCAGGAAGGACGAAGACACACACACAGGCACAACGAATCGTCGATTCCCAGGAAAGCATGCGAAAATATGGGAAGTATGGGGAAGACGAAAATCCAGGTAAAACGAATCGTCGATTCCCAGGAAAGGATGCGAAGATATGGGAAGTGGGGGGAAGACGAAAATCCAGAAAGTACAGAAAATATAGGGGGGTCCTGCTATCTGTGTCTATGGATCTGCGTGTCCCAGGGCCCCTTCAGATGGACCTCCTACCCTGACACGTCGATTAGCCAATTGGCCGTTTTCGCTTCGCGAGAGGGCGTCGCGGCAGTCATCTCTGCGGGTCGAGGTCCGTCGGCTTCGGTCCTGGGCCGTTTTCACTAAAGGGTGTTTTTTTCAAGGACGGTTTGGCCACCGCCGAAGGTTCTAATTCAGGAGGGATAAAAACACACAAACATAATTAATCCTCGATTCCCAGGAAAATATGGGAAAATATGGGAATTGGGGGGGAAGACAAAAACCCAGAAAATATTGGAAAATATGGGGACTATTTTTATTTGTGTGTATTTATTTGTGTGTCCTAATTTCCCTTTACTAATGTTCCAACCTAGTTTAGCCTTGGTCACCAGAATGAATATCGAGCACCAGGAAAGGATCGAGATTGGAGGGTATTCACATGTCGGGCCCTGGGAGGCGATACTCGCTCGACACCGTTTCGGTACTGCTCGGGGTGCTCGAAGTGATTTCCGTGATCTGGTCCTGAAGTACGATAGGGGCCAAATGGGGGGATCGCCATTTCCCCTGAGATTTTGTCGATCCATCTTTGTTCGAGTCGGGCGTTCTCCCCCAGTTTCGGGCCCCGGGTGGCCCTCACACATCCAAAAATGGCCTAGGAGGATGGGGGTCCGTGGCTGCGGACGTGATTTGCCACGTTGCCATTCTCTCTCGCTACGCCGGATCTGAGGATCGGCAGACCTTTGACGGTGTGATACTCTGGACGCCCGAGATGGGCACGGAAAGAATGGGTACAATGCCCAACAGCAGTTCCTGTTCATTTTGAACCAGATTCGCTGTCCACGCCGCCGCGGCCTGTGTCCATTCGAGACAGAAGGCCGCCTGCCCAACAGCGGCCGCTGTCGGTTTGGGACAACATTTGTTGTTGGGCATTGCACCCATTCTTTCCGTGCCATTTCGGGCGTCCAAAGATACGAGGAAGAGCAGACAGCAGACGCAAACATAACTGTTCGGCGCTCCGCGCGGAGTCCCTGGGTCGGTGCTGCGTCCCGCTGGCGGCGCCTCCGGCGCTGTCCCTGGTGCGCTCCGCGCGCCAGGGAAGGGGGGCCAGCGCCGATCCAAGAAACCCGCGCACACAGCCGAAAGTATGTCTTTCAGAAGACGATCCTGGGAGCCTCTTATTGTCAGTTGGCCTGGCTTTCCTGCGCCTCCAGTGGTCCACAGTTGTTCGCTCGCGCCACTGGAGGCCACTGGGGGCTACGGGAGGCCACTGGAGGCCACTGGAGGCCGCGGGGGTGCCACTGGAGGAGACACTGGAGGCGCCTCCAGGCTGGCGGGGGGCCGCTGGGGTCCACTGGTGGCCACTGGAGGAGCCACTGCAGCCACTCAGGTGACTGCGAAAGGCTCCCAGGAGCGTCTTCTGAAATGTCTGTGCAGTGTGCTGTTCCTCCAGTGGTTGGTTCGGTCTGGGCGTCTCGCCTCGTCCTCGGCCTCCTCTGGCCCGTTCGTCGGGCCCCAGGGCCATCAAGGATGGATCCGGGAGGAGAAAACTGCACCTGGGGGCGGGGCCAGTCGGACGGGGCTGGGACGAGGATAGATCCGTCCAGAGCGTTCCGGAGCGCTTTGGGAAGGCCGCGGCGCCCGATACATCTTCCAGAACCGCCGGATCTCAGAGAGTCTCGATGTATCTTCACCCGATGTTATCCTCGTCATATCTCTGTCTTAACCAGGACTTGGGGCCGGGCGCCACTAGGCAGAGTATGTATATAGTGCGATCCGACCGATCCGAGTCGATCTTGGCTCAGGCCGGCCCGATCCGATTCGGTCCGTCGGTTCCGATATTTTGGCAATCCGATGCTGCTCATGATGTTCGCATGGCGCCGTTGTGCATCTTGGCGCAGCCGATCCGACTCGATCTCGATTCCGTGCCGATGCAGCCCGATCCGACCCAGTTCGATCTGGCATCTCGATTCGATGCTGGCTGCTCCTGCTAGGTCGCCAGCCCATCCAGAGGATCGACGCTCTCAGAGGTGACGACCGGGGGGGGGGCTCCGTTGGGAGACCTCGATTAGGGGAACGAGCAATGACATAAACATGAAAACTCGGAGGTCCGCGCGGAGGTCAGCGCTGATCCGAGAAGTCCGCGCGGACCTCCGAGTTTTTCTGCTTATGTCACTGGCCGTTCCCCTAATCGATCCCTAATCTTAGGTCGTGCATGTCCCTCTACAGGAGGACGGTTCCAAAATGGTCCAAAAAATCTCGGGACGATCTGTCGATGACCTTTTTTGGCTGTTTTTGAATATGTTTGGATCTTGTGTTTGTCCTCCAAAATCCGCCTGTGGGAGGACGTGCCCGACCTAATCTTATGATGCTCCAACCTACTTCAGCCTTGACCACCAGGAAGAATTTCGTGCAGCCAGAAAAAGGTGCCGAAACTCGAGGGTTTTGACGTGTGGGGCCCTGGGAGGCACTCGCCCGACACTCTTTCGACACTCTTTCGACACTTTTCTGGGTGCTCGAAATTGTTTATGGGATGTGGCCCTTTAGTAGGATGGGAACCGCATAAACCTAACCCTGATCGCTGTGCAGTGCCCCAGTTACCCTCTCGGGCAATGGTCAACAAAAAATCTCGGGACGATCTGTCGATGATGTGTTTTGGCTGTTTTTGGATATGCTTGGATCTTGTGCTTGTCCTCCAAAATCCGCCTGTAGGAGGACATGCCCGACCTAACCTTATGATGCTCCAACCTACTTTAGCTTTGATCACCAGGAAGAATTTCGAGCAGCCCGAACAAAAGTACCGAAACTCGAAGGTTTTCACGTATCGGGCCCTGGGAGACACTCGCCCAACACTGTTTCGACACTCTTTCGACACTCGTTCGACACTTTTCCGGGTGCTCGAAATTATTTTGGGATGTGGTCCTTAAGTACGATGGGAGCAGCATAACCCGAGGGGGGCCCGTCACGCAGCCGCGCTGCGGGTGTTGATTCAGAGACTGGGGCTCCCGACGTCTGCGTGGGAGGCGTCGTCGTCAGCTGACGTATTGCATCGTCGTCTCCGGGAGCTTGCCAGGGGAAGGGCCACGGGTAATTACGGGGGCGCCGCCTCGGTGGACAGCAGAAACGTCGGGAAGCCAGTATTCTTACATTTTTTGCGAGACCGTGACTCCGATGTTGGCACGGGGGCGGCCCGGATGGCTGGCTCTCGCTGCTGACGCAGATGCATGGGGCCGTCTGGCAGATCGGGGGCGGCAACGAGGGGGGTGCTGACTAGCGGGGGGTGGATCTCACGGCGGGTACGGGGGCGCCGCCTCGGTGGCACGACATGCCTGTGGCACAACTGTAGGAGGATACATGCCCGACCTGACCCGGATCGCTGCGCGGCGCCGATCGGGACCCGCGCGCCCCACCCTGCCCAGGAGCGCCCCCGGCTGCCCTCTCGGGGGGGGCCCGGCCTGCGAGCCGGCGAGGCGGCGCTCCTCGGCCCCCCCCCCCCGCGGGTTCGAGGACCCTCCGGCTCGCACGAGTTCGGCCGCGTGGGCGTGAGCCGGGCCTGTCCCTCTGCAGGAAGAATGTGTTCAAGAGGCACCCCGCGGCCACCCTCCCGCGGGCTCGAGGACCCTCGGGTTCGCACGAGTTCGGCCGCGTGGGCGTGAGTCGGGCCTGTCCCTCTGCAGGAGGAATGTGTTCAAGAGGCACCCCTCGGCCACCCCCCCGCGGGTTCGAGGACCCTCCGGCTCGCACGAGTTCGGCCGCGTGGGCGTGAGTCGGGCCTGTCCCTCTGCAGGAGGAATGTGTTCAAGAGGCACCCCGCGGCCACCCCCCCGCGGGCTCGAGGACCCTCCGGCTCGCACGAGTTCGGCCGCGTGGGCGTGAGTCGGGCCTGTCCCTCTGCAGGAGGAATGTGTTCAAGAGGCACCCCTCGGCCCCCCCCGCGGGTTCGAGGACCCTCCGGCTCGCACGAGTTCGGCCGCGTGGGCGTGAGTCGGGCCTGTCCCTCTGCAGGAGGAATGTGTTCGAAAGTGCTCCAAGGATAGTCGGAGGGCGATGCTTTTTGCTATGTTACTCTGTTCGTTTGAGTCTTTGTTGGCTCGTTTCTCCATGCTTTCGCCCAACAATCCGCCTGTAGGAGGACGTGCTCGACCGAAACGTGGGGATGTCTGTTTGGGGGATCCTGAGGGGTCCCACTCTTCGAGCAGGTGGCGACAGCCCCCAGTGATGGTTCCCCTTCGCTCGACGGCTCGTGCGTTCTCGATGGGCGGCAGGAGAAAAAGCCCGCGCGAAGGAGGGAGGTCTTGGGGGACATGGAGGTTCGACGGTCATGCCGTCCGCCTGGGCCCTCCTGGATGCTCCCCGTGGCCACGGCGGGGGCTCCTTCGAACGACGCGCCGCTGGCAGGGTCTGCGGGCCCGCCCCGACGCCCGAAGCAGAGGCCGCCGTCAGAAGGAGAAGGGGCAGGCAGGCGGGCAGGCAAGGCCCGATCGCGCGCGGAGGAGGCCGCACGCGCCCCACAGGGCGAAGAGGGCGCTGGAGAAACGTGCAATGAGACACGCCTCCTCCTCCTCCTCCTCCTCCTCCTCCTCCTCCTCCTCCTCCTCCTCCTCCTCCTCCTCCTCCTCCTCCTCCTGCGTCTGAGGCATGAAGAGGTTGCAGGCGGGTCACGGCAACGTCATGACAACGAAAATCACGAGGTCGTCCTCGAGGCCTGCTGCGGAGGCGAGGGGCCCCGGAGGAGACGCGCCCCGAAGGTTCCCCGCCGCCCTCGGCGCCCCCCGGCGCCCTCCCTGGGCCCCCGGGGCGGGGCGGCTGCGACCGGCGGAGAGCCCCGGGGGGGGGCGCACGAGGGCAGCTCCTCAAGCTAGCCCCGGCTCGCCTCGGCAGGGCCTCCGACGGGGGCAGCCTCGACACCCCCGCGGCCTCGGGGGCGCGGGGCGCCCCCAAATACTCGGGGGTGGACAGAACCCCCAACAGTGACACGTCGATTAGTGAGTTGTCCGTTTTCGGTTCTCGAGAGGGCGCCGTGGCCGTTATTTTCCAGGCTTGCGCCCGCCAGGTTTGGGCCTCAGGTCGTTTTCACGAAACCACGTTTTGCTAAAGGGGGGTCTGTCCATCCCCGAAATACATTGTTGTTCCCGGGATCAGGGCTAAGAGTACGGAGGCTGCGACGCACGCCGCGCGAGGCGGCTCACGGGCCAAAATGCTTCCGGTTCGGGTGCACGCTGCGTTGACGCTTCCCCTCACCGTGCACTGCTGACTACGACTCTGGTTGCTGCACGCCTGCTTCGCAGACCTGGCGTGCCACCCGCATGCGCGCCAGTGCTGGGAGTGCCAGTGCGAGGTTGCGACGGGATGCCGAGACCGCCGCTGGCCACTCGGGGGGGGGGGGGCTGTCGGCGCCAGAGCCGCGGCGGCCGGTGCCCTGGGGCGGCGGTCTGCGCGGCGCGCCTCCCGGGGGGCCCTGGCGAGCTCCCTCGCGGAAGAGAGGGCGGAAGAGAGGCTGCGCCTGCTCGCGGTGTGCTGGCACCAGGGGCAACGACGGGGGGGGACAGGCATGGGGAAAAGTCGGGCCTGTCCCTCTACAGGAGGAATTTTCAAAAATAGCTTGTACCAAAAAATAGTCTGGGGACTATTTTTTGAGTTGTTGTTGATTATTCGGGGTACTGTTTGACTACAGTGGGGGCGCGCCTCAAGAAACCATATACTCTTCGTCAGGGTACCCTGGGTTTCTTCGCTCCGCGCGATGCGCGGTGACTTCCCGCGGCCGTTGAAGGAGCTGCTGCGTTCGGGGTGCTCCGGGTTTCCCCTCAGTTGCACCTCGCGCGCGGGTTTTCAGGGTTGGGTTTCTTGCGATGGTTTCTTGCGGCCGCGCCCGCACTGTATTTTTTATTTTTCGTCCAAAACCCGCCTGTAGGGGGACATGCCCGACCTAAGCTAAGGAGGGGGGGCATCGACCCCCAATCGGCCGTTGATCGCCGATAGGGGCCCGATAGCCCCAACCTGCGCATGAAGGTGCGGATTCACGATCGGAGGCCTATCGCCGATCCCATCGGCGAGGTATCGCCGATTCCAGGTCGATGTATCACCCCCTATGCCAGTCCCCCCCGATCGCTGCCCCTCGTGGCACCAGGGCTCAACCTGAACGGTGGTTCGGGCGGCTTCGTGGGCCGTGCAGCAGAGGCGGCCTGGAGACAGAACGAGGAGGAGGAGGAGGATCAGGAGGAGGAGGAGGAGGGAGGGGGAGCGGAGCCGAAGCGAAAACGAAGCGCACTGTTGTGGCAGAGCACATGGTTGCCATCGCGCCGCTGCTGCAGGATGGTGGTGTGGCCAGTCGTCGGCCCCCCCCCCCCCCCCCCCGATCTCCGGTTGTCCGCGGTGTGGTCGGGAATCTGGTCCGGGGTTTTGAGATCTGCACGAACGAAATGGGCACGGAAATAATGGGTGCAGTGCCCAACAGCGGATTTTGTTCATTGTGAGCAGAACTCGCTGTCCACGCCGCCGCGGCCTGTGTCCATTCAAGACAGGAGGCCGCCTGCCTAAGAGCGGCCGCTGTTGGTTTGGGACATCATTTGTTGTTGGGCAGTGTACCCATTCTTTCCGTACCCAGTTCGGGCGTCCAAATCACAACGACTTCGTCCCGAACCACACGGGGCGTCTCAAAGAGGGCCTTGCCTGCGAGGATCGAAGAGGTTGTCATCTCGGCCGCGGCGGAGGTCGGCGGAAGTAAGACGAGGCCGCCTCCGCCGGCGGAAGCGAGCGGAAGGCTGGCGGAAGGTGGCGGAGGTAAAAGATGCGCCCCCGAGAGATGAGAACGCTTTTGAGCTCAGGGCTTCCGAAATCGCCCACACTGCAGCCGGCGCTGGGGCTACGAACAGCTCCGGCTTTGGCGGTGAGCCCTTCTGTTCTTTCCGTTTGCGCGCCT
>CAUYUJ010022205.1:100859-103359 GCA_963575745.1 Prorocentrum cordatum
GTGTGTGAGTGTGTGAGTGTGTGAGTGTGTGAGTGTATGAGTGTGTGAGTGTGTGTGAGTGTGTGTGAGTGTGTGAGTGTGTGAGTACGTGAGTGTGTGAGTGTGGGTGTGAGTGTGTGTGAGTGTGTGTGTGTGTGTGAGTGTGAGTGTGTGTGAGTGTGTATGAGTGTGTGTGTGAGTGTGTGTGTGAGTGTGTGTGTGAGTGTGTGTGTGAGTGTGTGTGAGTGTTAGGTGCGGTGTGTTGAGTGTGTGTGCGTGATGGGTGAGTGTGTGTGAGTGTGTGTGTGCGTGAAATGTGTGTGGCTGTGTGGGGAGTGTGTGTGTGTGCGTGATGTGTGCGTGTGTAGTGCTGTGCTGGTGTGCGTGTGTGATGGTGTTTTTGCGTGTCTTGCTTGTGTGTGCGTGTAGTGTGCGTGTGTGTGCGGTGTGTGAGTGTGTGTGACGTCCCTTGTGTGGCGTGTGAGTGTGGTGCGCACGGCGTGTGTGGCGTGATGTGTGAGTGTGTGGGCGTGTGTGGGCGTGGGTGTGCGTGTGTGTTGCGTGGTGTGGTGCGTGGTGTGTGTCGTGTGTGTGCGGGTGTGTGTGTGTGGGTGATGTGGGGGTGTGCGTGGGTGTGCGGGGTGTGGCGTGAACCGTGCGTTTATGTGGTGCGTGTGTGCGTGTGTGCGTGTGTGCGTGTATGCGTGTGTGCGTGTATGCGTGCGTGCGTGTGTGCGTGCGTGCGTGTGTGCGTGTGTGCGTGTGTGCGTGTGTGCGTGTGTGCGTGTGTGCGTGTGTGCGTGTGTGCGTGTGTGCGTGTGTGCGTGTGTGTGTGCGTGTGTGCGTGTGTGCGTGTGTGCGTGTGTGCGTGTGTGCGTGTGTGCGTGTGTGCGTGTGTGCGTGTGTGCGTGTGCGTGTGTGTGCGTGTGTGTGCGTGCGTGCGTGAGTGCGTGCGTGCGTGTGTGTGTGTGAAACGCACGGAGGAGGGAGGAGGGGGCCACGAAACGCTGTAATGTGCGTGAATGTGTGTGAGAGTGTGTGCGTGTGTGTAAATGTGCGTGTGTGAGTGTGAATGTGCGTGTGTGTGTGTGAATGTGTGTGTGTGAATGCGAGTGTGTGTGAATGTGTGTGTGAATGTGTGCGTGGATGTGTGTGAATGTGTGCGAATGCGTGTGTGTGTGTGAATGTGTATGTGAATGTGTGTGAATGCGTGTGCGTGTGTGTGTGTGTGAATGTGTGTGTGCGGATGTGTGTGCGAATGTGTGTGCGGATGTGTGTGAAGTGTGAATGTGTGTGTGAATGTGTGTGTGTGTGGTCGTGTGTGTCTGTGTCTGTAGCTGTGTGTCTGTGTGTCTGTGTGTCTGTGTCTGTGTCCGCGTCTGTGTCTGTGTCTGTGTCTATGCCTGTGTCTGTGTCTGTGGCTGTGTCTGTGGCTGTGTCTGTGTCTGTGTCTGTGCCTGTGCCTGTGTCTGTGTCTATATATGTGTCTATGGCTGTGGCTGTGGCTGTGGCTGTGTCCATGTCTGTGTCTGTGTCTGTGTTGATGTCTGGATCTGTGTCCGTGTCTGTGTCGCTGTCGCTGTCGCTGTCTCTGTCTCTGTCTCTGTCTCTGTGTCGGTGTCGGTGTCGGTGTCGGTGTCTGTCTCGGTGTCGGTGTCCGTGTCCGTGTCCGTGTCCATGACCGTGTGCGTGTGTGTGCGTGTGTGCGTGTGTTCGTGTGTGCGTGTGTGGGTGTGCGTGTGTGCGCGTGTGTGTGTGTGTGGGCGTGTGTGCGTGTGTGCGTGTGTGCGTGTGTGCGTGTGTGCGTGTGTGCGTGTGTGCGTGTGTGCGTGTGTGCGTGTGTGCGTGTGTGCGTGTGCGCGTGTGCGCGTGTGCGCGTGTGCGCGTGTGCGCGTGTGTGCGTGTGCGTGTGTGTGCGTGTGTGCGTGTGTGCGTGTGTGCGTGTGCGTGTGTGTGCGTGTGTGCGTGTGTGCGTGTGTGCGTGTGTGCGTGCGCGCGTGTGTGCGTGCGCGCGTGTGCGCGTGTGCGCGTGTGCGCGTGTGCGCGTGTGCGCGTGTGCGCGTGTGGGGCGTGTGCGCGTGTGCGCGTGTGCGCGTGTGGGGCGTGTGGGGCGTGTGGGGCATGTGCGCGTGTGCGCGTGTGCGCGTGTGCGCGGGTGCGCGGGTGCGCGGGTGCGCGGGTGCGCGGGTGCGCAGGTGTGCGGGTGCGCGGGTGCGCGGGTGCGCGGGTGCGTGGGTGCGCGGGTGCGCGGGTGCGCGGGTGCGCGGGTGCGCGGGTGCGTGGGTGCGTGGGTGCGCGGGTGCGTGGGTGCGTGGGTGTGCGGGTGCGTGGGTGCGCGGGTGCGCGGGTGCGCGGGTGCGTGGGTGTGCGGGTGTGCGGGTGTGCAGGAACGGGTGCGCGCGTGCGCGCGTGCGCGCGTGTGCGCGTGCGTGCGCGTATGCGTGTGTGCATGTGTGCGTGTGTGCGTGTGTGCGTGTGTGCGTGTGTGTGCGTGTGTGTGCGTGTGTGTTTGTGCGTGTAT
>CAUYUJ010022205.1:105859-125859 GCA_963575745.1 Prorocentrum cordatum
GTGTTCATTCGTTCCCCCGCCTAATGCGGGACGCCGTATCTTCACACCGTCTCAACCCAAACCGCGCGCCAAGGCAAACAATGCAGGCGGCGGTGGGTGAGGGGGAAGTACGTGGGTGGGGCACGGTCCGCTGTGCAGCCACCCAACACCAAAATACGCACCCCGCACGCCGCTCTTGAAAGCACCCAACCGCCAGGACCGGCCCCTTCCCCACACTGGTGGAGCCAACCTACGCACAAACACACGCGACGCAAGACAACCACGGAGCTGCAGCCGGCGCTGCATGCAACCCGTGCTGTGTGCGCGCTGTCTCGGCGTGGAAAGCTGTCAGTCGGTTCCGGGTGGCGTGATGGGGCGCACCTGCACCGCGCGACTCCACACAAGGCTCACGGGAGCATGTGGGAACGCGGGTGGGTGAGAGCGCGTGTTTGAGCCACCCATGCGTGTGTGTGTGTGTGCACAGCCAAGCCATCGCTGCACCAGGAGGCACCCATGGATACGAATTCGCAGTAAAACGTATCATTCACCTCGGAGCTGTGCTCCCGTGCGGGGTCCCGGCCGAGATACGCCAAAACTTCACTACCCAATTCGGGCAGCCACGGAGAGAGGAAGAGGCGGAGGGAAGAGGAGAGTGCAGGAGGGGGCAGTGGGGCACGCGGTGGCAGCAGCGCAATGCTGCACGCTCCGCCGATGCCGCAACAAAAACCGAATCCGTCGTAACGCCAGCGGGCCCTGGCGATGCGTGTGTGTGTGTGTGTGTGTTGTGTTGTGTTGTGTTGTGTTGTGTTGTGTTGTGTTGTGTTGTGTTGTGTTGTGTTGTGTTGTGTTGTGTTGTGTTGTGTTGTGTTGTGTTGTGTTGTGTTGTGTGTGGGTGGGTGTGTGGGTGTGTGGGTGTGTGGGTGTGTGGGTGTGTGGGTGTGTGCGTGTGCGTGTGCGCGTGCGCGTGCGCGTGCGCGTGCGCGCGCGTGCGCGTGCGCGTGCGCGTGCGCGTGCGTGCGTGCGTGCGTGCGTGCGTGTGTGTCTGTGTGTGTGTCTGTGTGTGTCTGTGTGTGTCTGTGTGTGTGTCTGTGTGTGTCTGTGTGTGTGTCGTGTGTGTGTGTGTCTGTGTGTGTGTGTCTGTGTGTGTGTCTGTGTGTGTCTGTGTGTGTCTGTGTTTGTCTGTGTGTGTGTGTGTGTCTGTGTGTGTGTCTGTGTGTGTGTCTGTGTGTGTCTGTGTGTGTCTGTGTGTGTCTGTGTGTGTCTGTGTGTGTGTGTCTGTGTGTGTCTGTGTGTGTCTGTGTGTGTGTCTGTGTGTGTCTGTGTGTGTCTGTGTGTGTCTGTGTGTGTGTGTGTCTGTGTGTGTGTCTGTGCGCGTGCGTGTGAGTTTGCGTGTGTGTGCGTGTGCGCGTGCGTGTGCGTGTGCGTGCGTGTGCGTGTGCGTGCGTGTGCGTGTGCGTGTGCGTGTGCGTGTGCGTGCGTGCGCGTACGTGCGCGTGCGCGTGCGTGCGCGTGCGTGCGTGCGTGCGTGTGCGTGCGTGCGTGCGTGCGTGTGCGTGCGCGTGCGTGCGTGTGCGTGCGTGCGTGCGTGCGTGCGTGCGTGCGTTCGTGCGTGCGTGTGTGTGTGTGTGTGTGTGTGTGTGTGTTGCGTGTGTGTCTGTGTGTGTGCGGGGGGAGGGGGGCGTGTGGGGTGCGGGGGGGGTGCGTGTGGGGTGCGTGTGGGGTGCGGGGGGGGGTGCGTGTGGGGTGCGTGTGGGGTGCGTGTGGGGTGCGTGTGGGGTGCATGTGTGGTGCGTCTGTGGTGCGTGTGTGGCGCGTGTGTGGTGCGTGTGTGGTGCGTGTGTGGTGCGTGTGTGGTTCGTGTGTGGTGCGTGTGCGTGTGCGTGTGTATGCGTGCGTGTGCGTGTGTGGGCGCGTGTGGGCGTGTGTGGGCGTGTGTGGGCGTGTGTGGGCGTGTGTGGGCGCGTGTAGGGGCGCGTGTGGGCGTGTGCGTGCGTGTGCGTGTGTGCGAGTGTTCGCGTGTGCGCGTGTGCGCGTGCGCAGGTGCGCGCGTGCGCGCGTGCGCGTGTAAGCGTGTAAGCGTGTAAGCGTGTAAGCGTGTGCGTGTGTGCGCGTGTGCACGTGTGCGCGTGTGCGCGTGTGGGCGTGCGCGCGTGCGCGCGTGCGCGTGTGCGCGTGTGCGCGTGTGCGCGTGTGCGCGTGTGCGCGTGTGCGCGTGTGCGCGTGTGCGCGTG
The DNA here is from genome assembly GCA_963575745.1 of Prorocentrum cordatum. Taxonomy (NCBI): domain Eukaryota; class Dinophyceae; order Prorocentrales; family Prorocentraceae; genus Prorocentrum; species Prorocentrum cordatum. Next base: position 108,070 of record CAUYUJ010022205.1, read on the forward strand.
TGCGCGTGTGCGCGTGTGCACGTGTGCGTGTGTGCGTGTGTGCGTGTGTACGTGTGTGCGCGTGTGCGTGTGTGCGTGCGCGTTTGTGTGTGTGGGTGTGTCAGTGTGTGCGTGTGTGTGTTTGTGTGTGTTTGTGTGTGTTGTGTGTGTGTGTGTTCGTGTGTGTGTGTGGTCGCGTGTGTGTGTGTTCTCTGTGTGTGTGCGGATTTGTGTGTGTGGTTGCGTGTGTGTGCGTGTGTGTGTGATTGTGTGTGGTTGCGTGTGTGTGTGTGCGTGTGTGTGTGTGTTTGTGTGGGTGGTTGTGTGTGTTGGTGTGTGTGGTTGTGTGTGGTTGTGTGTGGTTGTGTGTGGTTGTGTGTGGTTGTGTGTGTTTGCGTGTGTGTGCCTGTGTGTGGTTGTGTGGTTGTGTGTGGTTGTGTGTGTATGGTTGGTTGGGTTGGTTTGTGTGTTTGTATGTGTGTTTGTATGTGTGTTTGTGTGTGGTCGTGTGTGTTTGTGTGTGTGTCTGTGTGTGTGTCGTTGTGTGCGTGTCTTTGTGTGTGTTTCGTTGTGTGTCTTTGTGTGGGTGTGGTGGTGTCCGTGTGTGTCTGTGTGTGTCTGGGTGTGTCTGTGTGTGTCTCTGTGTGTCTCTGTGTGTCTGTGTGTGTGTCTGTGTGTGTGTCTGTGTGTGGTTGTGTGTGTCTGTGTGTGGTCTGTGTTGTGTGTGGTGTGTGTGGTATGTGTGTGTTGTGTGTGTGCATGTGTGTGTGCGTGTGTGTCTGCGTGTGTGTGCGCGTGTGTGTGCGAGTGTGGTGTGTGTGGTGTGTGTTCTGTGTTCTGTGTTTTGTGTCCTGTGTTCTGTGTTCAGTGTTCTGTGGCCTGTGTTCTGTGTTCAGTGTTCTGTGTTCTGTGTTTTGTGTTCTGTGCTGTGTGCTGTGTGCTGTGTGCTGTGTGTTGTGTGCTGTGTGCTGTGTGTTGTTTGTTGTGTGTTCTGTGTTCTGTGTTCTGTGTTATGCTCTGTGTTCTGTGTTTTGTGTTCTGTGTTCTGTGTTGTGTCTTGTGTCTTGTGCCTTGTGCCTTGTGTCTTGTGTCTTGTGTCTTGTGTCGTGTGTCTTGTGTCTTGTGTGTTCTGTGTTCTGTGTTCTGTGTTCTGTGTTCTGTGTTCTGTGCTGTGTGCTGTGTGCTGTGTGCTGTGTGCCGTGTGCTGTGTGCTGTGTGCTGTGTGCGGTGTGCTGTGTGCTGTGTGCTGTGTGCTGTGCGCTGTGTGCTGTGTGGTGTGTGTGGTCTGTGGTCAGTGTGTCTGTGTGTCTGTATGTCTGTGTGTCTGTGTGTCTGTGTGTCGGTGTGTCTGTGTGTCTGTGTGTGACGCATGCGGGCGGTCCCACTGGGACCTTCGGCAGGGCTCCCTATTGTGCCACGAAGCGCTGTACTGGATGGGTGGAACGCATGGAGGAGGGAGGAGGGGGCAACGAAACGCTGTACTGGGTGTGCGGGACGCATGCGGGCGGTCCCTGGGATCTTCGGTGGGGCTCCCTATGGGGCCACGAAGCGCTGTACTGGGTGGGTGAAACGCAGGGAGGAGGGAGGAAGGGGAGGGAGGAGGGAGGAGGGGAGGAGCAGAGGAGAGGAGAGTAGAGGAACACGGGGCACCGTCTCTTCAAAACGAGGACCCAACACCACAGGATGGTTTGGAAAAAAACATACACGTAAAAGGTCCGCGCTGATTTCCGGATCGGCGCTGGACACCTCTGGCGCCCTCCGCGCGCCAGGGAGGGCCCAGCGCCAGTCAAAGCAATCCGCGCAGACCTTCGAAAGTTTCTGGTTAAGCAAACTCTTCCTTCGAGCGAGTACTCGTGCAAATGTTAGGCTCTCTAGGGTGTGGGGGCGACCGGTTGCAGGGGCTGATCTGGGCTGATGTTGGCATTCGGAGACGGTCAAAGAAATCCACGCAGACTTTCGAAAGTTTCTGGTTAAGTAATGTCTTTACGAGCGAGCACTCGTGCAAATGCTAGGCTCTCTAGGGTGTGGGGGCGACCGGTTGCAGGGGCTGATCTGGACTGATGTTGGCATTCGGATGCGCATCGTCTCAGGAGCGTATCTCTTTTTGCATGCCGCTTGACATTCGCAACTCTTGTATGTTTCGCTATGTTTTTCCCTTCTGATCCTCCCTCTACTTGTTTGCCTTTGCCTCATTCCTCTTCCGCCCTCCTTTGTAACTCGTCCCGTGAGGGCAGTTGTGCGAGTGCCGAGGTCAGAGCCCCGACGGTGTGCGCACGCACGACATGTTCCTCCTCCTCCTCCTCCTGCTCCTCCTCCTCCTCCTCCTCCTCCTCCTCCTAGTCCTCCTCCTTGTTCTTCCCCATTCCGCCCTCTTGTGTTTGACGATGGCCTGGCATCACGTGCAGTTCGCGTCCTAGCCGGCGACGTGCTGCAACAGTGATATGGGTCGATGCTTTGGCCTGGGCGGTACAGCGCTGCATAGCGCAGCATCGCCATTCACCCCTTTTGGGTTGGGATTGCGGATCTGCTGCGCGATATCTTTTCATGCGTGTCGTGATGCGAACGGCGAGCATCGCAAGGGCCGGTGCATAGAATGCCATGCTGAATTCGGAGGTCGTTGATTTGCGATGGCCATCACGCCTCCTTGTGGCCAGCAGTCTTGAGGCGAACACGAAATCCATGCAGCTTCTGCAGCATGAGCTCGCCGGCACGTTGGTGGTGCCAGCAGCTCCGTGCGTCTGCCGCCGTGCTGCCCGCGCGCGCGAGCCGCCGAACTGCCCCTGAGGCCTGCTGCCTGTTCGCTCAGAACTCCGCTGTGGTTCACGTGGGCAGGAGAGAGCACCACCACCGCGCTTTCAGGCGCGACGGAGAGGGGAGGGGCGGGGATTCGACAGCAAGGCATGGGAGCCTGGTATATACCCTCTTGATTCTGCTTATAGCGTCGATCAGCGTTTGGAGGTCGATGATACAGCGCCGATGTAGCGTCGGCCAGCGTCGATAAGCGTCGATTGAGCGTCGATGAGCGTCGACTAGCGTTGATTACCGTCGATTCGCAGGAGCCGACAAGATGGTATGGGAGGCTCCCACGAGTGAGGGCGACGACGACGAGCACGAGGACGAAGACGAGAACGAGATAGGGCAGCGCAGGACTAAGATGGAGAGGTGCCCGAGGGTTATCATGTTCCAACCTACTTTAGCCTTGATCACCAGAAAGAAAAATGTCGAGCACCAAAAAAGTACCGAAACTCCAGGGTTTTCACGTGTCGGGCCCTGGGAGACATTCGTCCGACACTGTTTCGACACTCTTTCGACACTTTTCCGGGTGCTCGAAATTATTTCTGGGATGTGGTCCTTAAGTACGATGGGAGCAAGATAACCCGAGGGGGGCCCGTCACGCAGCCGCGCTGCGGGTGTTGATTCAGACATTGGGGCTCCCGACCTCCGCGTGGGAGGCGTCGTCGTCAGTTGACGTGTTGCATCGTCGTCTCAAAGAGCTTGCCGGGGGAAGGGCCACGGGTACGAGGGCGCCGCCTCGGTGGACACGGAGCGGCCCGGATGGCTGGCTCTCGCGGCTGACGCAGGTGCATGGGGCCGTCTGGAAGATCGGGGGCGGCAAAGAGGGGGGTGGTGACTGGCGGGGGGTGGATGTCATGGCGGGGGCCAGGATGTCTCCCCAGATTTCATGGCGCCTCTTCCTAGTTCATTCGGCCGTGGCCCCCACCCTGGGCCGCGCACATGCCGCGGGCCACGATTTGCGCCCCCCCCTCTTAGACGCCCCCCTCTTGGCCGCCCCCGAGAAGAGGCTCAGGAGGAAAAGGAACACACAGACACAATGAATCCTCGATTCCCCAGAAAAGATAGGAAAATATGGGAAGTGGGGGGGAAGACAGAAACCTAGAAAATATTCGAAAATGTGGGGCATATGTTTATTTGTGTGTATTTATTTGTGTGTCCTGGGGTCCCTTCAAAGGCCTTCGGGAGGAGAGCATAGTGCACCGAGGCACCGCGGTGCCCCAAGCCACCCCAGCCCCCGCGCCGGGCGGGTCCCGTGACCGACAGGGAAGGCCTGCCTGCCCGCCTCCAAGTGTGTTGCCCAGCGGCAGACAGCTGTGCTTGAGTCGTTCTCCCATGTGTCATCGCCGTCGCCCTGCATGACGAATACGAGGGAGGAGGAAGATGCGCATGGCTCATTTCTTATTCGTCTCGCGGGCAAGCCCGAAACAGCACGCATAATTCTTACGCTTCTCATTCTGCGTCTCTAATTCGAAATGAGCGGCTTTAGAAATGAGCGGCTTTGCAAATGAGCAGTGTGTACCATTCAAGCTGCGCGCCCCGACGGCTGCGGACCGGTGCGGCACGCGCTGCCAGTTCTTCAGACATCGGGCTGGCCAGGCCATGCTGGCCCTCGGCCCGAAGCGCACGAGGAGACGAAGAACACACCAAACTCGGATGAGGCGTGAGCATTTAGCGGTCGGTTGCCCATCCCGCCATCGTGCCCTGGTGTTGGACCAGAGACCCTTGCGGGGTATCTCAGGACCTCTTGGAAGACCTCCCGAGGGCGTCGTGGGGGCCTCGGCGGAGCCTTTCGACGGATTTTGGGGGGGTCATTGAGGGCGTCTGGGGGCCTCTGTGGACCTCTTGGGGGCCTCTTGGAGCATCTTCGGGGCCTATCGGGAGCGTCCCGAGCGCATTCGGAGCTTCCTGTCGGCCGCATCGTGGCCTCAGCGGGGGGGGGGGAGCAAGGAGGAGCGAGGAGGACGAGGGAGGAGGGAGGAGGAAGGGGTGCGAGGAGGACGAGGGAAAAGAGAGGAGAGGAGGAGGAGAGAGGAGGAGGAGGAGGGGAGATGAGAGCAGGACGAGGAGGAGGAGGAGAGGAGGAGGAGGAGGAGGAAGGAGGAGGAGGGAGGAGGAGGAGGAGGAGGAGGAGGAGGAGGAGGAGGAGGAGGAGGAGGGGGGAGGGGAAGACCGGGAGGGCGGGGAGGAGGGGTACAGTCTTGGAGGCTTCTTGGGCCCCTCGTGGGAGCTCAAGGGTCGTCGCGAGGAGATGTCATGGCGCCAGCATCGCAGAGCGGATTTCGCTCGGAAAACGATCGGATGGGCCCGGAGTGTCCTGGAGCATTTCGTTCCAGGTTTCGAGGTGAATTTCGCGCGGATTTGTTTGGGCCAGGAATGATGACCAAAAAGATTCCACGAGAAATTATGTTATTTTTTCGCTCGCCGCTTCGGGCAAAGATCCACGCAGAAATCCACGCAGAAATCCGTTGCAGCACGTCTGCAAGGCCGGTGCAATGTGAGATATTGAGGGGCTCCTGGGCCGCCTTGGATCATCGTAAGGCCATCAGGGCGAGGGGATCACCAGATGTGCATGTCTGTCATCGCAGATTCTTTTTCCATGAGTGTCTGGAATGGGCGAGGCTGAGCGAGAGTGGGGTTAGGTACGGCTGGCTGGGCACAATTGGGTATGCATGTGATTGTGTCTGGGCATGGGTGGATCTCCCCTGGCGTCTCTTCCTTGAGATTCCCAAGTGCTATGCCTTCTACGTCGCGGTGAAAGGAGAGGAGCAGGAGGAGGGCAAGTGAGCGGTTCGCTCGAGACATCCCCACACATTGGGCGCGAACAATCGAGTGTAACACCCCTTGGCGGTTCCCCCATTAGGGCGCCCAAGTGCTCCGCCTGCTACATCGCAGTGGTCATAGGGCCCTGAAAAGAGTGGAGTCGGGGAGGAATCAGCGATTCGTTAGAGACACCCCCGCAAGCTGGATGCGAACGGGCAAGCGTAACACCCCATGGCGGCCCCCCCTTGGGGTGTCCACGTGCTGTGCGCTAATGTACCGTGGTGGTCATGGGACTCAACAGAAAGGTGCCCGAAGCGTCCACGCAGGCGAACCGCCCGAGACAGGCACGCAATCCGGTCACGAGCGGGCCCGTGATATACACACCCTGGCGGCTCCCCCGTTGCGGGTGCCACGTGTTCTGCCCCGTTGTGCCGCGGTGGCCATGTGACCTTTCACAGCGAGGAGTCCGAGGCGCCGAGGAAGGCGACCCGCTGCAGGCATCCCCACGATCTGGGCGCGAACGGGCCCGCGATACGCACCCTGGCGGCTCCCCCATGGGGTGCCCACGTGCTATGCGCTGCTGCGTCGCCGTGGCCATGGGGCTGTCGAAAGAGAGGCGAACGGGGCGCCAAAAAAAGGCGACCCGCTTTAGACATCCCGCAACATGTGCGCGAACGGGCCCGTCAGACACCCCATGGCGGCTCCCCCCTGGGGCACCCGAATGCCATGCCTGCTATATCGCGGCGACCATATGACCTACGCGCGCGTGGGTCTGAGCGTGAATAAGTCTTAGTGGATGCGACTGTGCATAGTCTGAGCGCTTGCAAGTCTGAGTGTGAGTGCGTGGGAGTGTGAATCAATCTGAGCATGAGTGGGTATCGGTGCGAGTGGGCCTGAGTGATGCCTGAGTGATAGCGACTTCGAGTGCGAGTGAGTCTGAGTGTGGTGAGACTGGGCGCGAGTGAGTCTGAGCGCGGATGACCGAATCTAAGTAAGTCTGAGTGTGGATGAGTCTGGGTGTGCGTGGGTCTGAGTTTAAGTGTGTCTGGATTTCCGTGTCTGCGTGTGGGTGAGTTTGATTGCGGTTGGGTCCGAGTGAGAGCGGTCTAAGAGAGGAGGTAAGAGTGAGGAGATGAGGACTCGGAGGCATCACATCAGCAATAAGAACTTCAGGATTCGGGAAGAAAAGCTTGAACGAAGAAGATCTAGCAAACGCCAGTCCAATGAATGCTCCCAAGACGGCCCAAGCGTCTCCAAATAAGGACCCAGGACGGGTCCATGGGCCATAGGACCATCTTAGCGTAAGCTGGACGCTTGGATTCCGAGCTACGCTCGCGAGGCCTCCGGGAAAAGTCACGCGGAACGCCCCAGAGGCGAAGAGGGCCGCAGGAGACTTTCGAGCGGTGAGTTTGTGACTCGTGATGATTATCTACAATATTCAGTTTTGTGGGATCGAAGGGGCCTCAGGGCACCCCACGCAGTATCGGCGGCACGGTGGCGCATTCGCAATCTGAGCTCGATTACCGCCCTAGACAGAATGTCAGAAGGTGAGTCATCAAATGCCAGCAAATCAGCATGCTCAAACTTAAGCACCACGCGTTCCCGACGCATTCTGAGCTCAAGCACCTGACGACGAAAAATCAGCATGAGCCCAAACTGCTGGAGGTCCGCGTGGATTTCTTGCATCGGCGCTGGGACCCCCTGGCGGCGCCGCTGGCGCCTCCCGCCGGGCAGCGGGTTCCGTCGCCGATCCATGAAATCCGCGCGGACCTTCGAAAATCTATGTGTTGCACACGTGTTCCATGTTTTAGCCACCTCGCCGTGCGGCACCGGTGGCGGACAACAAGACGCTGGCCGTCGGCCTGCCTCGGGAGCAGCTGCAGCTGGCGGCGGCGAGGCCGAAGGGCCTGTTTCAGGCGATCGCAGACATGGATCAAGGGGGCGTGGATTAGAGACGGGTCCCGTTTCCATAGGAAATCGCTGGTTTCCGCCGCCGAACGAGGCGGCACGAGCCGCATTTTGGGGAGGGCACCTCCGCCGGTCCATGGATTTGGCGACCACGCGCCAAGTCCATGGATCGCTCATCCATGTTTGCGCGCCCCCGACTGTTGAGAGGAGGCGCTGCGCTCCAACCGTTTCGCGCGACGCTGCCTGCGTTTCACGGTTGGTCCGGTGTCGCCTGCCCGGGAGTCATCGAGCTCATTATTGGGTCTTCCTCTGCTCCTCCACCCTCTTCGTCCTCCCCGTCGTCAGTCTGGCGTCCTTGTCCTCCCTGTCCCCCTCCTCCCTGCCCTCCCGGTCTTCCCCTCCCTCCTCCTCCTCCTCGGGACGCCCCAGGCATGCCCCCAGGATTGGCAACGATCCAGGAGGCCTGCATCCACGTAATCACCCAGGGGTCAGCCTGCGAAGTGTTTCAAGCTCTCTGCAGCTAGAGACACAGACCCCCAAGGGCCTTATCCTTATCCTTATCCTCCTCCTCCTCCTCCTCCTCCTCCTCCTCCTCCTCCTCCTCCCTCGTCCTCCTCCTCCTCCTTCCTCCTTCCTTCTTCCTCCTTCCTCCTTCCTCCTTCCTCCCTCCTCCCTCCTTCCGCCTTCCTCCTTCCTCCTCCTCCTCCTCCTCCTCCTCCTCCTCCTCCTCCTCCTCCTCCTCCTCCTCCTCCTCCTCCTCCTCCATCCTCCCACCTCTTCTTGGTGCACCGATTCTTCCCGCCAGGGTCCCCAGCTTCCGAGCAGCCAGACCGGCTCCCGCCAGGAAAGCACCCCTGGACGTGCCCGGCGCCCCCTCAGCACGTTGGCCAGCAGTTTCGGATGCCCGCACGGCGGCGCTCCGCGGGATCCCCCGGGCGCGGGGAGCTGATCCGCAGGTCGCCATGCTCGCCTGGGCTCCTCCCATCCCCCGAGATGCTGGCGTCTCAGTGTTTTCGAGCTGGGCGTTTTGTCGCTCGGTTTCGGGCCCTGGGACCCGCACAGATCGATCCGGCTCGAAAGAGTGCGCAGAAAGATGGTGTCGGGGGCTCTGGCCGTGATTTCTCGCGATGCTGCAAAGGCCTCGCCACGCCAGATCTCAGGGCTCTCCCTCGGCCAGTCGTGCAATACCTTGGCATCGCTCGGACGTGTGCATTTTTCCTCGGCCAGGACCATCGAGGAGCATATGGAAGTAAGTCGGGCATGCCCCTCTAGGGAGGAATGTTAAACTAGTAAAGAAATAGTATGGTGACGATATCATATTATGTTTGAAGACCTTTTTGAATATTTGGCTACTATGTTTTATTTGTTGTCAAAAATCTGCCTCTAGGAGGGCATGCCCGACCTAACTACGGGATCATCTCGCTAAAAAAATACACGCGCGAAACCGAAAAACGCACAGGGAATTGACGTCCGATCGCTGGCGGGTCGTGCAAAATACTTCGCCTGCAGCGCACGGGGGGGGCACCAGGGCGTCACCGAGCGAGCACCAGGAAGCGCCAGCCAGCGCGCGGGGCGGACACGAGCGAGCACCGTGGGCGAAAACCCGAGATGCCAGCATCCTCCTCCTCCTCCTCCTCCTCCTCCTCCTCTTTCTCCTCCTCTCCTCCTCCTCCTCCTCCTCCTCCTCCTCCTTCTCCTCCTCCTCCTCCTCCTCCTCCTCCTCCTTCTCCTCTACTCCTCCTCCTCCTCCCTCCTCCTCCTCCTCCTCCTCACTTCCTCCTCCTCCTCCTCCTCCTCCTCCTCCTCCTCCTCCTCCTCCCCTCTCCTCTTGCTCTCTCCTCCTCCTCCTCCTCCTCCTCCGCTCTTCTCCTCCTCCTCCTCTCCTCCCCTCCTCCTCCTTCCTTCCTCCTCCTTCTCCTCCTCCTCCTCCTCCTTCTCCTCCTTGTGGTGAAGGAGGTACCCAGACCAGGTGGGAAGGAGATCCTGATAGGGTCGATACGGCGGTCTCGGGTCATATATTCATGGACGGCAGCTGTCAGCGACACATCATTAAAGAGTTATCCAGAGCAAGCTGGGGTTTTACAGCCCACGCAGACGACGGCTCTAAATTGTTTAGTGCGTTTGGGCCTATGTGGGCCCCCCTCCCCCAGACCAGCCAGGCTGGGGAGTACGGGGCCCTCGAAGGTTCCTCCCAGTGCCTTGTTGGCCCCTCTACTGGCTACTCCGACTGTCTCAACGTTGTTCGTGCCCACGGTGAGCCCCCCGCCATTAAGCTGTCCCATAAGAGGCCTTATGCGGGGCTCATGTTTTCTAGCTTTTCTTCGTGGTGGACGGGAACCCTCCACAAAGTCAAAGCCCATGTTGTGGACTCGGATGACCTGTCCGACAGGGACCGATTTTTTTAAATTGGTAATGATGCTGCTGATGAGGCTGCCAAGGCTGGCCTCGCCACGCATCCTAGGCCCACGGACGCCCAATTGACCGACCTTGCGCACAAAATCAGCGTTGCGAAGGCTGTTTGCCGCCTGGCCGCTCGGATTTTGCCACTGTGGCCTCGGCTCGACCTCAGCGGGGTTGTGCTGGCCAGGCCCCCTAAGGAAATCAAAGTGAAACCTGGCACGGAGTTTGAGCATGTGTGGGAGTGGTGCCGCTCTTATTGGCGTTGTGGAGTTTGCTTGCGCACTAAGCATCCCACTCCGTTAATTTTCGGTAGCTCAGGCAAGCCTGCATGTGAGGGTTGTTCTGGCGTTATTCCCGACACTTTGTGGCGTGTCTCGGCTCTCGGACACAGGCTTCTATCCTTCCAGTGTAGCGACGACTCGCCGTTGTTCGTTTGTGTCAGTTGCAAGGCTGTCTCGACCCTGGGTCCTCTAGCTCTCCTGGGTAAGAAGTGCGGGCGCCCTACCAGGAACAATGCTGAGAGATGGAAGTACAGAATATGTAAGGGTCGGCACCCACGACTTCCTGGTGTGACTGTCGAAATCTCACCAGAAGTTGTGAATGCACACCCTGGCTCGCAGGAAGAAATTGTCGTTGAGTCGTCGTCCGTGCAACCTGCGAGCCAGGAGCTGCAGCAGATTAACAATGTCGTTGAGTCTTCGTCTGTCGATACGGCTGCTGCAGCAATCTCAGTCAGTGGCCCAAGTGGCCCGAGCAGCTTCGCCCGCACCAGTCTTTTGCAGGATGGCACCGTTTTGCCGTTCACGGGAGATGGGCAGCAGCGAGAGGAGGTCGTTGACCAGTCGTCTGTCGTGCAGGTCGTGGTTGCTGCTGCCACTCCCCAGTTGTCCCACTCGACCCCTGCAGTCCAGGGGTCGAGGATCCGCCCTGCGTCTGTTTCTTGTGGTGAAGTTCGGCCCTACAAGACGGCTCGACACACCGCCAATTGTGCCGAGTCAGTGCAGCAGGCTGGTTTCTCTCTTCCCTCGGCTCCCTCCAACGAGAGAGGGGCTAGGGGTCACGTGCTGAGCTGTGAGGATGGTGCGGAGGGTCCTCACGCTCTCACTGAGAGCGACCAAGGTTTGTTTCAACGCCCGTCCCCAACTTTTGATTCGGATGGTATCGAAATCCACGGTCTCAGAGCGCCTTCCCTTGAAGGGTCGTACCGATGTAGTGTTTTGTCCCACTCGACCCCTGCAGACCAGGGGTCGAGGATCCGCCCCGCCTCCGATTTTGGCGCCGAGTCTCGGCCCAACAAGTTTGCTCGTCACACCGCCAATCGTGACGAGTCAGTGCAGCAGGCAGTGAATTCTTTTCCCTCGGCTCCCTCCAACGAGAGTGGGGCGAGGGGCCGCGAGACGAGCTGTGAGGATGGTGCGGAGGGTCCTCGCTCGAAAGCTGCTCGCGTGAACTATGAGCCCAGATGTGGCTCGAACTAGCTCTTTTTGTCGGGGCCCATGGGTTGCTGCCGAAGTCAGCCACCGCATGAGGTCACCGCTTGGGTCCTAGCCTGAGACCAGGCTAGGAAAAGGTCCAGGTGAAAAAAAAATCCTCCTTCTCCTCCTCCTCCTCCTCCTCCTCCTCCTCCTCCTCCTCCTCCTCCTCCTCCTCCTCCTCCTCTTCGTCCTCCTCCTCGAGATGCCAGCCCGGAGAGGGGCCACAGAGGGAGGAGCCGGAAGCGCCAGCCAGCGGACCGGTCGGGAGCCTCGAGAGGGGGGTCCATGCAAGCGGAGGTCGGCCAGAGCGCCCGAGCTTGCAGGGTCCTGCAGGGCCGGGGGCGCACTGACCTGGGCTGGGGTGCAGGAGCCTGCATTATGTTGCAGGATCTTGCAAGGCCCGACTGGCCGGGGTTTGGATTGGCCCGGGTCAGTGGATCCCCGACAGGTTGGGCGTGGCTTGCGTGGGAGGCCAAAAAATGAGGGGGGGGGGGGGGAGAGCGAGGAAGCCAGCACACTTCGTGCCCCCTTTTGGGCCCCAGGGGGTGGGGGGTCCTTGAGGGCCCCTGTAGAGCACAGGTGAACATGTCCTCACCCCCTGAATTATTAGAGGCCCCCCTTACTTGTTAGAGGCCTCCTGGATGGGGTCCGAGTAGATGGGGTCGGAGGATCGTGCCGCATCGCCAACGCACCGGCGATACATCGCCGATACATCAGCGATTCATCGGCGACGTCGGCGATGCATCGGAGACGCTGGCGTGGAGAAAATCGGGCGCCGCATCGAACCGCATCGCCGCTGCATCGGCGATACGGCGCGATCCTCCGACCCCATCCGCTCGGACCCCATCTGGGAGGCCTAGAGCTGTCCCCCCCCCAGCATGCAGCGCCCGAACGGGGCGGGCACCAGGCGGGGACACTGGGCGAAGACTTCTGATGTTTCAACTTACTTGAGCCTTGATCACCAGAAAAAAAATCGAGCACCAGAAAAGGCTCCGAAACTCGAGGGTTTTCACGTGTCGGGCCCTGGGAGACACTCAGCCGACACTGTTTCGACACTCTTTCAACACTCTTCCGGGTGCTCGCCATTATTTCTGGGGTGTGGCCCTTAAGTACGGACGGGAGCAGCATAAGCGAAGACCTGGAAGAGCACCACGGCCTGCTGCCAGCGCGTGGGGCGCGCAGGCGCCTCGGGCGCGGCCAGGCGTCGGGGGAGACTGCCACGCCCACTTGCGCGGGCAGGCGAGAGCCCGTCGGCGCCCCAGCGCTGGTCGGCCGATGGGGAGGCAGCGGTGGCAGACAAGACCAAGGCAGCGGTGCCCCCCCTCGTCCTCCTCCCTCCTCCTCCTCCTCCCTCCTCCTCCTCCTCCTCCTCCCTCCTCCTCCCTCTTCCTCCTCCCCCTCCTCCTCCTCCTCTCCTCCTCCTCCTCCCTCTTCCTCCTCCTCATACCTCATGCCTCATCTCGCCTCCTCACCTCCTCATCCTCCCAGGCCTCCTCATCCTCCTCCTCCTCCTCCTATCCCGCCCCCCCTCCCCCGACAGCACCCTTGAAACTCCCGCGTCCCCCCCTCCTCCGAGACGGCATGGCCGCGGGCAGGCTCTTGGACCACGGCCAGTGGGAGGAGGTGGCGCCGTGCGACTTCGACGGCGAGCAGGTGGCGCTGCTCGACCGGAGCAACGCGATCCAGCAAGGCCTCATTCCACCTCCTGGGAGCCTCTTCTTCGCCCCTCCTCCCCTTCCCCTCCCTCGTCCTCCTCCCCCTCCTCCTCCCCCTCCTCCTCCTCCCTCTGTTCGTCCCCGTCGGACGGCGTTGCGAAGCCTGACTCCTGCACACCCCTCCTCCCTCCTCCCCTTCCCCTCCTCCTCCCTCCTCCCCCTCCTTCCTATTCCTCCTCCCCCTCCTCCTCCTCCTCGTCCCTCATCCTCCCCTCTCGCCCTTCCCCGCCCGCCTCACGCCTCAGCCGCCTGGAAGGCAATCCGCAAGAGCAGAGCTTAGGGGCGCAGCCCGCGGAAGAAGACCCTGCTGCCGCCCGGGGCGCCAATGTCCAGGCCCTCACAGGGCTCGCGGAGGCGCCCCGGGCGGCCCAGCACGATCCCTGGGCGCCCCACGATGGCGCCCTGGCGGCCCCAAGAGGTTCCAAGACGGCCCTGCGCAGGGACTGCCCAGAGGCGAAGCCAGTCAGGACCCGTCCGGTGTTCGTGCCTTGTCGGAATTCGCCTCTCCCCAGCTCGATGCGGCTTCTCTCAAGGGCCCCGACTGGGCTGCTCTGCGGAACAGCGAGGCGCGGTGTACAGTGTCCAGCGTCAGGGCGAGGGGATCGCACACCAGTTCGCCGCTTACGGTATCGTGCGGTGCGGCACAAGTTCGATCGTGTGTCTCATCGTTCCCTCGTTACCCACCCACCCAAAAGCTTGGATTCGAACCCTTCTCCACCGACCGTCAGGAGCGCGCACCGCAGGCACCTGGAGAGGAGGCTCCTCAGTCTCCTCCGCACCCTTGTTGTCCGTCGCACGACAAGCAGAAGGCATAAGTGAGAATGTCAAGAATGGGGAGCGGTTCTTGCAGGAGCTGTGCCCGTCGTATCAGGTTCGGGGGTCGTGCCGCACCCCTAGCGCCGAGACTAAGTCCGAACGTACAGATTGTGGGCACTAGTATTGTCATGGATGGCGCGGGAGTGAGAGGTGCGGCGACAGCAGAGGTGTCCCTCGCCAGGCGGGAATTCCACGGTCCGGATTCGAGTGATGCATTTGGAGACGAATCAGCTGACCGAGGTCGACAAGCTTCATGGGGCGCCGCTCCTGCTTCATCTTTTCTGGGAGGATATTGTGACATGCTGATGTGTAGGCGCTGGCGCCTTCCAGACAGTAGGCCCACAACTCACTACATGTTGATGGGTACTGAGCGAGTGCACGTGACATGTTGACGCATGCATTGACGCCAAGATTGATGTGTTTACATGCGTTAGGGAACGACGGCTTGGATGCAGATTACCTGTATGTCGAGAAAGGCATGGTTAAGCGCGTGTAATAAGAGCGAGTGCATGTACGTGTGTATGTGTGCGTGTAGTGTGTGTGTTGTGTATAGCGCAGTGTATCACAAAGCATTGTAGTGGATTGTAATGCGGTTCAGTGCATGTTCACGTGTCTGTGCGAATGCGTGTAAGTGTGCATGTTCAGGCGTTTGTGCCTGGCATGTGGTTGCATGTGTGTACGTTTATATGTGCAAGTGCGTGCGTGCGCATGGATTCGTCTCTGCATATGCGTACGAGTGTGCGTGTATGTATGTAGGCGTGTACGAGTAGGCGTTTCTCTATGTGTGTACGGACGTTCGCGTAAATGCGCATATTCAAGTGGTGTCAATCGTCCAGTGATTTACTCTCGCTACGAACGATCTATGGCGCAGGCGTGCGTATGACTGTGTATGTGCGCGTACGCATGTGTATACGTACGCGTGTGAAGGCTGCGGAGTACCATACAGCACATTGAGTGTAGACTCGTATACATGCGCACAGTTGCGCATGAATGCGTACGCATGTGCATGTGCGTACGCATGTGCATGTTTATATTCCCCCAAGCAGTGCTTACACTTGGGAGTTCTCGCTTCGCTCCCAAGGAGCTGGGACCTTTCGCGGCCGCGGCGGCCCCACTCCCGTCCGTTGCCACACCCACCACCGAACAAGAGGCCCGTTTGCGGGCTGGGCGGCTCCGTCCCCGCCCAATGGCTGTGCATGGCTGTGCATTGCGTCGCATTGCGCTGCATCGTTATGCATCAGTTTGCATGGCTTTGCATGGATGTGTATTGCGTTGCGTTGCTTTGCATTGGTGTGCTTTGATATGCACTGCTTTCCATTGCTTTGCATTGCGTTGCATTGCGTTGCCGTGCACTGCTTTGCATTGCGCCGCAGTGTTTTGCATTGTGTTGCATTGCGGTTGCACCACATGGATTGCACCACCTAGATTGCACAACAGTGATTACGCCACCTAGGTTGCACCGCACGCGTTGCAAGCAATCACTGCTTCGGGCCCACGCCGGCTAACAGATCGAAGACGCCTGCGGCGAATCATAGCCGCCCCCTGCCTTTTTGGACGCGCATATGTGGCCAAACGTTTGGGCAAGGTTTGGCCACGCTATTTGACCATGCGTTCCCCCAGCCGTTGTGGAAGCCCTTCAGGGAACACGTGGAGGAGGAAGAGGAGGAGGACAGGAAGGAGGAAAAAGGAGGATGAGGAGAAGGATGAGGAAGCCTCTTGGGAGCGTCTTGGGTCATTATTGCGGCCTCCTGGGAGCTTCCTGGGGGCCTCTTGAAGGCCTCTCGGGGGCGTCCTTCAGGGCCTTTGGGGGGTTGCTTCTTGGGAGCTTATGTGGTCGTCTTACGGTGATCCTGGCCCGTCTGACGCCATCGGAAGCCGTCTTGGGAGCCTCGGGGCTGGAAGCAGCATTAGCAGCAGTCGAAGGGACAGTGAACAGCGCGCACCGTCGCTTGGACGTGCGAAGTAGGCTTGCTATTAGATATGATATGTGGTTTGCCTTCCCCCGCCGGGCTTCTCCATCTTGTTTGTTGACTCCGATCGCACTGCCACGGCTGCAGGCTTCACAGATGTCGATCTTGAAGCTGTGGAACTCGAATTGCATTGCGTACGCGGTGGAGAGCATTGCTTCACAACGTTTTGATTGTGCCGCTTCGTCAAATTGGCTGATGCGTGGTTGCAGGCAACAGGGCATAATTATGATAGCGTGTTAGTTGCGGGAGCGATGCAAGGACCAGGTGCACGACGAGACTCCTGCGGATTCGCGAAAGAAGAGGCATGCACGAGCAAAGCGGCAGCGGCTGCGCAGCCCTTTTGAGATTCCAAAGCGCCTTTTGTGACGCCGGCTCCCCCTCCGCGCCCCGGCCGTGGCCCTCGAGGTTGCGATGGCGGCCCGGCGTGAAGCACTGATCCAGGAGCCATCGTATCTTCCTCCTCCTCCTCCTCCTCCTCCTCCTCCTCCTCCTCCTCCTCCTCCTCCTCCTCCTCTTCCTCCCCCTCTTCCTCCCCCTCCTCCCCCTCCCCCTCCTCCTCCTCCTCCTCCCCCTCCTCCTGCCTTTCGGGCGCCCTCTGTCCGCCCAGCCTCGGCACCCAGCAGAGGCCAACCCCCCTCTGGATCTGGAGGTCGTCGAGGACAGATTGTTGGCCTGCGCCGTTGACACGTCATCTTCACTGCACACGCGTCCGCTGTCACACGCGTCCGCTGTCGCGGATAGCTTGGCCTGCGTCGCCTTCACTTCACGCGCGTCCGTTGTCGCGTCGCGCGCTGAACCACACGTCACTTCACACTGCGTCGCAGCGTGAATCGCTTCTTGCACAGCCACATGTTTCTTGGGTCCTTGCAGGTAAGTGTTGATTACCAGATCGCATGGCACTCCTCGTGATGGCGCCGACGATGGGCATCGCAACACCCCGCCAGGCAACCGCACGACACCACGACACCAACATCTGGCACTGCGATGGATCGCCAACATGAAGACCCAGCGTGTCCCGCGCACTGGGGCACTATAATTACGACATGCGTATATGACGCTTCTGACCGTGGGTCGACCTGTGTGCCCACATATGTTCCACAGTTGACAATCGTTTGCTGCGCACGCGTATCGGAATGGTGTCACGCATGTCGCACTCGTTCCTCAAGTGTTCCTCGGGTCGGTGGCGCTTGGTTCAAATGTGTGCCAGGTCAGGTCTCGTGCCACGTCACGATGAAGCGGTGGGACATGAATCAAAAACGAGGCACGGTTAGCTCGACGCCTTAGGATTGGCCGAAGAGCTACAGATTTCAGAGGCAACCAAGAGCCCTATAAAGCCGCGGCAAAGCGCTGCGGCTGCTCGTGGTTCGGGGGGAATGGGCTTTCGATTCGGTCGCTCGTTGCCCTGTGCTGGGCCATTGCGCGCGTCACCGTGCAGGATGCCCATGAGCGGTGGGGAGGAGGACGGGAGGAGGAATGAAGGATCGGGATGGGGGAGAACGAGAAGGAGAAACTTGACGGCCCGAGGCGCATCACGCCAGCTTGGTAGGTTTGAGTGCCGTTCCAGATCTTGATTCCCAGGGGCACCTGGAGGCCACCGGAAACGCGCCACAACGCGCCTGGATGAAGCCTCGAACGGCAACGAGGATGACGCCGACGACGACGCCGACGCCGACGCCGACGACGACGACGACGACGACGCCGACGCCGACGCCGATGGCGACGACCACGACGACGACGACGACATGACGGCGGGACGCTGCGCCCTGCGAGGGCCACCTCGGGTCGCCCCGCACGGCCGGCAGGGGCTGGGCGCCTTGCGAGCGGGCGCCGAAGGGCGCCCTGAGAGCACGGGTCGCCCCACGCCGTACGAAGGATTGCAAAGGTTTTTTTTTTTTGTTTTTTTTTTTTGCAATCCTTCGTTCAAGGATTGAAGGTGTTTTTTTGCAATCCTTCGTTCAGAGAACGGAAGCA
>CAUYUJ010022206.1:0-25000 GCA_963575745.1 Prorocentrum cordatum
CACCACCGTCCGCATCACATCCCCCACTGGTGTTCCCAGCACCACTGTCCTCACCACCGCTGTCCCCACTGGTTCCACAACCGCCCCTACTGTCCCCACCAGTGGCCCCACCACTGTCGCACTGTCCCCGCTGTCCCCAGAACTGTTCCCACCACGGTTCCACTCTCCCCACTGTCTCCACAGCCCCAACCACTGCCCGACTATCCCCACTGTCCCCACTGTCCCACTGACTCCTCCGCTGTCCCACTGAGCTGTCCCACTGTTCCCACCACAGTCCCCACTGTCCCCACCACTGTCCCCACTGTACCTCTGTCCCATTGTCCCACCGCCGTCCTCGCCACCGCCTTCACCACTGTCCCCACCACCATCGTACCCTCCACTGTCCCACTGTTTCCACCTCATTCCCATTGTCCCCACACCACTGTCCCCACCACCACCGTCACCACCACTGTCCACTGTCCCCCCCCTGTTCCCACCATTGTCCCCACCACTGTCCCCACCACTACCGTCCCCACCACTGTCCCCACGGTCCCACTGTCCCCACCACTGTCCCGCTATCCCCTCACCACTGTCCCCACCAACACCGTCCCCACCACTGTCCGCACCCCACTCGGTTTTCGAGGGGGGGGGAGGGGATCGAACCGGTAGTGACCCCCCCGCCTGGTTTTCCGAGATCCGGAGGGGGGGGGGGGGGGGGGGGGGGGGGGGGGGGGGAGGGGTTCGAACCGGTAGTGAACCCCCCCCCTTTTTTCAATGATGAGCAGGGGGGGGGGGGGGGGGGAGGGAGGGGTTCGAACCGTGAGTGACCCCCCCCCCGGTTTTTCCAGAGGGGAGGTTTTCCAGAGGGGGGGGGAGGGGTTCGAACCGGTAGTGACCCCCCCCGGTTTTTCCGGCAGCAGCGGTAGAACACGCTCTTTCATATATATATATATATATATATATATCATACATATTATATAGGGGGGACAACGGGCATCCCTGGGCGATCGCATTTTTCTGTGCTTTCTGTATGTTGAATTGCCAGCCTCGTCTTTTACGATGAAAAAATGCCCTGGGTAGAAATAGCTGGCCAATTGTCTCTGGAATGCCAGATTGGTGTAATGCGGCAATCAATTCGTCGGGATTGGGTCTGTCCAAATCTTCTGCCCAACCAAAAAAACAAGGAAGCCAGATGAAGCAAAAACGCAAACAACGTCGATCATTCAGCGCACAGCGGAAATAAATTGCATTGTGCTCTTGCTGGGTCGGAAACCAGATTGTGTTGTTCGCACTGGAGTTTCGGCTCCTCCATGTTGCAAGAATTTTTGTAGCAATGATATCACCACTTTATAGCCAACTGATACAAGCGCATTGGGCCTGTAATTCGCCGCTCGAGGCTTGTGTATTTTTTGCGCAGCAGCGTCACACATGATATTTTCCACTGGGTGGGTATGTTGTTTTGATCCCACCATTTTCTACATGTGTATGAATGTGTCCCATGCCTCCCCGTTGTGCAAGTACATATAGAATTCATGACGCAAGTCAATTGTTTGAGAACGGGTGTCAGTGCTTTCATTGTAAAAGCGCTCGTTTTGATTTGAAGTGTCTTTCCCCCGTATGTCCCAGCTGAAAATTCTTGCTAGGATTCGTGAGTTTCCATTGTGTGTGCTCAAACGAATATGTCAATACATCGTCCCTTTGCTTTCAGCAAATTCTCCATTCGAGTATTTGACTTATATTGGCTTCTTCGCGGGTCCTATCCGAAGGCCACCGACGGCCACTAACGGCAGCCGTGTAGTTGGTCATCAAGCCACTTGCGTTTATCATTTTTTGACAGAGGTCCGAATGGCCTTAGAAAACCGTTTTTTTTCGTCTCGTTGGCGCGCACGTCGAGCGGCATCCCTGGGCACAAACGCACTTAATGCATTTTGTGTAATCCATGGCCGGTCTGCTTGCTTAGTACTCCCGCTGGTGACCCTTGAGGCGGACTACATAGCATTTTGCATTTGTTCGACATCCCCAATTATAGTTTCAAAGATTGTGGCGGAACGTATAGCCCCACAACATACGCTTTTGTAGCTCTCCGCCAAAGCGCGATCAATGCGGAACGCTTGCCCCCAAATGCGTTACCGTTTTTTTCGTTGTTTGTACGACGTGTCGAACAACATGGACGCTCAATTTGCGCAGCAACAAATGCCGCGAAGCCAGGAGCGAAACGTGCCTGCTCAGGGAGTGGAGCCGGTGTGAGGAAAGAGAGGAGGAGGGGGAGGAGAGCAGGAGGAGCAGGAGGAGAAGGAGGAGGTGGCGAACATCAGATGGTCAAGCGTCACAGCACAGCCAATCAGCAGAGACCGATGGGCGGCGTGGGATCGCTGTGCCCCCGCCGATGTCAAACAATCGCCGTCCCTCGTGGCTCCCTCTCCAGGACTCATGACTGGAGCAGGCGAATGGCAATCGGCAACACTGCCCCGTAGGCTTCCGTGCGCGAGCCTCGCATACAATCAGGACGGCAGCGGGAACTCTGCACACGGCAGCAAGGCCAGCGCACGGCAGCGGGAACTTTGCACACGCCCTGTGTTCCGCGATGCTTGGCTCCAGCTGTTCGCGAATTGCACACTACAACAAATAAAGTACACCACACAATGCACCACATACGCTGCATCAGAGCTCAGTGCCTGAAGGACGAGGGGCAGGGAGCGAACGAGCCGTGACCCCCCTCCCCCCTGCTGCTCCTGCTCCTCTGCTCCTGCTCCTGCCCCCCCTCCTCTCCAATACTTCTGCTGCTGCTGCTGCTCCTCCTCCTCCTCTTTCTCCTTCTCCTCCCCCTCCTCCTCCTCCTGCTCCTCCTCCTCCTCCTCCTCCTCCTCCTCCGCCTCTTCCAGCCTCCCGCCCATCGTCCTCCCACTCCCCCTCCCGTCCAGACCACACTTTCTATAATGACGGCCTCCGAGTACCCTTTGCAAGCCTGGGGCCCTCGACAAAAGACATCCGCAAAGGAGAATCGGCTCCCGGGAAGGTCTCGATAGCCCTGGGGGGCCAGGCATCAACTAGAATCGCGACGTAGAGGGTCACGGGGGGGAAAGGACAAGAGGACCTTCTCTGCCTCGTGGCGTGGCAGCGAAGGGAAGCGGGAGCTCCAAGGGCGCACGAGAGGCTAAGAGGCCGCCGGCGGCACAGCAGAAAGTGCCACACGGGGCACGAGCAGCCCGCAGGCCTGGCCCGGCCTGCCCGCACCGACGGCGCAGTCGGAGGCCTCCCAGATGGAGCCGATGCAGGCGGGGGTCGGGCACGCGCTGACGTGGAATGGGTCTCCTCCTCCTCCTCCTCCTCCTCCTCCTCCTCCGTGGATTTGGCGCGTGGGCGCAGGATCCACGGACTGGTGGTGGTCCCCTCCCCCCCAGAAATCTGATGCTGCTCCTCCTCCTCCTCCTCCTCCTCCTCCTCCTCCCATCGTGCATACAGACCACATCCCAGAAATGATCTCGAGTACCTAGAAAAGTATCGAAACAGTGTCGAACGAGTGTCGCCTCCCAGGGCCCGACGCGAGAAAACCCTCCAGACTCGGTGTTTTCTCGGCGCTCGAAACTCTTGCTGGCAATCAAAGCTCAAACGGATTGGAACATCACCACTCGAATAGAAAAGCCAACGCCGCCGAATTCTCCTGCAGGAGCAGAGCGGCACCAGCACAGCGAAGAGCGGCACCGGGAGGGGCACGCAGGGGAGGGGGGGGGAGCGCGCAGCGGCACCAGCGACGGAGCAGCGGCCGCGGGGAACCGCCACCGGCCACTGCACCGATCTTGCAGACGTGCTGCAGCGGATGCTTGCGTGGGCTTCCGCCAGTGCAGGGCCCCCGGAACAGCGAGCGACAAACGACGTGAATTTCTTGGAGCCTTCATCCCTCGCCCCAGAAAATCCGCGGGAGATTCACTCCGACATTCTCCAGGACACTGCGGGCCGATCCCGCTGTTTCCCGAGTGAAAGCCGCTCTGCGATGTTGGCGCCATGACACGGGGGAAAGGGGGGGGGGAAAGCCCCAGGCAAACACCGGAACCCAACATCCAGCTGGCGCTGGTGCCGCCGAAGATTCGCCGGCCCAACGGGCCAGAGGCGTGCTAAGATCTCCGGTAACTGGTCAACAGTATTTCTAGCTCGCGCGCGCGGGGCGGCCCCTGGGGGTCCCTGGGCGAAAAGCACCCAGGGCAAGTCTCGGGAGGGTCGGGTCAGAGGTGCCGGACCGGGCAATTTCTCGACACCCCCCACGAGGATCGTGGCCTCCGAGGGCGGGGGGCCGCAATGCAGCAGTGCGTCTGATGGGGGAGACTCCACCTGCTCGAGACAGGCGCCCAAAACAGCCAAGATCTACTACTCCATGGGGGGGAGGGGGGGATGCGAGGGCCCGCGCCGATCGGCAAAACAATGAATCAGAGAACGGTCACCACTCTGGGCCTATGTGGTTTGGCCATTTTGGTTGATCACTGCTCCTGACTGATATCAGGGCTGAACCTACACGGTGTTTCGCGTTTTCGTGTTGTTGTCGTTGTCCTTCGCTCTGTCTTCAATCCGCCTTTACCGCAAAACGAAGTCGGAACGAAAACGGCCCACGACATCGCAAAAACACCGTTTAGGCCCAGCCTTGATTGATATGCACCTACCCGCCCCCGCTCGACCGGCCGCCGACCGGGAGCCATGCGGGCCCCCCCTCGCCACCCACCAAAGCACCCCAACCCAACCCGAGGGCCTCAATCTGCCCTCCATTTCCAGTGGGGGGGGAGGTCGGGGAACATTGAAAAAACATGGAGCCCGCACCCCACCCAACCCGAAATTCGGGTCGAATTCGGGTCGAATTCGGGTCTTCGGGTTGGGGCGGTTTGGTAGGTAGTCACCCCCTTCTCTCAAAAACAACACGAGGCCAACGCAGCAACATCATCTGGGTCGTGACTGGGACCCCAGCGAGCTCACGACACGGCGTTTGACAAAGATGGCGGGGTGTGCGCATGTGTGTCCGCGGTGCTCTGTCCCACTAGCCGTGAACAACAAAAAAACTAAGGCGACCCCTTTGCGGGTGCACACGCCATACACCATCCTGAACACCCCGCCGCCCTGCTGTACTGGCTTTCGACACGGATTTCTGGGGGACCGGCATATTGCCCGATGTGTGCTGCCACATGCTCTGGCGCACTCAGTGCGTCTCGTGCACCTGCGCGTTTCGTGCAACTGGCACACGTGGAGCACGTGGTACATCTGGCGCCCCAGGCGCGCCTGGCACACCTGGGTAACACACATGGTGCGCGCGGCGCACTTGGCATACGTGACGCACCTCGCGAGCAACGTACACCTGGAGCCTGTATTGGTTCCAAAGGGATCTCCACCTGGTGGCGATTTCTGCTATCTCGGGTGTTGCATGTGTGGTGGGAGGGCAAGTAGGCGAGACAGCTTGCGACGCTCCCATTCGCATCTTGACCACTCCCCCTGCCACTTCCTTTGGGTCTGGAAGGGGGGCGCGAGGGGTTCGAGGGTCCAAGTCGGTCCAAGATGGCTTCAGGCGGTCCTCATGTAGCCCAAGATGGCCTCCAAGATGACACAAGGTAACCCCCAAGAGCGCATCAAACATGCCTCCAGGAAGCCCCAAGACGGCTCCAAGCAGCCACGGAGCCTCAGAGGCCAAAATGACGCAACACCATGATGTTTTGCGAAGATTTCGGCCGTGTCGTCTTCCCGCTCCCGACGGGCTTCCAGGGCCTCAAGATGGCTCCAGGAGCCCCAGGATGGACGCGTAAAGTCCCGAAAGCGGCCCCAGGATCGCCCTAGATAGCACCAATAGAGCTCCATGAGGGGCGCGAGAGACGGTTGTTCGGGCTCAGGCGGGGGGACTGCAATTTGTAATGCTCCGTCGCTCAAAGCCAACTCATTGCAACCCCGAAGTGTCTGAATGGTGTTGGCCTCCCGGGGCATCCTTGGGAAGCCTTTTGGACCAACGCGGCTACAACATGGCCCCAGGCGCCTAAAGATCCAAAATTGCGCGATCTGGTCCTCAACATGGGCTCCAATGCCTCCAGGAGGCTCCTAGGCAGCCCAGAGACTGCTCCCAATGGCGGAGGTTTCAAGGTGGTTCCAAGATCGCCTGAGAGAGCCCCACCAGGGGCCCCGACGACGTCCAAGACTGCCCCCCAAAACGCCCAGTAACACCCAAAGAGCGTCGTTAGATGGCGCCACGAAACAATGCTTCGGGCTCCGACGGGGAGACGTTACTGAAGGAATCCCCACTTCAATTTTGAACAGAGCCGTCCTGGATCGGCCCAGGAGGGCCCGAAGGCCCAAAGAGCGTCCCCAAAGAGACCCGAAACGCGTCCAAGATGACCCTAACAGGACCCCAGAATTGTCCAATTGAGCTTCCAACATGCTCCCATACGGCAATACGGGAAGGTTAGTGACGGCATTGATGGGTGACTGCTGGGTCTGCTCACGCTGATCCAGGGCTTCGGATTGACGGATGCATTTTCTTGGTTGCACTGTTTGGGCTTAGTTCTGCTAGGCTGGCGGACATGTTTTTTTTTTTTGGTCGGCGGCTCCCAGGCAACGGTCAAGGAGCGAAAGCGGCGTCCGGGTGGCGGAACGGGGCGAATTCGCGAACAAAGCCGACACCGGACAAGCTCGCACCCGCAAGACAAAATCGCAGTTGCACATGCACAGAACAAGATGAACTAAATTCACAAGCGCACGCACATAGGCGCAGCAGCGTGAACCGAAGTAAACGGGCTGCCGAAAAGAATGTGCAGAGGCAACGGAGTGAGTCGCCGGGGCGGCGCCAGACTCCAGGCCCACCTTCGCAAGCCGAGCGGCAGCTGAGTGGGCCGCTGGCGTCCGAAACAGTGCGCGGGGGAAAACCAAAGGCTGTACAGGCGTTGTAGGCTGAACCACTCAGCGCCCGGCCCTCAGAAGCCCATCTCCCAGTGCCGAGGGGAGCCAGCGGCAGCCCAAGGCGCAACTGTGCTGCCGAGTCCTGAAGCGAAGAGGTCCGCAGGCCTGCAGCACCGCCGTCGTGTGGTGAGGGTCGGCACATTGGTGGTGGAGACGCCTGCGCTGCCTGCCAGGGGGGGTCCTGCTGGAGTAAGGCTGAAGTGGCCAGCCACCCTGGACTGTCGCGTGGCGCTGCCCCTGAGCCCAAGCGTGGTCACACACCAGATGACTCCCCACAGTCGTGGAAACTGACGCTGGAATGGTCAAGGAAAACCAGGAGCAGCGCGACCCACGGGGCAAGTAGGGAGGGGAGGGCCACAGCCCAGCGAAGGCCGCTACGGGCGATCCCCGAAGGCACGGGTGGGGGACACCCACCGGGCCAAAGGGGGAGAGGCGAGGGACGCAACGTCACGCCCCACGGCCAGAGCCTGCAGCCGAAACTGGGGGCCGTGGCCAGTCACAGGGTGTGGCCAGGGGGAGCTGCTACTCGCCGAGAGCACCTGCGCGGAGGAAAGGGGGGGACGCAGCTGACCGCCGCAAGGAACCATTTACATCGTGGGGGTCGCAGCAGCTCGCCGCTGAGGTCCCAGTTGGAGTGGGCCAGCAGCGGGATGCGCCTCTTGGGGGGGGTCCTGAGGTGTCGCAGCTATTCACCGCCGGAGCTGATGCTGCCAAAACGCTGGTGGACATGTGCGAGGCGTCAGCAATTGTGGGTCTCCTTGTGGCCGTCCCACAAGCCAGTTTAGTGTCTCAAACAGACAGGTCCTCCGAAGGGCAATCGGGCGGCCCGACCTATTGTCATGGCACACAAAGCAACCTTAGCTGCTTCCATGGCAAGTGAACACAATTCGCTGCGGAGGCAGCCCAGCAACACACGTGGCAATCCCGGCCCGACGACACAACCACAACGACGACAACTACCCGTTAATCGCATCAACAATGAGTTGGGATCATCAATAACTCTGGCACCATCGTCAACTTCACGACCACCTATTCCGATCTGTAGTACGCGTCTCGCTGTTAATATGTTGTCGCTGGCTCGACTCAGAATGCGAGCGCCTGCAACTGTCACGACCGTTATGCATTCAGGCATGTGTAACCAACTGTACATCAAACTATACGTCTACTCAAGCCACTTCCACCTCTACCGCTACCTCTGCCTTATACTCTACACGCCGCAACACTTTTACATATCGTTTTCCATCTCTCAATCTACACGTACGTATATTGCATCCCTATACACATAAACTTCAAACAGCACGCATGTCTGGACATCAACATCCTGCTCTCTCCCTCTCTTTTTCTCATATCTCTATATAGCTATGTGTACACGCATACCTCTACATCTACATATGCCTCCATACCCACCTCTGTTTATATCTCTTCCACCGTCTCCACGTGTACAGCTACCTCTACTACCTATACCTCTACTGCGTCTACCTATCTCAGACTCTACCAATACATCTAACACTGCTTGCACGTGTGCCTCCATCTCCACCTCCCATCACATTCACTCCACAAAAGTTAAACACTTCTGGAGAGTCAAATTTCCACGCTTCCTCACGCCACCATCTACGCTTTACCTCTGCAGCTGGATATCGTGCGTGTATACACGTGTTTGCATGCACGCATCTGTACGTGCTGATCCCACTACATATCAACCTCGCTGCCTCTCTAACTCCCGACCTCTACATCTGCCAGCTCCTCTCGCCAGACCTATCTCCATCATAAATGAGTGTGGGGGGGGTGATGGAGGAGGTGGGGCAAGGCGGGGGCGTTGATGAATAGTTAGGGTTCTTTCTCGTTTCGCGAAGAACCGGTGGGTACCACCCCCGATTCAGAAGGCAGGCCCCAGCCTTGCCCGACCCGAATCGCTGGTCTTGGTTTCCTTGCTGCCTTACGCTGGTTCCCAGTCTTGTTCCTCGGGGGTTCTCTGGTTCTCGCTCGGTTCCCCGGTCTTGATCCCTGCTTTCCTCTTTCGGGGTTCCCTGTCTTATTCCTCGATTTCCCTGGTCTGGTCAAGGAATGCCGAGTAACGCCGAGCAATGCCAGGCATTGCAAAGCAGTGCAAAGCAATGCCGAGCAATGGCAATGCCATGCCGTGCCAATGTCATGCAATGCCAAGCCGTGCAAAGCCAATGCCACGCAATACCAAGCAACGCAAGTCAATGCAACGCTAATACCAAGCAATGGCAAGCATTGCCAAGCACTCGCAAGCACCACCAAGCAATGACTTCCTTGCGCAACTACTTACGTGTTCCCCTGATTGGGATCGCGCCCTGCACGAAGCGTTAGGACGTTTGTAGAATGGGTCGACGGCAGGGGGCAGAACCCTTCAAGCCAGGCGCGCCTGGATCCAAAATAGAACATTGGTGCACGATGGTGCGAAACAGAAAACATGATAAACTTAGACTTACAAGCAGCTCGAGGCGAATGTACGCTCAATCGAACTGCACGCAGACCGCTGTGACATTGTCCGACCTGGCATTGCGCTTCCACTGCTCACGCCGAGCGCACTGCACAAGGGCCTCGGACGGATTCCGACAGTCCTGTACGGCCTGGTGCGCCACCTCCACCGCGCGCTGCGCGTCTACGACATCCCACAGGCCGTCGGAGGCAAGGATTGCGTAGCGTACACGCCTGTATGCCGGAGACCCCCTCTCGCCGATCCGCAACAACCTGATGTCGGGGACACTGCTGAGGCCGAAACGCTTGAGGTCTTTACAGCCGAAGGCGCGGGAATACTGCAGCTGCATGGGACGATCGCCAGAGGCTTTCCGGACCGCGAAGTCGCCGCCGCGGATGAAGGGCGTGGCCCCATGGTTCCGCAAGCGCACAATGGTCCCCCCGCTGTTCTCAATGCGTTGCCTCTCCTGCTCGTTGTCGGGCTTGTGGTCCAGGGTCATCTGCTCGCCCACCATGCGGCCGTCCACATCCTTCCCGAAGATGATGCGAGAGTCACCCAGGTGGCTCACGCCAAGCAAGTCCCCGACGACAACCAAGGTCACGGAGGTACAAGTGGCGTAGTGCTGCGCGTGATTCGAGCAGCTGCGCAGCAGAGACTCATCCGCAGAACGGTACATGTCCCGGAGAGCGTCCTCCAGCAGGCGCTCCTGCTGTGGTTTGGAGGCGCTGCGAGAAGAAGTGGTGAACGTCTGCTTCAGCCCCCTCCAGCTGGACGACTGCTGCAGCATGGGAATGACCAAATCCTTCACGCACTCGGAGGCGAAGTCGCCCACGGTACCGTCGAAGACACCGAAGAACGAGCAGGGCACGCAGCTGTCCGGCTCGAAGTTCGAAGACACAGTGAAGCGGTCCTCCTGAGATGGCCTGTCGCCAATGTTCGGGTGCGGCCAAGAGGGGGGCGTCCAAGAGGGGGGGGCGCAAATCATGGCCGGCGGCACGTGCGCGGCCCAGGGGGGGAGGCGGGGACGTGTTGAAACAAGAAGAGGCGCCATGAAACCTGGGGAAACATCATGGCCCTCGCCATGATATCCGCCCACCCTAGTCATCACCCCCCTCTTGGCCGCCCGCGAAACGTGCTGGAACACCGACACGGTGAGGGGGGCGCCCTTGACGCGGCAGGGCGCGACCTCGCAACTGTGCCCATCGACTGCCCGGACTGCCGCCGCGGCCTGGGCCCCTCCGCCGCACGGCTCTCCCGCGGGCGCGGCGCCCGGCATCCTCGGCGGTCCTGGCCCGCGGGCAGAGGGAAGTTGGCCAGAAGGGGAAGGAGGGAGGGGGAGGAGGAGGAGGAGGAGGAGGAGGAGGAGGAGGAGGAGGAGGAGGAGGAGGAGGAGGAGGCAGCGTTTGCGGGAAGGAGGGTTGCGGACGGAAAGCCCAGCGGGGGGAGGCGATGTGGGAGAGGGAAGGAAGACGCCCTGACGTGCGCGGTCGCTCTGGCCGCGTTTTTTTTCCGGATTTTACGTGTAGAAGTTCACCAGCTGTCAATCGGCAATTTACTCATACGATCTTCGATGTGGTGAGTAGGCCTCCTGATCCAACCCTCGTCGTTGCTGCCGTTCTTCGTCCACTCCCGCGCCCGACCCCTGGAGGAG
Source organism: Prorocentrum cordatum (assembly GCA_963575745.1). Taxonomy (NCBI): domain Eukaryota; class Dinophyceae; order Prorocentrales; family Prorocentraceae; genus Prorocentrum; species Prorocentrum cordatum. The sequence continues at coordinate 10,995 of CAUYUJ010022206.1, forward strand.
GCGGAACAGCAGACGGCGGATCACCCCAGGGTCCCCTCGGTAGAGCCCGCGGAGAGCGAGCGGATTAAGGGTCCACCCGGCAGCCTCGGTGCACACCACATCGTTGAGCGGTGCCGCAGCCCCCCCTCCCTGAGAATGGCCTCCTTTCCCCCCGAAGCAGAAGCCAGTCAGGTCGGGCGTGCACCCTCCTGGGCAGTTTTTCCCCACATCCAAAGTGGGGTTCTTGTTTTCTCTGGACACCCGCGCAGGAACCTCCTCACCTCACCCCCTCTCCTCTTCTGTCTTCGTGCGCTCACTCACTCACTCACTCACTCACTCAGTCACTCACTCAGTCACTCACGTACTCACTCACTCACTCACTGACTCATCAACACTCACTCAGTCACACGCTCATGAACTCACATATGATGATGATGAGTGTGCGCGTGAGAGAGTGTGATGCTCATCGTCATCACCGGTCAGTCAGTCAGTCAATTAGTCAGTCACTCACTCACTCACTCGCCTTGGGCCTCGTCTGTGAGTGAATTGCGAGGAAGTCTCAAGCGGGAGCCCCCTCCCTATGGGGCCCGCGGATCACGTTACTAATCCGAGCGGGTCATCCAATTCCTGTAACTGTCGCCACTTTTGGGCTCTCGCGCTGCCAGAAGGCCATCCCATGCCACATTTTGTTGAATGCTCAACCACTCACTCACTCACTCACTCACTCGCCTTGGGCCTCGTCTGTGAGTGACTTGAGAGGAAGTCTCAAGCGGGAGCCCCCATCCTATGGGGCCCGCGGATCCTGTTACTAATCCGAGCGGGTCATCCAATTCCTGTAACTGTCGCCACTTTTGGGCTCTCGCGCTGCCAGAACGCCACTCCCAGGCCACACTTTGAATGCTCAATCGCTCACTCACTCACTCTCTCGCCTTGGGCCTCGTCTGTGAGTGAATTGCGAGGAAATCTCAAGCGGGAGCCCCCTCCCTATGGGGCCCGCGGATCACGTTACTAATCCGAGCGGGTCATCCAATTCCTGTAATTGTCGCCACTTTTGGGTTCTCGCGCGGCCAAAACGCCATTCCCAGGCCACATTTTGAATGCCTGGAGCCAACTGTAGGCCACTTCGTGTTCTTCGTGCTCCCAGAACACCATTCTGCTGCTGCTGGGCCGGGGCGGCCGGGGAAAACGCAGGTCGTGCAGAAGGTCGTCTTCCCAGTGGTGGAATACGTGTGGCCCTCGCTGGCGCCGGACAGGGCCAGCATGATGGTCGTGGCTTTCTCGAACGCGCAGGCGAAGAACATCTCCACCGATACTGTCAAAGCCAGAGCGCTGCACAATGCCTGTGCCATGCGAGTTCACAAGTACACCAACGCGAAGCTGCGGCCGGGGGGCATGCAGGAGAAACTGAAGTGGTTGTGGGAGCACGTCCGCGCTCTTGCCATCGAGGAGATAAGCATGGTGGCAGCCGCGCTGTACAACGCGCTGGACCTTCGCGCCTGCCACGGACGCAGTGACACGCACGCGGCCACAACACCACGTCGGGCGCGTGCCCATCGTGTTGCACCCCGGCGATTTCCTGCAGCTGAAGCCCACCGGCAGCATCGGCCTCCTGACGGACGTGAACAAGCGCCTGGACGACGACGAGTTGTACAGGTACGCGGACCCGCCGACGGTGGAGATCCAGCACGCCATCAAGGGCACGAAGCGCTTCGAGCCTGGGGACCCGCTGATCACGTTCCTGGGCTGCACGCGCGAGGGCAAGCCTTTTCCCACCGGAGGTCTGGTCCGCCTGGGAGAAGACGCTGGCCACGGACAACCGCGGCGTCCTGGACCCTCGGCACCAGCACGACAACTTTCGTCTCGGCTACGGCATGGGCATCTACTGGGAAACGCATGCGAGGTGGATGAACGCGCGTGCTCGTCGCGACGCTCGGCGTCTGGGCGTGCCCCTCGTTTTCCTGCAGGCCGTTGACGAATGCGGCACGATTCCAGGCGATCCCGACGCGGGTCGGCGCCTCCTGAACGTCCCGAACATGCACAAGACGGGGGACATCCACGGCGTCTCGCCGGCCCACGTCGGCATGGAGGTGCGGTTCACGGCAGCGCAGGAAGAGCAGAAAAAAAAATTGGGGCTCGTGCAGGAGCAACGGGCCACCATCGTGTCTTTCGAGTTCCACCACGAGGACGAGCAGCGGCACGAGGAGTGTTCGGCAGGCCAGCTCTGTCGCCCCCGCTTCCTACCGCAGGGAAAATGGCTGCAGGTGCACGGCTTCAAGGAGTCTCCGATCTACCAGGAGGTCGCCGAGGTGCTGCGACAGGGCGCCGAAGACGCCGACGACGGACGGCCAGGCCCAGGCGCGGGCGCGGAGCTTGCTGATGTTCAAGCCCAGCGAAAGGGAGCTCACATGGCAAAGCTCGGGGGCGCACAGCGTGCGCCGCTCGGGGTTCACCCTGACGCACGCGTCCTACCTGACCTCCACGCTGTCGCAGGGCCAGACGCTGCGCAAGGGCGTCACCATCGACTGCGCGAGAGACGAGGACGCTGGCCGCAGGGGCAGGTCTGACGAGCAGTGGTCGCTGCACCTCTACGTCATGCTCTCCCGCGCCACGTGCATGCGGAACATGCTGATCCTGCGGCCGCCGCCGCGGGAGTTCCTGGAGCGAGGGCCGCCGGTGTCCCTGCGGAAGGCGCTCCTGGAGTTCGACAAGAAAGCGGTTTTGTCCAGGGCGGAGGCGAAGCAGCTCGCGGCAGAGCTGGGCTTCGTGCTGCCCGCCTGAACGCGGCTGCGCCCCGCTCGAAGCCCGCGGGGTTGTCCCAACGGCTTGGTCTTGCGCGCAGGCGGCTCGCGGGGTTGTCCCGACAGCCTGGCCCGCGGGGTTGTCTCAACGGCTGCGCGACGTGGCCATTAGAGAACGCGCCTGTGCTGGCCGAGGCGGCGAGGGCACCGAGGAAAACCGACATGCGCGCTCATGCACTGGAAAGGCGAGGAGGTGGCGGGGCGCGAAACAAAAAACAGGAGGGCGAGGTCGGGGGCAACGTAGGGAGCGGGGGGAGGGCCCGCGCCAGGGCGAGAAAAAATATACGCGCACAATCGTGCAATTCTAGACGCTTCGCGCATCCCCAGCAGCCTATCCAGAAACGATGGCCAGGTGAGTTGAGGTGATCAGGCAAGTGCGGCAGCAAAGAGGAGGACGGCCGAACCGTGCAAAGGAGTGAGGAGGAGGAGGAGGAGGTGGATGTATGGATGAATGAGGGAGTGGGAAGAAGGAGGATACATAGGATGAGGAGGAGGCGGAGGAGGAGGAGGAGGAGCAGGAGGAGGGGGAAAAAAAGGGGGAAGAGAAGGAGTAGGAGCAGGAAGGAGGAACAGGAGGAGTAGGGCAAGCACAAGGGCCAGAGGTCTCTTGGATGCCTCTCGGAGCCTCTTGGGGTATCTCTTGGGCGATTATTGGTGGCCTCTTCGGACGTCTCGGGGGTCTCTTGGCGAATCTGGGGGGCTCTTCGAGGTCTTGGGTGCCTCGGGGGGGCCTCTTGGGGCCGCTTAGGGTCTTTTGGGGGGCCTCCTGGGGGCCTATTGGGGGCCATCTTGGGACCTCTTGGGGCCTCCTGGACACTTCTTGGGACCATATTGGAGGATATCGGTCAACGAAGGGGGGGTCCTTAATTACGCCCCCCCCTCAGGGGCACCCAAAATCGCCTCATGGACCCATCTTGGAGCGTTCTTGGAGCGCTCTTGAGCGCTCTTGGGGCCGTCTTGGGGCTCGGTTGGTCCCTTCTTGGGGCCCTGTTGGGCCATTTCGGAGCGATGTTGAGGCCTCGGATTGGCATCGTAAGCGCAAAAGCGATAACGCCAAAATCATTGATTTTCCTGATAGTTTTGCAGCATATTGGCCTCGTCGGGGCATCACTGGGGAGCTCTTTTGGCCACTTAGACCCGTCTTGGAGCGGTATTGGAGCGTCTTGGAGCATCTTCGGAGCTATATCGAGGCATCTCGCGCTATCTTGAGCCATCTTCGACGCTATCTTGGGCTCTCTGAGGCCCTCTTGGAGCCGTCTTGGGCCATCTTGGAAGCTCCGACACCTCGCGGAACCCCCCGTCCAGGTCCATGGGGAGGGGGTAGGGGGAGGGGTAAACCCCTCCTCGAAGGGGAAGAAGGAGGGGTGGAAGAGGAAACTCTCTAAACCACCGACGCCCAGAGGGCTGATGGGATTTTCGAGGCCCGCGCGGACATGTTGGGTCGGCGCTGAGCCCTCCATGGCGCGCAGCGCGCTAAGGGAGGCGCCAGAGGCGCCGCCAAGGAAATCCAAAGCCGACCCACAAAATCCGCGTGGGCTTGGGAAATGTACGGTCATGCCGCTTGTTGTTCGTCAACGGAGTGGGTACAAGTACAGTGCAGGCCAATCCACAAGAAACCTCCCACAAGAAACCCAACCCTGAGACCCCAGGGCGTCCATCGACTCTTTTGGTGTGGGAGCGCCACGCTTTCCACCGCAGAGCCATCTGAACCCAAGAAACCCAGGGCTCCCTGGAGGCAGCCATGGTGTCTCTTGGCATGGGCCCCCACTGTGTCTGCGCGTCTCCAGTCGTCACCCCCACCCTGGACGCCCACGACCTGCGAGGGGCCCAGGCACGGGCGCCCACTGCCGAGCCGTCCTGGGCCGCCGCGCGGCAGGCTCGTGCCGCCGCGGCCGCTGCCGGAAACTGCCGCGGGCTCGCCGTGCCGTGGCTCGCCAGGCCGTGCCTCGGCGGGCACGACTCGCCGCCCTCGTCCTCCTGCTCCTCCTCCTCAAAGTCCCACCGGCCCTCTGGGCGGAGGGGGTAGGAGGAGGAGGAGGAGGAGGAGCAGGGGGGATCGTCGTCGTCGTCGTTCGTATCGAGTTTGTGCTTTCCCGCTTCTGGGGCCACTCCTTCCATACATCGCCGATAGATCGGCGACAGTCCCCCGATTATGAATCCGCGCATTCCTGGGCGGGGTGGGGCACTCAGACCCGCATCGGCGACTTGTGGGCGATGGGGGGTCGACGTATCGCACCCCACGCCTATCCCCCCCGATCGTTGCCCTTGACCAGGCCACATACCCATGACCCCGAAATTGCGAAGGCAACATCTGACACACGCCCTCTCTGTGGGACTGACACGAAAATGGTGCTTGTCGTATCGAGCCTAACCGATAGCGCCGACGTTGGATTCACCGATTACGGTAAATTTGATTCTCCGCAAATGCGGTGGCTTTCGCCTCCAACAATTTGAAGTTGCGTCCCACACGCGCACGTTCCAAGATGCCCCATCTCTCCAACGTGGCGATGGTAAATATGTCACATGCCCCACTAACGCGTTGTATCCGAAAAACTTCACATCCACCCGCAAAAGAAGAGATGGCAACACGTTAGGACCACCAACCCTCCTGGCTTGCCTGCTGCCAGTTCCCCAGTATTATCTGCGGATCAGCCGGAGGAGGTTCTGGCGGTGGTGGCTCAGCTCAGGCGGTCCACCGTCGACCTTCCCTTTTTTCCTGACGCCAAATTTTAGTGTACCCACGCCAGCACTTTTGAGGTTCTTGATAGCAAAGGCTGCCTTGACGTCATAGAGCTCGTTTTTTTGTCCGGGTCCATGTATTCGAACACCGGCTCATCATTCAAATGCTGGGGTCCGGTTTGATGCCGCCGTCGTCGTCAGCCTCGAAACAATGTGTCACCCACTTTGCGAACTCATCGTCGTACGCTTAGGTCGGGCATGTCCTCCTTCAGGCAGATTTTGGACGGAAACTGAAACATACTCAACCATACTCAAAACTACAGTTTAGAACATGCTCAGAAAATCGTCCCCAGACTATGTGTTGGCTAAGTTCCACCAGCCCTCTGGACGTCGGTGGTTTAGAGAGTTTCCTCTTCCACCCCTCCTTCTTCCCCTTCGGGGAGGGGTTTACCCCTCCCCCTACCCCCTCCCCATGGACCTCGACAAGGGGTTCCGCGAGGTGTAGGAGCGTCCAAAACAGCCTCGGCGAGGAAGCATAAATCATTGGCTTTACAAGGGTTTGGGCCCCATTTTGGCCTCCTGGGGGGGGCGTACTCAAGGAACCCCCCTTCGTTGACCGATCTCATCCAAGATGGTCCCAAGAGAGCCCCTAAAGCTTCCAAGAACGCCCCGACAAGGCTCCCAAAGGAGCCCAGACGGGCCCAAGAGGCGCCCAGGAGACCCAGGATGGCCCCAAGATAGCCCCAAAATGGCCCCAAGAGACCCCCAAAAGACCCCCAAGAGGACCCCAAGCGGCCTCCCCGAGGCACCCAAGACGCCCAAGAGTCCTCAGGACCGCCAAGAGATCCCCGAGACGTTCCAAGATGCTTCAAAACAACCGCCCACGAGATATCCCAAGGGGCTCCGAGAGGCATTCAAGAGACCTCCAAGAGACCCGAAGAGGCTTCACGAGGATTCCCGAAGCCCCCCAAGATCCCCCCCAGACGCTCCTAGAGGTTTCCAAAACAACCCCCAAGAGACATCCTAAGATGATCATATGTCCGCCCTGTTTCCTCCTCCTTCTCCTTGTCCTTCTTCTTCTTCTCCTCCTCCTCCTCCTCCTCCTTCTCCTCTCCTCCTCCCTCCTCCTCCTCCTCCTCTCCTCCTCCTCCTCCTCCTCCTCCTCCCTCCTCCTCCCCCCTCCTTCCTCTCCTCCTCCCTCCTCCTCCCTCCTCCCTCCTCCTCCTCCTCCTCCTCCTCCTCCTCCTCCTCCTCCTCCCTCCTCCCTCATCCCTCCACCCGCTGCCCGACTCCGTCGTGCGCGCCACACTGCACTCCCGGGCTCCCTCTGCAGAACACCCTGCCATCTCAGGGCGGACCCCGAACGGTGCTTTCCGTCTTCGTTCTGCCCTCGTTTCCCTCGCCTCTGTCTTCAACCCACCCCTGCCGCCAAACGAAGTCGAAACGAAAACGGCCCACGGAACCGCCAACCACACCGTTTAGGTCCAGCCCTGCCGCAAGACGCCCTGCCGCCTCGAGGGCCGCGCGCGAGAGCGGCGACGCCCGCACGCCTGCGAGGGAGCGGGAGGGACGACGTTTTGGGGCCCTCGGGGCACGGCCCCAAAACGTCGTCCCCAGACAGACCCCCCAGGCCCTCCCAAGGTAGCCTGGAAGAGACTCCCCCCGAAATGAGACCCCCCTCCCTTTATTACGAAATCTGGAGTATGTCTCTCTACAGGAGATCCAAAAAATGGTTAGAACATCGTCTGGGGGCGTTGTTTTGAATACTCTGTTTGAGTACTGTTGAGTAGTGTCGACCCTTCTTAATGTGTTCCGTCGCAAACCCGCCCGCAGCAGGACACGCCCGACCCAACGTCAGTCTTCTCTCCTCTTTCTTCTGCTCCCTTCCTCCTCGTTCGCTCGTGTGGGTCCTCAGTAATTACGAGCACCTCGGCGAAATTCCGATACGTCTGCGCCCTCGCGAGCTGCCCTTCTGCCCGAGGGGTGCCGGCCCACCCTCGGTGCGGTATCTGCTCTGTCTATGCTCGCATTCCTCCCGCTCCTCCGCCTTCGCTCTCCCGCTGGGTCGTTTCTCAGGACGCCCAGGATGGCGCATTTGTGTGCCTTGTCCGCGCCTGCGCTGCGCAGCACGGCCTCAGGGCTGAACCTAAACGGGTTTTGCTGCTCTCAGGGCTGAACCTAAACGGTGTTTTTCGTTTTCGTGTTGTTTTCGTTTTCCCTCGCTTTTGTCTCGAATCCGCCTTTGCCGCAAAACGAACTCGAAACGAAGGCGGCCCACGAAATCACCGAAAACACCGTTTAGGTCCAGCCCATGGCTGCTCTCCCTCGCGATGCTTGGGTCAGGGGTGCACCTTGGGTGAAGGTTGTGGTCGTGGCTACGGCACGGTTGCTGCGGTGCGAATTGGGCCCGAAAGCGGCGAGGGCACGCGGGTCCACCCGTCGAAACCAATATCACAAGTGCTATCCACCGAAGCTGCTGGCCCCAGCGAAACAATGCTGATGACTACCAGGAGGCTGCCAGGAGGGGGAGGGGAGAAGAGGAGAGCGGAACGAAGGGCGAGGATGGAAGGGGGCCCTCTGAGAGAATGCGGGGGGGTCCTTTTACGTCAAGCTATTTTGCTGCCATCGGTGCCCCTGTCCCCCCTTTTGTCGGCGCGCCAACGGGGGTGGACCAAAGGGGACGGTCTTCTGAGAGAAGGCGGGGGACGGGGGGGGGCTGAGAAGGCACGCGGCTGCTTGAAAGGCCTCCCGGACACTATATCAAGTCTCCTGGGAAACCTCCACGCCTTTCTGCCTCTGCCTTCTCTTGTAATGTCGCCCCCCCGTATTCCCTCCAGCCATCCCCTCCATACGCGCCGCCGGCCCGTCCATATTCCTGCGCGCAGTCTGGTTCGCCCCTTGGGCGGACTAACAACTGCCAGGGCGCCAGAAAGATGGAGGGCGAACATTGGCAACCAGTGGCACAGTTTCTAAGGTTTGAGACTGCTCAGGGGCCGATCTAGCGTGAGCGCACGTGGAGCAGGAGCCCGATAAGGAGTTCCAAGGCCGCATACCCGGCAGTCGACAGACTCGGGAGGAGGAAGGAAGTCAATGACCTTCACGTCCCTCCCCCGCTGCCGCGCAGAAGCCTGCCACCAACCCCCATCCCTATCCACAGCAGCCTCCGCCTCCGCTTCCGTCGGCTCCTCGTCCTCCTCATTTGCAGTCTTTTCCTGGCCCTGCGGTTGGGATAGGCATCCGTCGAGCCGCCCCCTGACACAGCTGCACCCATCACCACCATCTCTTCCCCCCCCTTCCGCCATCGTTTCCGCCGTCTCTTCTCCTCCCTCCTCCCTCCTCCCTCCTCCCTCCTCCCTCCTCCTCGAGGGCGCTGCTAGTCTACCTACACCTTCACTAGATGCTTTGCTGTCGCCGCCCGACCGCTCTGAAAATAATGGTTCGATATCTTCGTAAACTTTGCGAGGGGATCTCCATTGGCAGGTTTCGTGTACGAATCTGCGATGTCCCTACCTGTTGCACATCGATCTCAATTCGCGCCACCCTTTCCTGGACCCACAAGTAGCGGGTCTGCACATGCCTCAGCTTCCCCAGCCTTCGCCGGGCGCAGGTGCCACGTGCAACACTACTGTCTGTGAGCACCGTCACATTGACCTTATAGCCCCAATCGGCTAGCAGCGCCTGCAGTTGCAAACCAATTGAAGCAGCTTTGACAATCCCGTAGAACTCGCTCTCACCACTCGAGAGAGCGATGGTGCTCTGGAGTCCAGACGATGCCTTCACACAGTATTTCCCCTTGAGCACGGCTGTGTCTGAGGTGCTCCTTCGTGTGATAAGACCCCCTGCGTGGTCTGAATCTGAGTACACGGTGATGTCCTTGTACATCTTCTGCTGTTCAAAGCGCAAGACTACCCGGGGCCTGCCCACCAGGTAACGACCTAGACGCTTCAGGTCTGTGAAGCGGCTTCGGTCGGTCCAACCATCTTTCGAGCAAGCGACTTGGCACACTCGCACAAGTCCGCCCTGTCTTGTGCTAGATAGGACGCCCTCAGGACCAAAGACCTGTAGAACCTCTTTCCGGTCATCATCCACCTTCGGCAGCGACAGCGCCGCCGACACGGCGCGAGCCGTCTTCTTTTCGGCTGGCGTTGTCGCGGCCTTCGCTTTCTCTAGCCCCAGTGATTTTAGGATTTATTCAGCGTGGCGTTGGTCTGCTTCGTGCTCCACCACGCCGTTCTCTTTGCTGAGCCGGATCGTTCTGTTCAGTACCAAATTCTCTGCGCCGTCGCCTGCCTCTGGACCGACGCACCCTTCCAGTCTAAGATCCCACCGTGCACGGGGTAGTGCATCTACTTTCTGCTGTCCGTCTCCGTCAGCTAAAACGACACAGTCGCCACCATGCACCGAGATCCATATTTCCTCTGCTGCATTATAGAACACAGCCGTGCTAGCACGTCCTCGCTTAAAACCGTTTATGTTCGAGGAGGCTGCCGTAGTCGTCCTGCCAGATGGCCGACGCATCTTCCGCGCCATAGATTGAGCGCTGCAAGAGTGCGTAATATCCCTCCCGTTGGTCTCGAATCTCCCTCTGGGAGAGACGCATAAACCTCCCGCTTGGCAACGCCGTAAAAGTTTCCACGGGAAATGTCGAACAGTTTCAGCTTCAGGTTCTTCCTCCGCCCCTCGCTCACCTTCAGCGTGGCCAGCATAGAGCGCGACACCTTCAGCGACTCAAGCGGGGGCATCGAACTGAACAGCTCGTGGTCTGGCACTGCTCTCTCTCCGTTCTTTCTGATCTCTCAAACGACAGGCCTGCTGCGATATTTTTCGTTGGCGTCGTCTCCTTTGTTCGTGCCGGCCCACTTCAAGGAGATCTGGCCTTTGCCCGTTCGGTCCCAACGCTGCCTGGTGGGGACCTTGACATAGATTTTCTGTGTTCTGATCCACTCTAGTTTGGTCTCCCTGGCTTCTCTCGCCTTTTCGGGCTTCAGCTCTGCCCCGTGATTTCGTCGAAGTATACCCCAGGTTCCTCGTCTATCTCTGCTTCTCCCTCCGGTGCGGGCCCGGCGCCCGAAGCCTGCCCAACAAAACATACTCCACCCTCCTCCTCGGCAGCATGTAACGCAGCGCTGAGGATGGCAACCTGGATCGCCCAAGGTCTCCGGCAAGTCTCAACCAGCCCACCGTCGACCTCGTCTACGCGCCTGCGCCAAGTTACATCCAGCCCTCCGAGACTCTTCCTGGATGCTTTCGGCCAGGTGGCCGCAGTCAGTCATCCGGGCAGTATTCTTTCGCGCGCATGCGCCAGCGGCACTTCGGCCCTTCACTTTGGATGCCGCCCAGTCTCTGGAACTCCTGCTCTGCCCAGCCAGGCATGCCGGTTGGTCTCTCCAGCAGGCAGCGCCTTCCCTGGCCGCGCCTTTCAGGACGCAAATCAACCGCCGCCTTCATGGCGCGCTTTGCCCGTTCCTCACCAAGCATGTCAGTGCCGCTCTCAACTCCGGTGAACGCTTCCAATGGAGGTCTCAACACCAAGACGTACGGATCCTCTTCCTTTGCCGCCGCCTGAAGCTCACTCAGATGCCCTTGATCGGACAAGTCCCACACTTTGGCTTTGCTCTGTTTCTGGAGAACGTAGCAGACGGCAGTGTCCAGCGCGAAACCTGGCCGCGCACCGAAATGCCTGAATTAACGTCGTTCCCGTTCACAGACGCGGAAGGAGGATTCACGATGCCAGCAGCGTCAAAGCTGCCATGTCCCAGACTACGCAGGACAACACACATGTTAGGGACATCAGTCTTGCTGACGCTCAAACTCGCTGCGTGGCGCGCCTCGGCCACCGCCTCTTCCAGACTGCACGGACCACCAATGTCCAAGGCCTGTCCCATCTCGACGTCGCGATAGCACTCGTTCCGGCCTGGTCCTGCTGCGCCCGAAGAACCTCCATCTTGCGCGGGGCTTTGTGGTGGCGCAGCAGCCCCTGGCGAAACACCTGGAGCCGCTGCCTCGCCCGCTGCGTTGGCCGCGTCTACGGCCATTGGCGCTTCCGGCGCCTCTCCTTCGTTTTTCTCCTCCTACCCTCTCTTTTCCTTCCTCCTAGGCTTTCCTCCTCTACGGACATCGGCGCCCCTGGCGCCTCGAGAGCCGCTACTTCCCCTTCTAGGGGATGTGGCCTCGCCTCTACAACGGGTTCATGAACCTCTTCGGACCTCTTCCTCTTCTTCGCCTCCTCAACGCGCTGTCTTCCCGCGGCCGTCTTCATCAGCTCCTCCTGGATCCGGGCGCGACAACCGATCGAAAGGGCCTGCTGGCGCGCGCCTGTCGCCGAGGGTGCGCGCCCCTTGCAGCCCGGCCACGTGCCGAACTTGTCGATATCTGCACGCATAATGCACAGGGCTTTGGCCACGTCTTTGAGTGCCACAGGGGCCTGCGGAGCTGCAGCGGCGGGCGCCGCAACGGCTGGCACCTCGACGGGCATGGGCGCTGGGCCGCGCGTTCCACGGCGGCCCTTCCAGCTTGGACAACGCCGCGTTGTCCCACCGGTTAGGTCCCGGCTTCCTGCGGATACTCGCCCCCCACGCGACTCCTGCTTCGGCCATGGCCATAACATCGGCATTCCCGCCGCGCGTGCCGACGCAGCTACCGACAGCGACCTTCGACTCGAAGTCTCGCTTGCGACTGCTGGTCTTCGCTGGTCTGAAAAACAAGCGCCCCCCAAACAATGCTGGATGACGTCGCCACCTGTTGCCGTTGGCCCGTTCGCAGGGGGTCTTCCCGTCCTCGCCTACGCGGAATCGAGACATCAAGAAAGCCGCGCGTCATGGTATCCAAGCGAACAGAGGATCTGCGTCCTTCAGCTTCACTTTCAGTTCCTCTTCGGCGGTGCACTTGAAGGCACGGACTGTGCGCTTCAACTCGCGCGCCATGACCTCTATCTCACCATTTGCTTGGCGATCGCCTGCGGGGGCCTCCTGCATGGCGACTTCTACGTCCGTCTGCTGCTCCCAGGATTTGGTCTTCAGGGCAAGTGTGGCCGCTTTTTCATCAGACTTCAAAATGACGCGTTTGCGCTCAGTCTCGCGGATCGCGTCCGCCAGGAATTTGATCGCGAAAGGATCGTCGCCCTTCCTTTCGATCGCCGTGCAAGAAGTTTTGTCTTCTTGTCCGTGACTGCCAACATTGGCACTGTGCCCTCATCAATTTGCCCCGTGGACATGTGTTCCGGCTCCTCAAGAGCTGGCCGGCGAGGGTCGTCTGCTGCCTGGGAAGACGTTTAATGATGACACCAGTTTCGGTGCACCACGTGCCCGGCAACCTCGCGCGCCTGTCTTTCCTTTTCGGTTGGCGCCTCCGGCCCGTTAGGCACGTCGGCGCTCCGTTGTTATTCCCCCACTTCCTCCTTCTCCTCCCCCAGCCATGCCCCCGGGGGTGCCGGCCATTTCCCGGCGACAGGCCCTCGGGCCCAATGCTGTGTTCTAGCGGGTTGATGGGCTCATCCTGCTCAGCGTTTGGCAGTGCGTCTAGGTAGTAGTCGAAAACGAAAGCGCCCTTAAGCTCCTCCTCGCCATGCCTCTTCCTGTTCTTTTCAAACAAAACAAACCGGCGCATTTCGACTGAAAACTTGCTTTTGCGAAGAATTGCGCAACCGCCGTCGCTGCCTAACCGCGCATCGCTGTGCCCGCGCATCCTTGCACCAGAAAACAAAGACTTTGTGAACGTCGGCGACGCGACCCTCCAGGGAACGCGGATTGAGGTTCGCGTCCGCGCCGCGCGCCTTCCCGCCGCCTTCGTCGCTGATCTCCTCAGCGCAAGCTGTCTTGCATTTTCTGACGCCCGGGTCGCTCTTGGGATAGCCTGTCGCGAAATCTTTCGGGCAAGCCGCGACGGCCGCCCCGGCGTCGAAACTCATCTCGCGACGCTTCATCTTCGCGCCATTGCAGCGCAGAGACTCTCCTTTCCACTCGTGCTTCTTTGGGGCACCAGGTCTTAGGCGACGCAGACTCTGCCCCCCCCCCCCCCCCCCCCCTTCCCCCGCGACGAGGGCCCCGATGGAAAGGGCGATGATGGAGTGAGGTGACGGCGATGAAAGATGGTTTTTGCCTGGTTGTTCTCGCGAAGGTACTCCGGAAAGTCTTTAGTCTTTTGCGGCGGCCTCCGGCGCCTCCCTCGCGCCCTGCCTCCGGCAACGCTCGGCGCCCAGCTCGTCCAAGAACAGGTTCCCGCGGTTGTCGCCGCGGCTCCACCTGCAGCTGCCTCACCACTTGCGCCTGCCTCGTTCGAAGCGCTCGCAGAACACTTTGCCTTTGTCGCACTGGTCGCGCGAGAACGGGCAGTTCTCGCGGGGGCACTTGCCGCTGAACCTCTTCGCGTAGCAGGGCTTGGCAGCAGTTGCCTTCGCAAGTTGCCCCCTGTTGTGCGCCCCCCGCGCCTGCGGCCCTGTCCCCCGAAAAGCGGGGGCGTTCAGCGCCGCTGCGCTCTCGGTCCAGCTTCTCCTTAGCATTCTGGTAGAGGGCCTTTTCGGCCTCGTTCGGGCCCCCCTGCCGGAAGGACTGC
>CAUYUJ010022206.1:32500-37500 GCA_963575745.1 Prorocentrum cordatum
TCGGCGGCAGCGAGCTCCGGACCTACGACCCAGGTCAAGCGGGAGTTCGTCTTCAACGGCCAGAAGATGGAGTATGTCACCTCGGAGGGCAAGGTCAAGGAGAGAGACCCGGGCAACGCGCACCAGGGTCGCAAGAAGGAGAAGCAGATGGAGCTGGACCCGGCGTTCGCACTGCAGGTGGACCCCCGCGATCCGAGGACCACACGGGGACCGTGCGGGCAGACGCATCGCAAGTACTTCACGGTCAACAACCAGTGGGGCCAGACCAGGACATGCTATCGGTGCGGGCTGAGGTTGCTCTACGTCCCGACGGCGAAGGCGCCGATGACGAACCTCAGCATGCAGCATCCGAAGTTGGTGGAGTCCGGCCTGGAGTTGGTGCGGCACTGCAACCTGTGGGAGACGGCCAATCACGAGCAGGTGACTGCGATGATCAACATCGCCACCTCTCTTCGGAGGCTTCCCGGGACCGAGATCCGCCACGCGCCGGACGCGCTGCTGGAGATGCTGGGGGCAGCGAATCCCAGGCGCAAGGCCCAGATGGCGGAACCAGTACCCGGGCCAGTCTGAGCCGGGTGCCGAGGCAGCTTCTGGCGGCCGGACGTCGGAGGTCACTACTCGCAGGACTGGCTTTGGCCATGACCGTGGGTACGATCACCGAGGCGGTGGAGATCTGCTGCCATCCCAACAGCATGCTGACCGACGAGTGCACCAACATCGGCCTCAGCATGGAGCGGATCAGCATCGAGAACGGTTACAACCTCAGCACGAAGGCGGGGTTCGAGGCCGCTAGCAAGAAGCTGGACGAGGTGATGCCGAAGCGGGCTTGGATATCGCTACCATGCACGCTATGGACTTCGCTTACGAACTTCAACTACAAGACCCCAGAGGCACGTGCACGCCTAGAGAAAGATCGACTTCGAGACCGACGACGTGTGAAGTATGGAGTTCTCCTGTTGCTAAAGATTGTTGACAACGGAGGAGAGGTCTACTTCGAGTGGCCCCACAGGTGTCAAGGCTGGAAGATTCCCGAGCTCAATTTTCTTCGTATGGAATTGAGGCGTCGGGGACGACACGTCTTCGAAGATCGGATCGACGGGTGCATGTACGGCCTCAGGGACTACAACACTAACGAGCTCGTCGAGAAGGGCTGGAGGATCATGACCACCGACCCGGAGTTCTCCAAGGTCGCGACCGTGTGTGACCACTCACACGGTCACCGAGTCATCAGCGGGAAGCTGCACACTGCAGCCACGGCCTACTACCCGCAGGCGATGTGCAAGGCAATCGCCCGGCTATGGCATGCTCAACTCCGGACCCCAATCGACCTCAACACGGCCCTGGAGAACCCTGCTGTCCTCGACCTCGAGAATGCCTACCTGATGGAGCGGGACACCGGGAGCATCTACGTCGCTGAGCCCACGGATCTCGAAAGGGAACAGGTTCGAGCAATGTTGAGCAAGATACACAAGGCTGCAGGGCATCCAGGTAACGAGCACTTGGCTTACTGGTGCAAGAAGCGACAGTGTCCACGCTGGATCATCGAAGAAGCGATCAATCTTCGCTGCGAGGCATGCGACTTAGTCAAGCACGGCGTTACCCACAAGGTCAAGGCGAGCCTCGACATCCCCATGGCACCTTGGCAGGCAGCCGTCATGGACGTTTCCGACCTGACGTTCCCGGACTTGAATGTGAAGGCCAGGTTTCTCCTCATCGCAGAGGTCGCCACCGGCCTGATGTGCGGGGACATCACTGCGAAGATCGGCCTCAAGGATAAGGGCACAGATTCGTCAGCTACGCTGTTCACGACGTTTGCCAGAGCCTACCTTCAACACTATCCCAAGCCAAGGTGGGTTTTCGTCGATCCTCAGACCTCTTTTGTGGGTGGCGAGTTTAAAGACAACTGCCAGTTGGCCGGCATCGGCGTCTCAGCGAAACCAGGAGGAGCACATTGGATGGCTGGCGACATCGAGCGCCGCATCTCGACCGTCAAGCAGGTAATGAGGAAGCTTCGCCTACAATACCCCAAGCTGAGTCCCGAGACCGTGTTTTACATCTCGATTGCGGCGGCCAACAACATGGACAACATCAAGGGCTACACGCCGATGCAGTGGGCTTTCGGGTTCTCTCCCACCGAGGACCCAATCTTGGCGCATAACGCAGCTACTGGCAAGTTGAAGTCCGACTTCTTCGAGATCGAGCGGGTACGAGCGGATGCAGAGGCGACTTACCTGAAGGAGAAGGCATCCAGGAAGATCTCAGAGCTGAAGAACTCAGCCCCACGACCTCGACATGAATATAAGCGAGGGGACTGGGTCTGTGTCTGGCGGTCGTACGCTGCGACAGGGAAGCGAAAGCTTTCCGGACAGGATTTCTTCACGGACGGCCTCTTCATCGGACCGGGCAGAGTACTGTTCTCCGAGCCGGCGGTCCAGACAGGCAACAAGGACGGCGTGATCTGGGTCATCATGGGCAACCGATGCTGGCGCTGTGCAGCTGAGCAACTGCGGCCAGCCACGCAGTCGGAGATCGTCCAGATCAACCTGAAGAAGGACGACATCCTCAACAGTCCGCTCGAGGACGTCTGGAGGCACCTCCAGGACTTTGACGACATCGCCGGGGAGCCCTCCCCAACGGCAGATGGCATGAGGATGCTACCACGTCAACCTCTTGAGGGCATGCCGAGGGTGATCGAGAATCCCGATGTGGCCGTGGAACCCCACGACGTCACGGAGGCAGATGACGACCTGGAGGTCGACGAGGACAACTCAGCACCAGAGCCACCACAGATTAAGCGAACAAGATTGAGAGGCAAGCAACCGACTGTGTCGTGGCCACCTGTACCGACTGAAGCTTTCCAACCGCGTTTTGGGAGATCATCTTCATCAAGAGCCTCAGCTGAAGTTGCTCACGCTGCCCTCTTCAAGGCGGCGAGCGACCATGTGGAAGCCAGCGAGACCGACATCATCAACTTCGTGCAGGATACGAACAACGAGGCCGAGTTGGACTTGATGAAGATTGAGATCGAGACGGACCTGGAGGAGTTCTGTTTCGATGCGAGCGCGTACCTGGAGAAGCAGCTGAACCGAGTGGCCAACAACACGGTCAAGAAGGGTGTGGAGGTTTCGTTTGGCCGCCTGAGCCCCGAGGAGAAGCCACTGTTTCAAGAGGCAATGGCACGGGAGCTGGCGGAACATCTGGAAGTACCGACAGTCCGGGCTGCATCGGCTTACGCTGACTACAATCGTGGAAAGGACATTCCAGCGGACAAGCTGATCAAGATGAGGTGGCTACTGACCTGGAAGCCTTTGACACCACCTGAACCACCGGACAAGTCGGACCCACACCCCGTGAGCACGCCAGACGGGAAGTTCAAGGCGAAGGCCCGTATCATTCTGTTGGGCTTCTCACATCCAGACCTTGTCAGTCGGGACAAGTTCGGAGATCGGGTACTTCCCACGGCGTCACCAACCATTTCAAGAAAAGGGAAGCTGGCACTCCTCCAGATGGCTGCTTTCCACGGCTGGACCTTCGAGCTAGCCGACGCGAAGTCCGCCTTCCTGCAGGCCGGGCACACCGAGGAGTGGAGGAAGCTCTACACGAAGGGCGTGAAGGAGCTCCGGCAGGCCTTGCAGATCAACGAGGAGGAGTCCATGAGAGTCTTGGCAGCGATCTACGGGATCACGAATGCGCCGTGGGTTTTCTGGAAGTACGTGGACCACAAGATCCACGAAGCAGGAGGCAAGAGCGTCCTCATCGAGCCACGCATCTGGATCATTCAGGACCAGAACGGCACCGTGTGCGGGGTCATTGGCTCGCACGTGGACGACTTTGGCATCGCAGGCGACAGCGACAACAAGTTCTACCTCGACATGAAGAACATGCTGAAGGAGATGCTGCGGTGGTCTCCATGCGAAGCACGCCATGCATGTGGGCAGGCATGTGGATCACCCAGGAGCCATCGGGCAAGATCCATGCTAGCCAGGAGGAGTTCTGTCACCAGCTCCTCGAGATCAGGGTCGAGTCCGGCAAGTACCTCTCGAAGGACGACAAGCTCAAGCCGGAGGACGTCACCCAGTTCAGGGCAGGCCTGATGAAATGCCAATGGAGAGCGACACAGACAGCACCACAGTTCTCATGTCGGGTGTCACTGTTGGCTCAACGGGTGAACGAGGCGACGTTCGGAGACCTGAAGGACACGAACGCCCTCATACGCGATGTGAAGCGGACAGCTCGTGATTCCCTGGTGTTCCACAACTTCAATAGCAACGGTGGCGGTAAGCTGAAGTGGGACGACCTAGTGATCGTGACGTGGGTCGACGCAAGCAGACTACTACAACGAGGAGGTTACATCGTGGCGTTCACCACGGCCGAGATCCTCAAGCAGAAGGAATGTGCAGTATCGATCGCCGACTGGAGATCGTACAAGCTCAAGCGCACCGGCATCGGCACCAACGGCTGCGAGGGACAGGCTCTGTACGACGGCGAGAACGCGGCGTACCTGATGCGCATGCTGTGGTCAGTCATGCACGGAGTTCCAGTCACCGCGCACACTCAGGAGGAGGTGGCGCAATCCATGACCTCGGTGCTGGTGATCGACAGCCGAGGAGTTTATGATTCAGTTCACAACAAGGAGAGTTTCGGCATAGGCCTGAGCGATGCGAGGACCGGCGTGGAGGTTCTACATGTGAAGGCGAACTGCGGGCCCGAGAAGAACCAGCACCTGGTTTGGGTCCCCTCGGACCTCAATCTCACCGACGGCCTCACGAAGGACAGTCCCGAGGCAAGGAAGCCTCTGGCTCTGTGGCTTGCACGGCGTACCTGGATCATCAGGTACGATGAGGACTTCATGTCAGCCAGGAAGCGACAGCGAGCCAACAAACTCGCTCAGGACAAGCCGCAGGCATCTACAGACGCTGAAGCCGAGGCCGCCGACGCTTTAGCTTTTCTCGACCTATCTTGAGGATAGGGTCGGGCTCTTTTCTCATCATTCCTTTTCA
>CAUYUJ010022206.1:40000-77500 GCA_963575745.1 Prorocentrum cordatum
TGGTGGTGGTGTCGCGTCTCCCTCTCCGACTTGGGGCCCACGGGCCCAGCAGGCGACAAGCTACGCGCTTCACCGCCCCCGGGTCAGGCAAGTTGGTCGGGGGGCCCGTGGGGAGCCTGGGCTCGCCTCGCCCTCAGCGGGGGGTGAGGGGGAACCGCGGCGAGAACTGCGACCCCCAGGGGGGAGGAGGTGAAGGGAGAAAGGGAGGGGGGGCATCAGGACATCAGAGCTCTTCGCACGACAGAAACTGAGTGGGCAATGGAGGCTCGCCGATTTCACTCTGCAGATCAGGAAAATACCTGGACGGACCGACTTCGACGGCCCACTCGGGAGGGGGTACTCTCCACGCGGAGAGGGGAGGGGGTGGGAGGGACGGAGGGACGGAGGGAGAAGGGGAGCGAGAGGAGAGGCGGACGAGAGAGGGAGCGAGGGAGAGGGCAAGACAGGTGCGCTCAGGCCAGATTTGACATCCTGCCCCTCCTTCGCATCACTTCCTGTTGCGCTGGCTTGTCTCCACCCGCCGACGGGTGATGTAGCGAACACAGAGCCCCCAGAGGGCACCATCCTGTCATGAGCGGCAGGAGAACTGGAGCTGTGCATTTCCAGCATGGCAGTAGTGCCCAATCCCCCATTCCACGCGTGCCCGCTCGAGGACGGTGCACTTCCCGCATGGCAGCTAATGCATAAACCCTCATTCTATGCGCGCCCGCTTGAGGATTATCTATGCCCTTCCCGCATGGCAGCTAATGCCTGACCCGCCTGCCACGCATGCCAGCTCGAGGATGGTACACTTCCCGCATGGCAACGAATGCCTGGACCCTCATTGCATGCGCGCCCGCTCGAGGATTGTGCACTTCCCGAACGGCTGCTCATTCCTAGACCCCTCATCCAACGCGCACCCGCTCGAGGATCGTGCACTCCCCGCATTCCCAGGCACTGCTCCCAAGCGCTCCAGGGCCTTCCAAGCCACGATCCCTTGTTAGCAACGATGGATATGCGTCCCGAGCTCATAAGACGACCCGTGCAAGCAACCAAGGACACCACCAAGATGCCTCGCAGACGGCCCAATATGGCCCACTAATCTTGATTCAAGACTGTCCGAGACACATCCAAGAGGCCCCAGCATTGCCACAACAGAACCTCCAAAAGGGTCATAAGAAGCCACAGCCATTCCTCGGGATGTGGGAATCATCTTCGACTTCTCGCCTTTTCGGGCTGCCGTCAGCTCAAGACGGCCTATGAGGACTCCACGATGGCCCTAGAGGTATCCAAAACGGCCCAAATACGGCCCAAGCGGGCCGTCCGTGGGACCCAAAACGGCCTTGGAAGGTCATTCGACAACCCAAAACTGCGCCCAAGCGGCCCCACGACGGCTCCCAGACACCCGCAATACGGCCAAGGGGGCCCCGAGACGGCCCAAATCTGGCGTAAGAGGGGCCCAACAACGGTCACAAGGGACCCAAGACTGCCTCACACGAGGACATGGCAACCCCAAGACGGGCAAGCCGAGTTTCACCATCATCATCGTTAACATCATCATCATCATCATCATCATCATCATCATCATCATCATCATCATCATCATCGTCATCATCAGCAGCAGCAGCAGCATCAGCATCAGCATCAGCATCAGCATCATCAGCAGCATCAGCACCAGCATCAGCATCAGCATCACCATCATCAGCAGCAGTATCATCATCGTCATCATCACCACCACCATCATCATCAGCTTCATCATCAGCAGCAGCAGCACCAGCATCAGCATCAGCATCATCAGCATCATCACCACCATCACCATCACCATCACCATCATCAGCATCATCACCATCACCGTCAGCAGCATCACCATCATCGAAACCATCATAATCAGCATCACCACCATCGCCAATACCATCAGAACCAGCATCAGTATCCGCATTAGCACCATCATCATCACCATCATCACCATCATCTTCATCACAACCACTCAACAGCATCATCATCGACATCAGCATCCGCATCATCATCAGTATCATCATCAGCAGAATCAGCATCAACACCGACAGCATCAGCATCATCATCATCCTTACCCTGACCCTCATCCTCATACTCATCCTCATCGGCATCCTCATCCGCATCCGCATCCGCATCCGCATCGTCATCCCATCCTCATCCTCATCCTCATCCTCATCCTCATCCTCAGACACGAGGTGTCACACGTGACGGCCTCCCGTGCCCCTTCGAACAGTCGCCACCCAGAATGATTGGCTGGCACGGTGACGAGACTTGCTGCAGGCATTCGGATAACACGCACGCACATGTTGAAATGCACGGGAATACAATGCGCGGAAGGGGGGCCATCCCCACTGGACGCCTTCGGCCGCAAGAAAACAATGATGCTCATATTGAGTACCCGTGGAGGTGAGGGGAAGGGGGAGCGGAGGGAGGGAGGGAGAGCGGAGGGCAAAAGCAAAGAACCATCGCACCCAATGTCTCCCACTGCTACGAGACTAAACCAACCGGATCTACCCATCGGTCGGAAGAAGTAGCTAGAAACATGAAGTAGGACAGCAATGAACGCACAAGCCTGCAGACGGCCCCCCTTGGGAAAGTATCCAATGGGCGGCTCACTTGCCATCGCTCGGACGTCCGTTCCCCCATGCATTTGTCTGTGTTGTGGGTTCATGTTTCGCGCGATGATCCAAGATGCTCCTCGATGGTCCTCGCGGGGAAAAAAACGCCCACGTTTGAGCGATGGCAAGCTCATGCACCCCCCCTCCCTCCGAATCACAGGAAAGCCCCGTCGCACACTGGGCAGCCCCCATTGGGCTCCACCCCTATCGCTCGACGACTCGCGGAGAGCTGAGAGGGACAAGAGCTGGGATTGCTGCTGCTCCTCCGAACAGGGGATCGACTACAGAACTGACTTACCCAGAACCGATATGTTCGCCAGGTCTACGACAAAAACTACGTCGAACGTCGTACTACAAACATTGGACGTACCTTTTTCAGATTCGCCGAAGATTTCAATTTTAGGGGCAAACCAACTCTGAAATCAATCCCCTGCTGCTGGGACTGCTGCTGCTCGGGAGCCCACAAAGGCCACGTACACGAACACGGCCGCCCAGTCCGCGAGACGAGCCACGTGATACGAACGTGGGCGCAAAACGTGCGAACGAAACCAACGTGGATTTATGTACGTGTGCACGCAGGTCGGAAGAAGTCGGTAAAACATCAAAAAGGAAGGCGGATAAAGTAGATAGGGTTCTGCCCCTCCCAGAGAGCCACAAGACACGGCAAAAACAGATCGACTCTTGAAGTGGGAAGGCGCTAGAAACAACTTCGGACCTGGGAGCTCAAAAATACTTCCTGTCAGCGACCAGCGTGTACGTGTACGTCCCTCTTTCGCTCCCAAGCTGCTCCTCCCTCCCTCCCCCTCCTTCTCCTCCTCCTCCTCCTCCTCCTCCTCCGCCTCCTCCTCCTCCTCCTGCTCATCATCCTCCTCCTGCTCTCCTCCTCCTCCTCCTCCTCCTCCTCCTCCTCCTCCCCCTCCTCCTCCTCCTCCTCCTCCTCCTCCTCCCCCTCCTCCTCCTCCTCCTCCTCCTCCTCCTCCTCCTCCTCCTCCTCCTCCTCCTCCTCCTCCTCCCTCCTCGTCCATCGTCATCATTCTCCCCCTCCTCGTCCTCCTCCTCCTCCTCCTCGTCCTCATCGTCCTCCTCGTCTTCTTCCTCCTCCTCGTCCTCCTCGTCCTCCTCCTCATCCTCCTCCTTCTCCTCCTTCTCGTCCTCCTTCTCCTCGTCATCATCATCATCATCATCTCCCCTCCTCGTCCTCCTCCTCCTCGTCCTCCTCCTCGTCCTCGTCGTCCTCGTCGTCCTCGTTGTCCTTGTTGTCCTCCTCCTCCTGCTCCTCCTCCTCCTTCTCCTCCCTCCCCGCAGGTGCCGCCCTCTTTTGGTCGGACCGCCGCGCCTCGGGCCCCGAGGGCCCCGCCGCCGCCGAGAGAGGCCGGTGGGCGGCCGCCGCGCGCGCGGGCGCCCGGGGGGGAGACCATTGATTCGGGGAGGGGCCGAGAGGAGGAGGAGGAGGAGGAGGAGGAGGAGGAGGAGGAGGAGGAGGAGGAGGAGGAGTAGGAGGAGGAGGAGGAGGAGGAGGAGGAGGAGGAGGAGGAGAGGAGGAGGAGGAGACCGAGAGGAGGAGAGAAGGGAGGGGAGGAGGAGGAGAGGAGGAGGACGAGAAGGAGGAGGAGGAGGACCGAGAGGAGGAGAGGAGAGAGGAGGAGGAGGAGGAGGAGGAGGAGGAGGAGGAGGAGGAGGAGGAGGAGGAGCTGCTTTGCTTCTCCTCGTCCTCCTCGTCGTCCTCCTCCTTCGCCTCCTCTTCCTCCTCCTCCTCCTTCTCGTCCTCCCTCCTCATCCTCCTCCTCCTCCTCATCCTGCTGCTGCTGCTGCTGCTGCTGCTGCTGCTATTGCTGCTGCCGCCGCCGCCGCCGTTTTACTTCCCCCGCCTTCCGCCCGCCTCCCGTTGCGGAAGAGATGGCAACTCCTCTGGTCCTGAAGGCAAGGCCCCCGGGATGGAGCTGACTGCTGGCTCCACTCCTTCTCGGGATTGCGTGCTGCCTGGAGTCACTCGAGGTGCAAACAACACCACACGGGCACCTGACGCGATTCCCCCAACTCGCCATCGCTCGGACGTCTATTCCCCGTGCATGCTCCGGCTTCGTGCGTTTTTCTTCGCGACGTGATCCCAGATGTCCCCCGATCCTCGCCGAGACCAAACGCACGCGCCCTGGCGGTGCCAAGCCGAATCGCAGTGCGCGAACACCAAGAGCAGGACCACAGAGGCACGCGAGGGCCACAGGGGGGGTGTTCGGGCGGCGGGCGTCCTGTCCCCAGGGCCTCGAGGGGTAGGGTCGGGCCCAGCGGGGCTGAGCGGGGGGGTGGTGCTCTGCTCGGGCGGCTCGGGGGGGGGGGGGGGGCGGGCGGCGCCCCCTCCCGAGGGCCTCGAGGGAGCGGGGCGGGGGGGTTGATGATGCAACGCGGGGCTTGGGACATCCGTGCTCCACTCCACTGCTGACACGCATGCAACTCTTATTACTAAAAGAAGCAACGTACAACAACAAAAAAGGAAAGAGGTGCCAACCCATCCATCTAGCTGCCGATGAGCCAGTTGTTCAAGGCCGAACGTGCGGCCTCCCACGCCTCCTGTCGCCTACCCTCCTCGTCTGGGGGGGAGGCCGGGGCGAAGCATGATGGGGTGGGCACCTGGATTCTGCGACGAGCCGCCCTTCTCTCTCTGGCGAGAGCGCGGTGGGCCGCTATGCGGTCACGCTGCTGCGAAGTGAGCACGAGAGGGGCGGGAGGAGGCGGCGAAGGCGACGGGGGGGGAGGCGGAGGAAGGAGAAGCCACTCCGCAGCTTGCTCCTCTGGGGAGCCATGCACAAGATCTGCGTACTGCTGCTCTGCCAAAGCCTCCTCATCCTCGCCATGCGAGGGAGGCACGAAATCCTGCTGAGATTTGTCCTCAGCTCCATCTTCTTCATTGTCAGAATCCTCGAACCTGTGAATTTCAGGATCTACTCTACTAGTACCCTTGTGCGAGAAACCTGCAAAGTCGGGAGCAGGGCTCTCCTGCGGTGGGCTAGAAATCTGAAACGTGGCGTAGAATACAGCAAGCGATTCACGGATATCATCATCATCCTCGGGATAGTCCAGGTCTTCGCGGGGCGGGGTGGAGGACTCAGCCGAGGAAAGGAGAGACCTGGCACTATCCACGATGGCCGAGGCGATCGCCTGGCACATCTGAGGCGGGTAAGTCTTCTTAGAAGCCGTGTAAAAAGATCCCGAGGCCCTTTTCCCTAGAAGGGTCTGGTGGGAGCCTCTCGGGTGAGAACATCTACCGCCTCCTGGAGTGGCCCTAAGGAGCCTATCCATAGTGGGCATGCGAACGGAAAGAATAGTAGTAGGAGCACGGCCTATTTGCCCAGGGTCCACCTCGGGACCTTGGTGCTCGCATTGATCAAATGAAGTGACCGCGGCACTTGGGGCCGCGGCCAGGGCCTCTAGAGGCCGCCAACGGAACGCAGACGGGGCCCTTGGGGCCCACGTGGGGTTGGCGGGATGCTCCATCCAACCCCCCGTGCCTGCCCTCAGATGCTCCGCCAAGAGCCAGACCATTGCGTGCAACAACTGAGACCCAATACGAAGCTGCTCGGACTGACGCTGAGACACCCAAGGTAATCCCCACATATACTGAGTAGACCTGAGAGGGGGGGGCCTCCCTCGTGCCACCGGGCAGCTGACCAGGTTTCACAAGGAGGCCCCCCCCCCAGTGTTGATGACCCTGTGACAGCGTATGTGCTCCACCCATTCAAGAATCGTAGCCTCCTTCGTCAAGTCCCCCCTGTCAGCGTCAATGGCAATGTCAACGCTGAGAATCACTAAGTGAAGGTCGGACGTAAGCGTCTCATGCTCGAGCTGCCACTGGACGTCGCCTCTGCGACGTTGCCCGCAGTAGAGATGTAGAACGTACGCCGTAGGTCGACGAATGCGAATAGGGACAGCAGAAGCCAGAAACTCGGGATATTCACCAGGGTTATAGACATAGAAAGGAGTCTCAGGGACCACGGGGATCACCGAGGGAACATCCGAACAAATAGTAGTATACTGCTGGATGAGGTCATCGGGGATGGCGGGGTCAGCCTCCAGGAGAAGCTGTAGGGCATCATGGTGCGAAAGATGTGAGGTGAGGGCCACAACCTCGGGGTCACGGGAGAAGGCGGGGAGTCGTGTAGCAGGGACGTCGATACGCCACCTCCCCTGTCCACAAGCCCGTTGATTTCGCATTCGTACGTCCTCCTGCTGCTGAAGTGCGGTGGCTTCTGCTACCGTGCACTGCGGAGCAGACACGATGAGGCCAACTGCACATGGTAATGAGTCGAATGCAAGGTGCGCCGTGAGAGCAGACCGATGCGCAAAAGACTGAAAGCATGTACAGCAGGAGAGAGACGAACCCTGACAGTTACGAATGAACGATACGCGTGAATGATGTACGCGCTGAATGTGCGTTCGAAGCCCTCTGATGCGAGAAAATGAACGCGAGCACCACATACACGTGAACACATTGGCGTCCTCTCTCTCCTGCTGGCGTAGGCGATGCCGTGGGTCGTCCCATGCCGGTGGGACCCCTGCTGATTCGAGTATCTGGAATATCTGGTCTTCGGCAGCCCGAGCAAGAGTGTCTCGCTGGATATGCCGAACGTGAGAAGCCAACGCCTGCGTAATTGTCTGCTTCCACCCCACTGCTGACTTCTTGGCCTCCATCTCCCAAGACTGTAGGTTCTCGAGAGGGTCGGGGAACTCCTGGAACCTACGAGTGTACAAACGCAGCCATCCAAGATCACCCAGAATCATATGTCCCCAGGTCCTGGAAGTCTCAACCATAGCGGCGTGAACTAAAGCCATAATGTGGGGCGGGCCCGAAAGCAAGAGGCGGCCAAAAAGGCGAAGCCTGTGGGCAGACAGCAATGCTTCGAGCGGCGGGCGGCCCACTCGCGCAAGAACATACTTAGACGGCATGGCTGTATCATCCGCTCGGGGAAGTCTGGCAATAGCGCGGTAATAACGGAGGAGACCGTCCTGTAAATGATTATGCTGTGCCTGGGTAAGAAAGCCCCAAGTGCTGGATTGAAATAATCTCCCAGAGCAAACCAGAGAATCCAAGAAAACCAATGCAGTCTGCATCTCGATGGTTTTGTGCTTAAAGACCTTGCCTCTGAGAACCCTCCAGGCCTGCGAACATCCCGAAAGACGGTGAGCCAGTTCTGGCCCCATAGACGCTGACATATCATGCTTAGTACCAAGATGAACAAACTCTTGAACCCGATGAAGACACATGGGCCCCAAACTATGGGGGAGAGAGGAGGGGCGCGGAGAGAGGGGCGAGGAGGACGAGGCCGGGGGGGGGGGCGACGAAGAGGGGGGGGGGAGGACGAGGACTGGGGGGGGGGGCGACGAAGAGGGGGGGGGGAGCAGACGTGCTCAGTGGCTGGGGGCTGGCGCGAGGCTGGAAGGCACCGGGAATCGCTTCGACCCGTCGAGAGGCAGGCCGCTCTGCAGTTTGCCTCGACAGGCTCAGGGAACTCCTGGGCCAGAACGGAGGAGGAGGAGGAGGAGGAGGAGGAGGAGGAGGAGGAGGAGAATAGGAGAATACAGAAAATGATCATAAGGAAGGGGGAACCAGGGAAAGCTCCTCCCCACTCTTCTCCTCTTCCTGTCCCTCATCCACCCCCGTTCCTTCCCTTCTTCCTCTCTCGGGGAGGAGCAACTGGAGAGCAAAGAAGAAGCACTCACGTGGAGGAGGAGGGTAGCATCAGGGAGAGGGAGAGAAAGGCGGGAGACACGAGAAAAAGCCAGGAGGCAGCAGAAGACCAGGCTGCCAGGTCCACGAACGGGCCGCCAGCTGGCAATGCTTCGGGGTTCAAATGGGATCTGCCGTTATGGGGACACCCTCTGCTCGGGGAAACCCCAACTCGATGCCTGCTCCTGGGGTGTGGTAGCCCAGGCAGGAGGGAGGCGGGAGGAGTAAGTAGGGATGAGGAAGGAGGGATGGGAAAGGGGGAAACAGAGGAGGAGGAGGAGGAGGAGGAGGAGGAGGAGGCGGCGGCGGAGAGTGCGACGGAGGGTGGCTGGGACAACAGGGTGCGACGAGGGGGAGAGAAGGACAGGCTCAGGAGAGGCGACAGAGGGAGGACGACCGCGGATGAATCGCGACCAACTTGCCCCGGAGATCGCTCAAGAGCCATGGCGCCAGGCACGCTCACGACAGAGACGCGAGGCACGCACCGCCCGCCCAGCCGCGCGCGCACTCGGTCGGGCGTGCTCACCGCACCCGGCGAAGAGACAGCTCCTGGAAGCCCGCCCTCATCTCCGGCTGCGGCTGCGACTGCGTCTTCGATCCTCGCCAGGCACGGGCCAATCGGGGATGGACAGACCCCCTTTAGTAAAACGTGGTTTAGTGAAAACGACCTGAGGCCCAAACCTGGCGGGCGCAAGCCTGGAAAATAACGGCCACGGCGCCCTCTCGAGAACCGAAAACGGACAATTCACTAATCGACGTGTCACTGTTGGGGGTTCTGTCCACCCCCGAGCCAAGACAAGAGGATCGGGGGATCCCCGTGGCGCTCTGCCGCGCGGCGCGCCAGGGTGCCCGGGCCGGGGAGCACGCACCCGCGAAGCGCGAGGCCGATGCCGCCCGACCTCGCGACGGCGCGCGCCGGCTCGGTCTCGGAACGGGGGCCCGTCACCACAGAAGGGGCCCTGGGACACACGAATAAATACACACAGATGACAGGATTCCCTATATCTTCCTATATTTTCTGGGTTGTTGTGTCCCCCCCCACTTCCCATACTTTCCCATATTCTCTGGGGAATCGACGATTCATTGTGTCTGTGTGTTTTTTCCCCCCCGGAACTACAGTCGGACCTTAGGACGGAAAAACATCCTTCAAGAACAGGAGACCCTCCGCCGGCCAGAACTGCAGGACATTTGAGGGTGCCCTCCCCCAGGAAGCACGAGAACATCCTACGAGCACGAGGAAAACCGGGGTACCTTCCCCGAAGCAACATCGATCCTGTACCTCGGTCCGACTGTGATGCACGCGCCCGAATCCACGCTTGCCTCCTCGACTGCGGGAGCCCGTCGCCGTTCACACGAGATCCCCTTCGGCCTCACAAAAATGCGAAGCATCAGGTCGGGCATGTCCCCCTACAGGCGGATTCTGGACAACATGCGAAAAACAGTCAAAAAATATACCTCAAAATGCCCCCCCCCCCCCACACAAAAAGTCAAACATCGTCCGCAGACCATCTTTTTACTATTCTTTGACTACCCCCCTGTAGAAGGGAGACGCCCGACTTAAGCGAGGCATCGCCGAGCGCCAGCCTCTCGACCAGCACCGCCGGCGTGCCTGGCCCCGCCGCTCTCCGGGTCGGCGCGGCGCGCAGGCTCCACGCTGCGGGGCGCCGCGCTCCGCGCTGGACGGATATCGGGCCGCAGCGCCACGCAGAGGGGGGAGCAGGAGAGAGCGACTCGGCGGCGAGCCCGGGGGGGGGCGCAGGAAGAAGGGGCGGGCCTCCTCAGACGACTCGGGGGCCTCCAGGGCTTCTGAAGAGCGCTCGGGAGGCCCTCCCCGACGAGGCAGAGCACTTCTCAGAGGGCCGGGGGTTCTGGAAAGCCCCGCCGCCTTCTGAGGCGGTCTTCTCCCTCCTGCCTCCGCCCCTCGCTCGCCGCCGAATGATGGCTGCGGCGCAGCAGCAGAGCCTCACAGCGCGCCTCTCGACGTCCGCAAGCGGAAAGAGAGGGGGGCCAGCGGAAACATCGCGCCATCGAGGGACCACTACATGGTGTTCCGTCGGGGCGGCCTCCCTCCTCCTCCTCATCCCTCCTCCCTCTTGAGCCCCCAGGGCCCCCAAAACAGCCCCAAGAGACCTCAAGAGGCTTCAACACTGCCTCCAAGAGACTCCCGAAACGCCTGCCAAAAAAAAACCACCAACGCCGCATTGACAACAATCCCTCGGGCAAACAGCAGAGATGAGGCTACATGGGCCGGCGGAATGAGCGAAGCGATCAAGTAAGAAGAAGACTAATAGTAATACGAATCATAATAATACTTAACATAATATTTATGCTAATAACAATGATTTTAGTAATACTAATAATGATAAGAATTAGATTAATAATAATACTAGTAATAATAATAATAATAATAATGAACCCCTCTTGTAGCACATCGTCTCCTGAGCGGTGTGGCCAGAAAGCGTACGACAAGATTTCTCAGTGCGCGAGTCGCCCCTGGGGGGAGGAGAACACATAGTATGAGTATGTTGGGGGGACGCAGATCGGCGCCTGCGGCGGCGCCTGAGGCAACTCAAGCGCCCACGCACTCTTGTCCGCAATGGCGCCCCCGAGCGGTGGCCGCGGCGAACGGGCCATGGGGGGGGGGCGCAAGAGAACCAGCGAGGGGACACCACCGCCACCACGACTCGGAGGACCAGGGGTGAGAAGCGAGGACTGCCAGGCTGTAGGAGCAGGAGGCTTCCAAGGGAACGGGGTCCCGACTCCCTCCTCTCGGACATGTTGTGGCTTGGCTCGGGCAAAGAACCTGGTGACCCTGGTCTACAGAGACCCCCGGTAAATCATCCCATCCCTTCCCCGTGGCACCCGTTACGAGGATGACTCGGGCGGGCCCCGGTCAGTCGTCCTGGCTTTTCCAGGGCGGCTTTCCGTGAGCCGGCACACGGAACGAAACTCCAGGAATGACATATCTCCCAAATTCATGAAAATGATGACAGTCGCATGGATTGGGGTCCCAGGAGTGGTATCACACTATCAACTTCGCGCGCGCACGCCTGCACTGTCGACGCCTTGCAGACAGAACGCAAACATACTAATGCGAGCACCAGTCAAGGCGGGACGAGGCCTGAGTCAAAAGAGCCATGTGCGCAACGTCGCCTCCGCACAACAGCGACTGCGCACAGCAAAGATGCACAACGCATGTCCGCACCACGTGCGCAGCGGCGCTCGTGCACAACGTCGCCTCTGCACAACAGCGACTGCGCACAGCAGAGATGCACAGCGCATGTGCGCACCACGTGCGCAGCGGCGCTCGTGCACCACGCGGCGCCTGCGAAGACTGCGGCAACCAGGGGCCCCGCAGCCCGCGTGTGCACCACAGAGCCCGCGTGCACCACAGCGCCTGCGCACACCACGACGCATGCGCACCGCCGGGCCTCTGTGTACCATCAGCTGCTGTTGCAACGGGGACAGCTTGCCCAACAACACCTCAATGCCTAGGTGCACCACAACGCGTGTGAAATCTTCGGGAGCCTCCGGGCCACGTCGGTCGGCGTCGTCCTCCTCTCCCGCATCATGCTCCTCCTCGCGTCCTCATCCCTCTCTTCCTCTTCCTCCTCCTCCTCTTCCTTCTCCTCTTCCTCCTCCTCATACTCATAATAAGGATCATCGTCATCATCATCAGCATCAGCATCAGCATCAGAAACAGCATCATCAGCATCATCAGCATCAGCATCATCTTCATCACCACCATCACCATCACAATCATCATGATCATAATTGATCATCATGGTCATCATCATCGTCAGCATCATCAGCATCATCATCATCATCATTATCATCATCATCACAATCTCAATCATCATGATCATCATCAGCATCAGCATAAGCATCATCGTCATCATCATCATCATGATCATGATCAGCATCATAATCAGCACCATCATCATCATCGTCATCATCATCAGCAGCATCAGCAGCATCAGCATCAGCATCAGCATCAGCATCACCATCAGCATCAGCATCAGCGTCAGCATCATCATCATCATCACCACCACTTCTCCTCCCCCATCCTTTTCCCCCTCCTCCTTCACACCACCCCCTACTTGCCAAGATCCGCTGCTTTTCGTTGCCGCCCACGGATCTGCGCAGTGCTGAAGGATTGGCTGGCTCCAAAAAGTGCCCAGGTCATTGTGCTTGGCGATGCCTCCAGGGTGGCGCCCATGGACACTATGGTGTACCAGGTCACAGTCTTAGGCCCCCCAAATTGGCGAGGGTTCTTCGCCGCTTCGCTTTTGGCTATTCGGGCAGCTAGCTGATTTCGAAGAGACTACATGTAATATCAAAGCCTTTCGAGAGGCCAGTGCCGATCTAAGGCAAGCTGCGGTGTTCGATCGAACATCTGCCTGCCAGACCTTGCTCCACGAGCGGGGGCGCGCCACTCGCGTCTAGTTTGATGGCAACTTGCGCTCCCAGCCGGCGGGTGGGGACTTCAAGATGCTGTCGCGCAAGTCGATTCCGAATACTCAGCGCATGACGCCATCGACGATTGACTGCCCGACGCCGCCTGGCGCGTCTACGCAATTCTTCGCTCCTGGCGTTATCGCACAAGTTCTGAGTTGCTCGGATTATTCAAATCGCCGTCCTCGCCTTTCTTGGGTATTGCACAGAACACCGGCCATAGCCCACACTTCGTTTGCCGCCCTGTTTCCACCAGCCGCCGTTTTAGCTGGGTCAGCCTCGCCGATGCGCTGATTCACTTTGCATTGGCTCCTCGAGCTGTCCGAAGAACATCGCCAGGCTGGGGGTGATTCACAAAAGTCTGTCTCGTCGTCGTCGTCGTCGTCGTCCTGCGCTATGCCTCTTTCTCCTTCCCTTTTCTCCTCCCTCCTGGCCAGTGCGCGTGGATCGCAGGGTGCGCGCCTCGCGCGGTGCCGCCGACGGGGCGTGGCCCTCCCCACTCGCCCTCTCTTCCTCTCTCTCTCCTTGTCGTCCGCGTCGTCTGCTGCTGTCTGCCCTCCTTCCCCCTCCTCCCTCGTCATTTTCCTGCCCTTCTTCTTCCTTCCATCCGTCCTCTTCGCGCTTCGCCCTCGCTTCATGTTCGACGGTCTTCTGGACACCGCCTTTTCGCTTTGTGCCGGACGGTTTCTGGGCCGGCCAGAAGCTGGGTAACATCATTGTCTATATGTGTGTGTTCGGGTATTCTCCTTTGACCTTTTTTTTCGGGCATCCTTTGTCCTACACAGGGTCGTTGGCTGCCCGGGACCCTCTTCGCCTTGTGTTCCCCTTCCTCGTGGTCAGCCCCTTCACCGCCTCCATGCCCCATGCTCAGGGGGCATGAGCGTGTGTTATCCCAAGCCCAGATAGCAGCGCACGCAGCTTGCGTGAACGGCACCGGAAAAACCGCCTGGAGCTGGGCACGATCCGCGGACACACGTCTGGAGACCCCCAGCGCGACCAGGAAGCGACAGGATCTGCCTATGCGCGCCCCCAGAAGCCTGGGAAACGCTGCGCAGGAACTGCCCAGGAGGCCAGGCGCCGCGCAAAAGCCCAGGAGGCGAAGCCCTGAAGCTCCGCCAGCGCTGCCCCCACAGACCTTGGGAAGTCTGCCTTAGGAGCTGCCTGGGCGCGCTCCAGAAGCGCTGCCCAAGCGCGGCCTGGCACCTGCACGCGAGCGCACGAGACGCTCCGTGGGAAATGCACCAACGCGTGCGACCCACGCGCCGGGAATGATCAGGACAGCGGTCGCGGGACACGCAGCTGGCTCGAGCAAGCCGCCGCGACGCTCATTGGCCGGCAGCCGTGGAGAGGAGGCTGGCCTACCTTAGCCTGCCGGTTGTTTCCCGAAGCCCCTGACATCGCTCGCTGTGGGAGCTGTCCGGGAATTCTCAGCTCGACTCTCTCTCTCTCTCTCTCTCTCTTTTCTGTCTCTCCCTCGCACCGTTCGTTTGCGACCCACGAAACTTGGGAAGCGCTGCCTAGGAGCTGCCTTGGGCCTGTGCACGAACGCACGGAACGCTGCGAAGAAGCAACGCAAACGCTTGCCGGGCCGCCGCGACGCTCACTGGCTGGCGCCTGTGGGGAGGAAACTGGCCCAGCTCAGCCTACTGGCTTCTTCTCCTGAACCTGCTCGCCTTCTCATTGAGCTTTCCGGGGCTCTTTTGCCCGACTCGGTTTTCCCTTCCCTCCCTCACGTTGTTTGTGTGTGTGTGACCCACGGGCCTAGGAGCCACGTCTTCGGAATGAGCAGGAAACCGTGTGCGGGACACGCTACAAGTTCCAGCAAATCGTTGTGGCGATCCGTGTCCAGCGGCTGCGGGGAGGAAGCTGGCCTAGTTCAGCCCAACGCTTATGATCTAAAGCATTCACAACTTGTCTGTCCGACTCTCTGTTTTTACTTTCCCCCCCACACGTTGTTTGTTTGTGTCCACGATCCTGGGAAATGCTGCCTAGGAGATGCCTAGGCGCTGACCACGAGCCGTGGAAGAGCTGCCTTGGCGCTGCCTAGGTCCTGCACGCGAGTGCAGGAAACGCTGCGAAGCAACTGCGCGAACGCTTGCGACCCACGCGTGAGGAATGCATAGGACAACGCTGGCAGGATACGTTGCTGACTCGAGCAAGCCACCGCGACGATCACTGGCTGGCAACCGTGGAGAGGAAACTGCTATCCTAGCCTGCCGGCTTCTTGTAAGAAGCCCTGATACCTCATGCGTCATTCTCGCAACGGCCGCAGGCGCCGCTTCCGGGCCGTCCGCGGGCGCAAGCTCTGCAGGGCCAGAAGACGCCGCCGCCGAAACGGACGCGGGCGTCGGCAACGGTGCCAACGTCGAAGGGCCTCCCCATCCTCATCAAACTGCCCCCCTGCCTCATCCTACTCCATCCTGTCCCTCCCAAAACTATTATCCTCCTCCTCCTCCTCCTCCTCCTCCTACTCCTCCTGTTTCTCCTCCTCCGCCTCTGCTCTTTCTCCTCCACGCTTTTCCACCCGATCGCTCACTCGCTCGCTTGCTAATGGTACGTGATGCGCCGAAATGGCAATACCATTCCCGATGGAGGATGCGGTCCGCGTGGAGACGACAGCACAGTTCTCAACTATGAGAAGGACCAGCGCT
Organism: Prorocentrum cordatum; assembly: GCA_963575745.1. Classification (NCBI taxonomy): domain Eukaryota; class Dinophyceae; order Prorocentrales; family Prorocentraceae; genus Prorocentrum; species Prorocentrum cordatum. The sequence continues at coordinate 55,438 of CAUYUJ010022206.1, forward strand.
GAGGCTGAAGCACCGTTCTCACTTAGGGACATGGCCGGAGCTGAAATGAAAACACTGCTCCCAAAGAAGAACGTGGCCGTCACTGAAGCGAGAACAGAATCCGTAAATGTCAGAGGTTCCCAACCATCTGCGACAGGTTCCCTGCCTCAGGCGACACTGGCCGGACCACCTCAGGTCAGGGCACCTCCGAGCCGAGATCTGGGAGGGCGTCTCCAACGAAACTGGCCAGACCATCCTGAACGTCTGAAGCAATCTCGGTGCGGCCGTCCCTCGGCCGTCACAACTAGCAGCATCTGACACAAATGGACCCGCGGAGTGGGCGCAAAGAAGGCTGACACTGCCACGCTCTGAGAAATTCCTGAAGATTTGGTGAGGGCAAGTCTGCACTCGATGAGAATATTTGCTCTTGCAGTGGCGCCAGCGCTGGGAAAGCCGGGACGACTTAACAGGAGTCTGAAGGGGCCCTGGGACACACAAACAAGTGGCACGCGTGCCATGGCTCTTGCACAGAAGGGAGGGGGAAGGAGGAGGAGGAGGAGGAGCATGAGGAGGAGGAGGAGGAGGAGGAGGAGGAGGAGGAGGAGGAGGAGGAGGAGGAGGAGGGGGAGGAGGAGGAGGAGGAGGAGAGAGGAGGAGGAGAGAGGGGACGAGAAATCGGAGAAGGGTCGGGGGGGGCGGGACGGCGGTGGCGGTGCGACGCCGAAATAAAATGGTCGGGGCGGAAGGGAGGGGTGCACTGGGCGGGCGGGGATGGTAAGGGTCGTGGGGGCGGAACGGTGGGGGGCCGTGCGACGCCGAAGTAAACTGGTCGGGGCGGAAGGGGGGCGGGGCAGAAGCTGCACTGGACGGGGGGCGGTGCGACACCGAAATAAAGTGGTCGAGGCGGAGAGGGTCACGGTGGTGGTGGTGGTGGTGATTGGTGTGGGTGGATGGGTGGCGAGGGCGGGAGGGGCGCGGCGGTGGTGGCGGTGCGACGCCGAAAGCACGCGGTCGGGGCGGAGGGGGGCGGGGTGCAGAAGGCACTGGGCGACTTTGGATGGGGGGAGGGGTCGGCGGGGCGGGGCGGTGGGGGCGGTGCGACGCCGAAATAAAGTGGTCGGGGCGGAGGGGGGCGGGGTGGGGAGGGCACTGGACGGGGGGCGGTGTCGCGCTGGTGGTGGTGGTGGTTGGTGCGTAAAGTGGTCGGGGCGGAGGGGGGCGGGGTGGGCAGGGCTCTGGACGGGGGGCGCGTCACGCTGGTGGTGGTGGTGGTTGGCGTATAAAGTGGTCGGGGCGGAGGGGGGGGCTTGGTGGAGAGAGCTCTGGACGGGGAGCGGTGTCACGGTGGTGGTGGTGGTTGGTGTGGGTGGGTGGGTGGAGTGGCGGGGGGGCGGTGTGAAGGGGGCGGTGCGACGCCGAAAAAAAGTGGTCGGAGCTCTAGACGCCCTGTGCAAGAGAATAAATCGACAAATCCCAGAATTCCCCATAGTTTCTTATATTTTCTGGATTTTCGTCATCCCCCCCACTCCCTATAGTTTCCAATATTTTCCGGGGAGTCGACGATTAATTGTGTCTGTGTGCTTTCCCTTCCTGCGAGTCTCTGTGCGGGGGGGGGCGCGCACCTGGGCAGGCACTCCGAAGCGGCGAGGCGCCAGCTGCCCAAACGCCTCCCCGCCCCCCTCCCCGCCTCCTTCACAAGTGCACAATATGAATACTATTCTCCTCCCTCCCCAGTGTCTGTCCGGAAGATGTTCGGCCCCCCTCCGCGTACTGATTTTTACACACAGGATCCCCTCCCTCCCCGCCTCCTTCCCTCTTTCACTCCCTCCTCTGCCCTCCTCCTCCGTCCTCCCTGCCTCCCTGCCTCCCTCCCTCCTCTGCCACCCCCTCCCTTCTGACTCGGGGATCCAGTGACCTGGGTCAAGCCAAACCCAGGTCAGTCGGGCCCTGCAGGATCCTGCACGCTACTCCCAGGTTATGCACCCCTGACTCCGCAGGATCCTGCAACATCTGCCGCTCTGGCTGACCCCCGATTGCGCTGACCCCCGTCTCTACAGGCCTCCTAGATGAGGTCGGAGTAGATGGGTCGGAGGATCGCGCCGCTTCGCCGATACATCGGCGATGCATCGGCGGTGCATCGGCGATGCACTGGCGATGCATCGTCGACGTCGGCGATGCATCGGCGACGCCGACGTGGAGCAAATCGGGCCGCACATCGGGCCGCATCGGCGGTGCATCGGCGATGCGGCGCGGTCCTCCGACCCCCGTCCACCCCGACCACATCTGGGAGGCCTAAAGAGCACGGAGGCGGCGACGGCGACGGCGAGGGGAGGACGGCGACGGTGACGGTGACGGTGACGAGTGACGGTGACGGTGACGGTGGCGACCACATCTAGGAGGACGGCGACGGTGACGGTGACGAGCTGGGCGGGGCCCGCGTCGCCCACGGCTGCTGCGGACGGTTCGCGCCCCGCGGCCGGTGCAGAGCGCGCCCCGCGGGCCGCCGGGAGCGGGCGCTCGCTCAGGAGCTTTCTGGGGCTGGTCGTCGCCGTCGCTGTGGCCGTCGTCGTCGTCGCCGTCGTCGTCGTCGTCGTCGCCGTCGCCGTCGCCGTCGCCGTCGCCGTCGCCGTCGCGTCGACGTCGCCGTTGCCATCGCGGTCGCCCCCCCCCCCCCTGGCCGCAGAGGGGCGGGAAAAGGCGTCCTTGTCCCGCCTGTCCTTGTCCTTGTCCTTGTCCTCGTCCCGCCGCCGGGGGCTTCTCCGCTCCCGCTCGCCCCGGTCCCGGTTGTCCCGGCTGCGGCTCCGCCGCCGCTGCTCCTGACCCGCGGGCGCGGACGCGACAGAGCGCGTCGTCGTCGTCGTGAAGGTCCTCATCGTCGTCCTCAAGGTCGCCGTCGTCGTCGTGAAGGTCGTCGTCGTTGTCGTCGTCGTGTAGGTCGTCGTCGTCGTCGTCGTCGTCGTCGTCGTCGTCGTCGTCGTCGTTAAGGTCGTTAAGGTCGTTAAGGTCGTTGTCGTCGTCATCGTCGTCGTCGTCGAGGTCGTCGCCGCCGCCGCCGCCATCGTCGACGACGACGACGACGACGACGACAGGGACCCCTCGTGCGTGGGACTGTGGCGATGGCGATCACGTTGGCCAGGACGAGGACGCGGAGGGGCACGCGGAGGAAATAGAGGACGATCGCCATCTTCTCCGTATCCTCCTCCTCCAACTCGTAGTCTGCCGTCGTCCTCATCGCCCTTCCCGTGCCTCCCCCTCAGCCTCCTCCATCCTTCCCCCCACCACCTCATCCGCATCCTCTCTGCTCCCTTAACTCCCCCTCCCCCTCCTCCTCCTCCTCATCCTCCTCCTCCTCCTCCTCCTCCTCCTCCTGCTCCTCCCCCTCCTCCTTCTCCACTTTCTCCTCCTCCGCCTCCTCCTCCCTCCATCCCCCCCTCCTCCCTATTCCCTCACCCTCTTCCATCCCCGCATCTCCTCATTCCACCCAGGAGGGAGAATGAGAAGTCGGAGACGCAGGAAAGGAGGAGGAGGAGGCGCAGAAAGGACAGCGGAGGAGGAGGAGGACGACGACGACGCCGACGCCGACGCCGACGCCGACGACAACAACGACGAGGACGAGCATGCCCGAGGGGTAACGGCGACCCAAGCCCCGCGATCCCGCTCGCCGCCCCTGTCGTCGCGGGCGCTGTCCCGGGCGGCGGGGTTCTCCCTGGGGGGCGGCCTGTTGGGCCTCCGGCGGACACGGGCGCGGCCCCCCGGGCGAGGAGGAGCGAGAGGACGAGCGACCACCGCTGCGGACGAGCGTCTGGGCCTAGCTCGGACCATGTGGACGCGACCGTGGCCTCTTGAGTCTGGCGTGTCTGGACACACGCAATGCGAGGCTGATCAAAGAAGATAGGAGAGGACGAGGAGGGGGCGGAGGGGGAGGAGGAAGTCTTTGGTGTCGGTGTAGGCGCGTGTGTCGTCTCGAAATGTGTCATTTGTCTTCGATGCCGGAGGCGGGGGGAGGCAGGAGGTGAGCGGTACGTACAGTTCAGCTGCTCACCACAAGGAGCACTACATGAGGAGCGAATTCCACTTTGGGCCCGAAAGGCGCCTAATAAAGCAACCATGGAAAGACCTAAGGAACAGCGAGCCGCTTCCGAACCCGAGCCTGTTCCTTATCTCAACGTCTTGACTGGAGGCGGTGGGAGGTAGGAACTGGTGGAAGTCTACTGACCTCTCACAGATCCTGACCTGGCTCATGTTGGGCCTGGCATCGGTGCACAGGGGGCAAGGCGAATGACCCCAAGATGGCCCCCAATGTCTCAAACATGGAGCCCAAAGGGCCACGAAAGCTCGAACAATTGCCCCAGACAGTTGCCTCGAAAGCTCGGCATCCTCGTTATCCTCCTCCCACACTTAAGTCGTACTTGATGGCTTATCTACGCAAATCCATTGTCCAGCTCGCGCGTATGATGGCTCGTTTCACTCGCCTTGTCGTCCACCACATCGATGGTTCATCAAATTTCGCGTCCAGCTGTCAAAGCTGCCACCCCTAACCTTCCCAAAAGGCTGCTGCGTCATGCGCGGACGAACCAAGGACTAGTTGGTAGTTTGTGCACTAGTCAGATGGAACTACCACCCTCGCAGCTGGATCATACATGTATCATTGACCTTGGGTTAGTGAGGTGGAGGTGAGTGGATCCGTTACAGACAATGGACTAACTAAACTCATTTAGACGAAAACGATGCTTGTGCAGCCGAGGGAGGGGTGACGCCGTGGGAGGCGCGGATCATGAGCAACTCATTGGTTATCATCAATCGCCAGCTCGAACAACACATTAACGCTTCTTGCCATCAGAGTGAAATGCCGCTTTGAAGGGTCCATCATGTCAGTGCCAAGGGACAGCGCGCCTTGCATCTCGTGGCGGTTCGCACTTTACCACGATCATCGCCAGACAGATCCAGATGCACACCCTTTGGGAGATAGCGTTTCTGACAACTTAGTGTTAGAGTATCAAATATTAATACTAACCTTACATTTGCGCTGGCACTCGCCGACTACATCGCACAATCGGGACACCGTCCTCAAAACGTCGGGACACAAACGGCTCCCCAGAACCCAGAAACAAACGAAATCAACACACAATCGGAACATATCAACGGGACACCATAAACAAAACATCAACAGACCGTCGAAATACAAACCATCGGGACACCATCAAGAAACCATCAATGGCTGACCATCTCGGTCTGAAAAGATTATGACTGTCACTCGTGCACGGCTGTGCACGCACGGTACCAGAAACATGGCGTCTACGATGTCGCAGCGGAGGTGGTCTCACAACCAGAACGTTGCAGCGGCTGCTTAGGAATTTCGGCACCATCAAATCGCGGAGCGAACGCATGAGACCCTTCTATCCCTGTTGGCTGCTCATTCTGGGGACCTTCCTGGAGCCACTCGCTCCACGTGCGCGTCGAAGCTGCGTCGAACGTCCGTCGATTCGAGTCGGCCTTGAGTCGAACCCGAGTCGAACCTGAGTCGAATTTGAATCGATCTTGAGGCAAACTGGACACCTTGGGCCAGGGACACTTCTAGCAACACCTGAATGAGATCCTTCCATCCCTGTCTGCGCAATGCCAAAAACAACGGCGCCTCTCCGGAGGGTCTTGCAGCTTCTCCCCATCAATGAGTGGCCTGCGTTCGGGCGAGTTGCTGCAAGAGGCAAGGCACCATGAGCATGCACCCGACCCGCACCGACGCGGCACTCGCAATACGCACTATTGCGTCAAGCAGTGTATGCATCACATTGCGACATGCGTTGCTAATCCATACTTGCCCATGACTGTATATGCAAGCTCCAGCCTCAGTCCGCTGACCCGTTCTACGCTGCTGGAAGTAGTCCGATGCCGAATGTGAGAATATGGCAACCATCGGCGATCGGGGATTTTATAGAAACGAGCATCACAAATCACAGCATGGCAGACGCACTGATCAGCCCTTGACTCCTGCACTGTCTCGAAAGTTGCCCTGACATGACGCTATGACACAATGATGAGGTCCAGCGTACAAACAGAGCACAAACGTACGAACACTAACAAGGCCTGGCGATTTTGCACAGCATCGACGACGGGTAAGAGGACGTGTCCAGGTGCTTTTTGATCTGCGCCAAGACCTGAAGGGCAAAGAAGCTCGCAGATGGGACGGATATAACGGAGAAGCACAAAGCACCGTGCCCAGGATCCTGATCCAGGATCGCTAGCCCTAAATCTGGGGACCCCGTCGGCGTGTGCGAAAGGTTTTTCTGTTCGAGTCCTCGTCGCCGTCATTCGTTCATCGTCGTCTCTGTCGTCCTCTTTACCTGCGCTGTTCTTTCCCTGTGCCCGTCGCCGCTCATATCTCCTGTCCTGGGCTATCCTCCTCAAGCGCGTCAGCCAAAACGACATTGAGCAACATCGTCATACACTCTGAGGGAAGCCCCTTCCCTTTGATCCCCCCCCGCCGGGACGGGGGGGGTCCCGGGTCCGAACCCGAGGAGGTAGGTCCAGGGGGGGGGTCCGAGTCCGGACCCAGGTCAGATGCGCTGCCCCTCTGGGGGCTCCCGGGCCGCCAAAAAGCCTCCAGACGGGCCGAGAGTGCCTCGAAAACTCCCACAGACAGTCCACAAGGGCCCCGACTCGCCGAACGATCTGTCCAAGACGCCTGGACGGCCTCCAGACGGCCAAGAATCCTGCAAGACGTCCAAGGAGGCCTACGGGAGCAGCCCCAAGAGTACCTCAAAAGAACGGGCATCGCAAGTTCTCCGTGAGTTTTCGAATGGTTTCGGCGCCCTCGCCTCTCCTACTCCCCGACGCTCCACGACGGCCCGAGCGGCCTCCCAAATCGCCCCCCAGAGCAGAGGGCTCCACGAGCGACCCAGAACGGCCCAAGAGAGCCCCGAGACGGCCCAGGACGCCGCCAACAGGCCCTGGAAGCCCCCCACAAAACGGCTCCAAGACGGCGCCGAGACCAGAGACCAAGACGGACCCTTCGAGCCCTCCGCCCCGAGCGGTCCCGGGAGAAGCCGGGAGGAGGCCCCCAGGAAGGCACCCCCAGGAGCCCCGAGGAGACCTCAAGCTGTTCCCGACAGGCCCCCGGGAAGCCCCAACAGGTCCCCGTGGCCCCACACAGTCCCCATACAGTCCCCCGAGGCTCCCAAGAGGCCCCATACAGTCCCCCGTGGCCCCCAAGAGCGTTTCGACCCGACCCCAAGAAGCATCCCTGAGGACTCCGACCCACGTCAGCGTCGTCGCCGTCGGCAGCCCGGCGGTGTATACACAGTAAAACGGTTGGCGCGCTGCCCTTTGTCTCGGTGGCGACACAGTGGCCCCAGCTTGTTAGATGGCGAATACATGGCAACTCCTCCGCCATCCAGCTCCTCATCCCTCCTCCTCCTCCCCCTCCTCCTCCTCCTCCTCCTAATATTCTTCCCTCCTCCCTCCTTTTCAACTTTCCCTTCACCTCCTCCGTCCCCCTCTGCTCCTCCCTCCACTTCCTCAACTTCTTGAATCTGTTCATCGTCGCCGTCTTCGTCGCCGCTCCCCTCCAGGGCCAGCGGCACCGGCCGTGGGGCCTTCGCAATCCTGCCACCTCCAGAGACGGCCCGGCGAATCGAAGCGCGCGCCTCGACCCGAGCCTGCACACAGAGGGGGCCCTTCCGCCGAGAGGGCTCCGGCGCGGCACCCCCCCGCAGCCACAGGAGGAGTCCGGCCGCCCGTGCAGAGCAGGGGGAGCTGGAGGCCGGAGGCGCCCGCCGGGCCCGGGTGGCGGCACGCCGCCTGGCGTGAGTGGGTCGGCCCTGCGGCGCTCTCCCCTCCCTGACGCGGGCCCGGGGCCTCGGGCACCGCGCGAGCTGCGCAGCATCGGCTGGCCCGCCACCGTGCCCCCCTGGGCACGTCGGGGCGGTGCGAGAGTGCCAGGTGCTGCCTGGTGGGGTCAAGTGTGCAACTGGGCAGGCGAGCTCTGCCTCCCTGTTTTGGCCCACAGCTCTGCTGCAGCTCTGCGGAGGCTCTGTGGAAGGTCTGGTTTGGGCACACTGCAGACCCTACCAGGCAGGGTCTGTAGTGTGCACAGCCCCTCGCTCCCCTTCTGGACGCGCCCAGCCGCATGCCCCCTCCCCCTCCTGGGAGCCACAATCCCTCTCAAAACACGACAGGCTCGCGCTCCCGCGGCCCAGCTGCCTCCAAGACGGCGAAATGTCGCTTCAAGACGAGCCACTGTGGCCTCTTGGTGGCCCAGGACGGCCTCAAGACGGCCTACGAGGCCTGCGAGGCGCCCTCAGAGAGCCCCAAGAGCCTTCCGAAGAGGGCCTCGAGAGGCAACAATCGATGATTACCCAATGGTGTTTCAATGTGTTTCGGGTTCTCGCCTTTTCGAACTTCCGACGTTCCGATACGACACACGAGGCCACCAGGACGGCCCCAAGACGGCCCAAGAGGCCCCCAAGAGGGCCCCCAAGACAGCCCAGGAGGGCTCCAAGGCGGTCCAAGAGACGCACAAGCATGCCCAAAATGGCCCCAAGACGGCCCCAAGAAGGGCCCAAGAGGGTGAACACGGACCGACAAATTCGAGCCTTCCGCCCAAAGCTGGCTCAGGAGGCCCAAAGAGGGCCAAGAGAGGCCCCCAAGATACCCCCAAGAGGGCCAAGAGAACCAACACATACAAATGTTCCCTGGTTGTTTCCATGTTTGTGGCTTCTCGCCTTTTCGAGCTTCCGACGCTCCAAGACGGCCCAATGGGCCCTCAAAGCTCCCCCGAGACAGCTCAAGAGGCCCTCCAAGGCGGCCCAAGAGGGCTCCCAGACGGCCCAAGAGGCAGCCACGACTGCCCAAGAGGGCCCCAAGAGGGCCCTTAGAAGGGCCCAAGAGTCGGAGCACGAACCCAAATGTCGAGCCTCCTGTCTCAAGAAGGATTGCAGACGGATTCCTTATGTGGCTGATTACGAAATAAACATGATTGCAGCGGAATGCAAATCAAGGCCCTTGCGCGCAACAGAACGGAGATGGAGGTGGAGGGAAACCGGAAAAACAACAAAAACATGCAAAACCTTCGTTTGTAAATACATCGACAACAACAGCAGTCACAGGTTTGGGGGCGCTACCTTAATCTTACTGTGAAAGCATAAATGTTTCGTTGCTGTTTTCTCGTTTTCCAAGTTTTCCTGCTTCTCCCTTCGAGGGACGCTCCTTCTCGCGGCGGCTCTCATTTTTTGTTATAAAATGATTATGGTTTTGGCGGGTTACAAACATAATAGTGGTGGCGGCTTGAGGGATAAAAACAAGGTTCCTCCTGCGCCAGATTACAATAGGACTCCGTTGTGGCGGATTGCAACTAAATTCATGCTGTGGCGGCTTACAACAAGATTCGCCTTGTAAAGGATTACAAAAGGAATCACTTTGGTGCGGCTTACTTCAAGGTTTCTTTTGTGGCGGGCTGCAGGAGGATTGCAAAACAATTCTGTTGGTGGGCAATCGAATAATGTGAATCTGTATATATATATATATATATCTTTATACATATACACATATATATATATATATTCTTTCGGCAGCAGAGCGGAGGAAAATTAAAGCAACACATACATGACACAACAATGAACACTTAATCTGGAAAACTCAACAAGGGCAACCGTCACGGTTTTTTTTGTTGGCTTCCCTTGTCAAATCGCAGGTGTGTCTGTTGTTCGTGATTTCCTGTTTTCCTGTTCCTCGTCGTGGCGGCTCCCCCTGGTGATTCGTTCTGTGGCGGGTTACAGAAGGACTCCTTATGTGACGGATTACAGAAAAATATGTTTGCAGCGGTTTGCAATAACATTCCGTTTGTTTGTGGGGAATTCAACAAAGATTCCTGATGAAGCGGCTTACACAAGGATTCCGTCAGTCCGCTTGTGGCGGATTAAACAGGATTCCGCTTGTGGCGGCTTGCTTTGTGGTGGTTTTACCAAAAGGTTCCTTTTCTATGACGGTTCGCGAAAGAATTCCTCATGTGGCAAATTACAAGGCAATTTTGTGGCGGCTGGTCACCATCTGTTTCTCTTGGCGAAGGAGTACAAATGAGGGCCCCTCGGAGCAGCAAAATGGGGAAGGAGGAAGACATAACAACATGTGATTTCACGCGGGCAAAGCAAATCGCACTTGAAACAGAGCGACAATCGCAGGTTCTGCGTTTTTTGAGCCTGGTTGCTTCTCCAAGTCTTCCTTGGGAAAGCCTCCCTTCGAGGGCCCTGGGCCACTCGAGAGGCCCGGTGCCCCTCCGCGCAGCAGACCGGAGGAGAAGCAGGTAACAGGAGAAGTGAGGAAACACACACACACACATATGCATCCACAGCGAAACATCGGATCAGCTCGAAAAAGAGCGACAATCTTAGGTTTTGTGCTTTTCCTGTTCGCCCTTGTCCCTTGTGAGAACAGAAGTGTTTCCTATGTTTTTTCATTGCGTTTCCTGTTTGCCGGCTCCTCCCCTCGAGGGCCCCGGCCCTCCGAGCTGCCCAGCACACATAGATGCTCATACAACTTTGATTGTTCCCACTTTCGGATGATGGCCATGCGATTGCGATTGGACTTTCTATGAAATCCAGCGACCAAGGGCCAGATCCCACATCTAGATGATCTTGCTCGGCGTTCGTCATTTGCGACAAAAGAGGGCCCCGCAGCGTTCCTTCCTCGCTCAACGGGCACGCGAACGCGTGGCGACGCGACGGAACTTCGCCAGCGGCAAAGGCGCTAGAGACCCAGACCGAGTGGAGATCGAACGGCCGAACCAAATCGGCTGGCGCTGGCCAAAGCAGTCATCGCAGCCGAGCGCCGTTTGACGGCGGTCTTCGGCGAGGACTCCGAAGCAAAGCAAAGCTCCAAGGCTCCAAGGCGCCGGCGTCGCTGCGCTCCGCTCGTGTCTAGGCCGAAGTGGCCATCGAGGAGAAAGGTAAGTCTAGCTCCTTTGCTACCATAAATCATTCGGATCCAGGAACTGGCAACACCTGCACGCGGGAGCTCTGGTTGGCTCCACATTATGAACGTAGGCATCCATGCTCAGCATTGGATGAGGGAACCGGCGCCAGAAACATGATCCATAGCCTCAGGCTCAACGATGCTGGCCGATGCCCGCCCTGGGGTCCGGCGCTGGGGCCGGCCGAGCAGCTCCGAATGCCAACCCCCATCCCACTAATCCTCCTCATCTGCCATTTCTATCCGTCCCTCCTCCTCCTCACATCCATTCGCCTCCTCGTCCTCCTCGTCCTCGTCTTCCTCCGCCTCCGTCCCTCCTCCCCTCCTCCCTCCCGTTTCCGCAACCGCCGCGCGCACGGCTGCGCCAGCGGAAAGGGCCACCGCACCCACGGCCACCGGAGCCGCCGTACTGGCCGCAGGCCGCAGGCGTTGGGAAAGACGGGGGACGAGAGGAGGGAGAGGAGGGAGGCCGCGGCGGGAGGACGAGAGGGACGGAGGGCGAGAGGAGGGACGGAGGGCGAGAGGAGGGAGGGAGGAGGGACGAGGACGAGAGGACGGAGGGAGGCGGGAGGGAGGAGGACGAGAGGAGGGAGGAGGACGAGAGGAGGGAGGAGGAGGGAGGATGCCCCACTGCGACCTCCGACTTGTCGCTTGCGCGCTTCTCGATGATCTCGCGCAGCTTGGAGCGAGCGTCCTGAGAGAGGTGGAACAAAAGGAAGGATGAGGAAGAGCAGGAGGAGGAGGAGAAGCGACGCTGCCGCGAGCCGATGTCCTCACCGAAGGAAAGAGGCGAGAGCAGGCGAACGTCTCGCTGTTTGCTTCAGCCGCGGTTCGGCGATGCGCGTGAAAACACTGGGGTCGCACCCGATCGAGCCCCGCGCAGGCAAGGACAGTAGAGAAGGAGGGGGAGGGAGAGGGGAGGTGGAGGAATAAGGACCCCCATGCAAGCCCCACGGATTGCATTGGAGCGCGGTGGATTGAGGTGGGGCTTCGCCACCGGTCTCCCTTTTTGTTTGTCTCATGTTTCTCTCTATCTTTACAAATGCCCCTCACTTTCGGTATGTCTATAGACTTGTATCACTCACTCACTATATGTATTGGTATATGCATATGAATGTATGGAGTACTATCGCTCTCTCTCTCTCTCTCTCTCCCGTTATGCATATAGCCGTATTGCACTCGATCTATACGTATGTATGTATCGTTGTGCTTCCCTCTGCCTCTCATTGTTTTTTTGTTGTTTTGTTTCTCTCTCTCTCTCTCTTTCACTCTCTCTCTCCTTCCCCCTCTGCCCCTCTCTCTCTCTCTCTTCCTCCGTCTTTCTTATTGTCCACCGTGCCGTAATTAGGCACTGGGACATCCAGAATATGACAAGCGTTGGCGGGGCCCACGAGAGCCCCGCGGGACGGGACCTTGGAGCTCACCGCGGGCCTCTTGGGGCGGGCCGCATGAGTCCCCCAACGGCCTCGGGGGCGCGGGCGGGGCTCCATAGCGCCAACTTGGCCGAAGATAATATTAGGGCCCGTTCGGGAATCCCCCGAGCAAGTCTCTCGCCGACTCGGAGCACTCCAGGGTCGGCCCGAAGGGCCAAAATGAATGCAGAGCAAAGACGCCACACACGCACAACATCATCGGCTCGTCGGTCCGAAGATCCGAGCCCCCAAAGAGGCGGCGGAGCGGCGGCGCTCCGCCATCGAATGATGGCCCATCTTTGCCACATGGACTCTGCGAGGGGCTGCGGGCGCGCCGCCGTGGAACCCCCCCGCTCAGCCACTGCGCAGACGACGGGCCGTTCAGGCGCGCGCCGCCCCCTCGCCCGCGGCCGATTCCGGCCGCGAGCGCGCGCGCGACCCCCCCGCGCAAACTGCCCCGCTCTCGCGCCGCAGGCCGCGGAGAGCGCGCCTTCTCAGACCGGTCCTGACACGATGCACAAGAAAGAGCGCCTGGTGTCGACGCAAGGCGGCATCTGCCCACGACTCCGCGCCGCGCGACCCCTCGGTCGACCCCGCGCCGCGCCGGGGTCGTCGACGGCGCCAGTCGCCCGGGATCGCCGGGCCATCTGCGCCTGGTCACGGTCGCCACTGCGATCGCCCCCGCGGTAGAACTTGCCGCCGCCGATCCTGCATCGCCCCCCGCGGCGCGCCGAACCGTCGGCGGGCGGGGCGCGAGCCTGCGACGTCGCCGCGGACCTCGGGCCTCCGTCGACGGGTCGGCCAAGTTGCGCGCCGATCTCCCGCGCAGCGACCTCGCCGCACCGCGCGTGCGCCCGCACCCGCTAGCGGCGCGCCCCCAGACTTCCCGCCCACCCCGCGCGCGTGGGGCGAGCAGACCCCGACCGCCATCGCGCTTTCTGTCACCCTCGACGGGCGCCTTCACGTCCACGCCCAAAAGTCACATGGGCTGCTCCGCGGGCCAACTCCACGCGCTCGGCCCCGCCGCCGGTCGGCGACCGCCGCCTGTCGGCTGCCCCGGCCGCCCGCGCGCACGTCGCCGATGCGCCGGGGCCCCCCGCCGCGACTTCGCTGGGCCACTTGGTCTCCAGCCCCCGGGCTGAGTCGCTTGCGATCGCGATCTCTGCGGGCGCCCCCGCGCGCTTGAAACGCTTAGCTGCTTAGCTTCTAGCGCGGCCCCCGCGGCCCCCGCGCGCCCCCCGCGGCCCAGCCCGCGCTGAAGCGGGCGCCCGGTCTGTCGGCCGCCAGGCAGGGCGCCGCCGGGGCCGCGGACTGGAACGGCTTCTTCGCTTTGTAACCCGCATGGCCGAGCATCGCCGGCCCCCCCCTCTTGGACGAGGGCGGCGCCTGCCAACTGGCGACCACCTCGCCGCGGGCATCCGCCGCGGTCTCTGCGAACTCCACGTCGCCCCCGCCGCGGAATCCTGGCTCGCCATTCGCTTCAGGAAGCGGCATTCGGCTGCCCCCCCCCCCGCCGCGCTTGGCCCGACGCGCCGCGATTCCTCCGCCGGGAAGCTGCGGATCGACAACGCGCTACTCCGCCGCAGGTTCTGGTGGTTCGCCGCCGCCGAGAAGTCGGCGCCGCGCGCGGAAACCTGGGCGCCGCGCTCGCGGCCGTAGAGAAAACAATGGCGGCGGCGCGCGGTCTCCGAAGTCGACCGCCGGCGGGCGTCTCGATTGCCGCCCGCTGGAACGATTGATTGTCCGTCCCACTCGCGTCGCGAACGGGCGCTGTCCCATGTGCGCCAGGGCGCGGGCGCCGCAGTTGTCGCCCTGGCCCTCGCTCCCCGTCGCGCCCGCGCCCCCCCCCTGCGCGCGTCTGCCGCGCGGCGCCGCGCGGCGCTGGTCGCGCCGCCCGCCTGCCGCGCCGTTCGCGCCTTTGCCTTTCGCGCCCTTGCCCCGCTGCTCCTGGGAATTGCCCGTGCCGTGCGAACGCGCGCCGCTGGGCCCCCTGCCTCGACCGCTGGAATCTCGCCGGGGCCATCCACCGCGCGAGGCGCCCACCGCTCAGGGCATCACTCGGTCGCCACCTCGCCGCCCGACGCGTTGGTTCACCAGGAAGTCCACGACCTCCCTTCGTGCATTTTTCGCGCGCGATCAGCCCGTTCGCGTTCAACGCCAGATTCTTGAACGCGTCGCCCTCGAGCCCTGGGATTAGCGCGTTCACTTTGACCGGCTCTCGCCGGGCATCATCGGCCTTCCCCTCGCGCCCCGAGCCTCGCGCTCCCAGGTCTCGATCGCCCCATCTGGCGCCGCCGCCTGGCTTAAACGTCGCGTTCCACATCTGGTTGAGCGAGGTCCCCTGCCGTCCTCGGACGGGAGGCCCGTCCTCAATGGTGAGCTGCCTTCGTGCTTCAAAGCCGCCTGCGCCCTCGTGGCCCCGCGAGCCCCGCTGGGCTAGTCTGCGCGCGCATGGCGAAGAGGCGGAAGCGCGTCCATGATCGCCTGTCATATCAGGGCTTCTCGTCCCCAACAAAACTTGGTTATCTCGCTCTCCCGCGCGGCTGCTCTTTCCATCGGCCCACGCGCGCGCGCCCATCGATGCATCCCGGCTGCGGAACAGGGGCGACTAGTCTGACCAGCTCCCTTGTCCACCACAGAGGTAGTCCGGCACCTGTAGAATCGTTGCCTCGCACAGCGCGTTCTGATTTTCCGTCGCCGACGCAAGCTCCGCCTTGGCGGTCCGCGCCGCCATGGCGGCCGCATGATTGGCTGCCGCCGTTGCGTATGCATCGGTTCGGCCGGCTTCGTTCCGAGCGCGCCGAGCCGCTTGGACTTCCTCAAAGTTGCTCTCCTCTGGCTGCTCGACCCATCGCAGAACATCTCCATCGTATCTGCGGTCCTGGTTGTCCGTGGTGCGCTTCGCGCGGTGCATGTGCTGTCCAAGCTTCGTGCCGATATGCTCTCACCCTGCTTCAGGGTGAGCGATGATCTGACCACCCAAGCTCAACCTCGAATGGGTGCTCGTCGACTATCATCTGCCCGCCGTCGGACTGGCTGGGAGTGGCAGTCTCTGTCGCCGTGATTCTTATGCGTGAGCCAGACCAGATGTGCTACCATTCGAATGCCCAACACAGGATCCCGGAGTGGCGTAGCTTCGTCATCGGGCGATGTTCCCCGAAAAAACGGCCCAAGAGCGGGAGCTCAACCTGACGTTCGGGGCCCCCCACCCCGAGATAGCCTGAGAGATCGCCAGGGGGTTCCGAAGAGTCCACCACGAGGCCCCCAAGAGGCCCAGAAAGGCCTCAAATAGGCCTACAGGAGGCGCCCCAACAGGCGTCCCGAAAGACCCCGAGAGACATACAAGAGGGTCAGGTCCACAATCCAGGCACGGTGTCGGTTGCTGGCCGAAGGCCATGGGATAACCATCTATGTGTGTACATAAAGAGAGAGAAAGAGAGAGAGAGAGAGAGAGAGAGAGAGAGAGAGAGACAGAAAAAATAAAAAAAGAGGAAAGAGATAGAGAGAGAGAGAGATCAATACATCAATAACATATATATATATATAGAGAGAGAGAAAACAAAAAAAGGAGAGGAACAACACATATGTGTATATATACACATCTGTTTGTGTGCGTGTGTAGCAGGCATCTACGAGCAAATCCATACATCTATATCTATGTACACATTCTACATGCGGGAAAAATGCAATGTATATGCTTCGTTGTTTTTGTCTGAGAGAGCGCGTTTCACGGGCGCTTGCCTTGGGAACATTCGGCGGCGCGTTTCAAACCGGGGGGCGGCCCCCCCCAACACTCGGAGCCGTCTATCAAACCAGAGGGACTCCCCCCGCCCCCAAGCCCTCCACCTCCCGAGCCGCCCCCCCTCGGCGCCGGCGCTGGCGCTGGCGGCCGCCAGCAGCGCCCACGGCGCGGACGCAGCGACGATGACCAGAGGCAGCCCAAGGGGGGGAGTTCAACCACCCCCCCCTGCCAAAGGGGGGGTGGTTCAAAACCCCGCCCCCGTCGGCGCTGGCGCTGGCGGCGGCCAGCAGCGCTGGCGCTGGCGCCGGCGACGGCGGGAACGCAGCGACGATTACCACCACTACCACCACCGCCACTACCACCACCACCACCACCACCGCCCCAACCCACCACCACCACCACCACCAACAACACCACACAACCAGCACCACCACCACCACCACCACCACAGCCACCACCACCACAACCACCACCGCAACTCACCATCATTACCATCACCAACACCACCACCTCCACAAAAACCCACCACCGCTACCACCACCGCCAGAATCTACCACACCACCACCATCACCGCCATCACTACCAGCAACAGAACCCACCGCCACCACCACAAACCACCACACCACCACCACCACCACCGCCACCACCACCACCACCACCACAACAAACGTCCACAAACCACCGCCACCACCACAACCCACCACCACCACCACCACCACAAACCACCACCACACCACCACAACCACCACCACCACCACAACTCACCATCACCACCACCACCACCACAAAAACCCACCACCACTACCACCACCACCACCACCACAATCTACCACACCACCACCACCACCACCACCGCCACAACCACCACCACTACCAGCAGCACAACCCACCACCACCACCACCACAAACCACCACACCACCACAAACCACCGCCACCACCGCCACCACAAGCACCACCTCCACAAACAACCGCCACAACCACAACCCACCGCCACCACCACCACAAATCACCACCACACTACCACCAAACCACCACCACCACCATAACCCACCACCACCACCACCACCACCGCCACCACCACAAGCACCACAACCCACCACCACCACCACGACCGTCGTCCTCGTCGACGCTCCCCGCCACCGCCGCCCGCCGCCGCAGGCGCTGGCGCCGGCCAAGAAATGGATATCGTCGTCCCCGCCGCCGTCGCCAGCCGCCGCCGACCCAAGTGCAGCGCCGGCCCGAGGAGAGGGAAGCGGGGGGGGGGGGTTCGAACCCACCCCCCTCCATCCAGGGGAGGGGGGGGGGTCCAGTTCCAATCCCCCCCCCTCCAAGCGACCACAGAACGCGCTCTCTCCTTTGTCTCTATCTCTCTCTATCTTTCTCGCTATCTCTCTCTCTCTCTTTCTCTCTATCGGTCTCTCGCTCTCTCTCTCTCTCTCTCTCGACATCGGTAAGTCGATCTATGACAGCGCGGTCGAATGTTCCTCGAGCACACCGGCCTCTCGTCCAGCTGGCCAGCCGTATCTGTTCACCCTGCAAGAGAAAGCGAGAAAAGGATGCTTCCACGACTCACCACCTGATAACCTGTTGTTCCTGGAAGGACTCACTGCCCATTTACATGACAAAATCCACGTAGCTCTGGGACGGCAGCGGCACTGCACACAGGAGAAAGGGAGAGAGAGAGAGAGAGAGAGAGAAAAAAAAAAAAAGAGAAGAGAGAGAGAGAGAGAAACAACAAGAAAGAGGAACACAGCGAGGGAGAGAAACCGAGACAGAAGGAGGTCGAGCAATGGGCTCCTCGTCAAGCTTGTACTTCGACATCAACGCCTCTCCCGCTCCCCCCTCTCGCAGGGGGGCATCGAGCCGCCCCTCCTGCGCCCCGCAGACGGATGCCATGAAAACTTGGGAACCCCCAAACCCGGTGGTGAGATACCAGGCGGCGACCTGGAATCCCCAAAAAGGTCACCGCTGGCTTTGGGGACGCGGGGTCACCACCGGGTTTTGTGACTCCTGGACCCACCAGTGTCCGGGACATCCTCGGAAAACCGCACGAGTCCCCAAGCCGGGTGGTGACACCAAATCGCCCGAGACTCACCGCCAGGTGTTGTCACCACCACGTTTGGGGACTACCAAAAAACTGGGCCCTGTGACCTAGTGACGCGATCACCGCTGGCGCAGATCGTGGGCGGGCGGCATCTGCGTAATTATCCACGCCCTCGCGGGGGCGGACTCCTCGCCGGCGGCCCCGTGCACACCGGGCGGCTTGGGCCGAATGCCCCACGCGTAACGTATCCGTGGCATGGCGGCGCGAATGCCCCACGCGTAACCTATCCGAAGCATGGCGTGCGTACCTATGGGCTCGTGCCACGGCATCTGGAGAACGAGGCCTGCGGCATCCGGATCGCGTCACTCGTGAGGAAGCCCAGGCGAGGCAAGGGAAAAATGACCTTGCTATCACTAAGAACGCTGAACAGGGAACGAAGGGGTGCGTCTGGTCACGGCGAAGTCTTGGCCACGAGCAGCTTTACCGACCTGGATTTACGAAACGGCGCGAAAACCAGAGCCACTCCTGAGGCCCAGAGTGGTCCTTGTGTCAGCGTCTTGACTGTACTCTCCGAAGCCTGTGGTGCGTGGAGGTCCAGACGGCCCACCTCTTACTCTGGCCGAGACGAGACTTGAACAGAACCTGGGCATGTCAGGGGAGGACGGTCTGGGATCCTGCACCCCGGAGCGCCACGCAAAGGCTCGTCGCCCACACGAGGCGCACCCGGCGCGCCTGGAGGCAGGAGGGGCCGAGAGGAGGCCGAGCGCCGAAAAGCTGCCGCCGCGGCCCCGTGGCGCGCAGCCTGGGACACGCCGTGCTGGATTCCAAGGGCTCCCGACTTCGCGCTCCGCGCCGCGCGAAGCGCAGAGTGCGAAGAGCTTCGCGCTCTCGCGCCGCCTCCCATGGGGGGGAAAAGGAGGACGAGGAGGAAGCGGAGCCGAAGCGCGAAGCGCGAATGGCTTCGCGCCCTCGAGGGCGCCCTTGTGGATTCTCACGGGCGGAGCACGCGGAGGCCACGCGCGGGACGCGCGTGCGGAGGGCAGGCGTGACTGGCCGTGCCGGGGCCGAGCGCTGGGAGGGCACGGGGCCACGTGTGCATCCGGGCATCGTCAAGGTCGGCCACGTCGTGTGCGGCGTGCGTCCAGCGCCCCCCCTGTCGTGCGGCATGCTGCCCGTCAGGCTCTGGGCGGCTGTCCCAGGGATCCGAACACGACAAGGTGCTCTCTCTCTCTCTCTCTCTCTCTCCTTTCCCGACAAAGCACTTCATGTCCTGGGGGTTCCACTCCCTCGCCTCCCCTTTCGAATCTGCATGGGAGGCCCGAGTCCTCCTTGGCGACTTCCAAGGACTCCCAAAGCCTCGAAGGGGACACTTGTGAGTACTGAAGGCGCCAAGAGACCCCGAGATAGTACTCAAGATTGCGCCGGGACGCCCAAAGTCCTTGAATGATCCTGGCGCGGACGACAAACACTGACTCTGTGTACCGTATATTGGGTGCAATAAATGGCGCGCCTAGGTGGTACATTCTATGCGGCGCAATCAGTGCGGTGCAACTTTGTGAAATGCAACCAATGAGGTGCAATTTACGCGGCAGACAACATGTGAGAACATTAGAGGCCGTCAACTCCAACGCTCGAGCGAATTTCCCAACCACACACCCGACTTGTTGGCAATACTCAAGAGGCTATGAATGCAATTACCTGTCAGATCTTGTTTGCAAGCCCCCACAGGCGCGATGACGCGCGGATCCCAAAATCGAGCGGGCGAATGAAGATGTCGGCAGGTCGTACGGTTCGTTGTGTTTCGAGCGCTCTGTCTTGAAACACTTCCTAACCCATGTCGTTGGCATGGTTTCGACTTTCGCGCGCGTGGCCCGACAGGCTTACGAGACAACAGTGGTGCTGTCTCGCCGGTGTGACACACGCGGTCGCAGAACCCCGCCGGCCCTTTCGGGCGTGAGCGGTTCAGGGAGCTTCCTCCTCCATCCCCCCCCTTTCTTCCCCTTCGGGGAGGGGCGTGTCACTGGTCCCTGTCAGGCCGCCACCGTGCCGAGAGGCGCGAAGGGAGTCTTCCCCAGGCTTCGCGTGTTCTCTACCCCGGGGCCTGCACTCTAATATTCCAGGGGCTGGGGCCCCACATTCTCGGACTGTTTGGGCTCCAGTTCGCAGAGTGGTGCCCTGCTGAGTTGCCTCACGGCATGCGCACTCGAGGCTCCTGCCCATCACTAGCAGAGCGCTGCTCTGCCAGCTGGCCTCAACGCAGGGTTCCTGATCCTGCTCGAGCTGTGATTGGCAGAGCGCAGCTGCGAGCATGTGCGCGTTCACTGCTCCTCCTCACGAGCAGAGCGCCGCTCTGCCAACTTGACTCAGAGCATGCGCACTCGCTGCTCATGCGTTATTCGCCCGAGGGCCCCAAAACGGGCCAAGAGGGCCCCGAGAAGCGCCCAAGAGGGTCCGAGAGGCCCGGTTCCGACCCCACCCCAAGCGCCTACAGAACGCGCTCTTTCTGACATGCTTACTAACCATGTCAGAAAGACTGCGTTCTAATCCTTAGGACACCGATGGACACCGATGGACTGGGAATCGGTGGACACCGATAGGTCCGATGGACACCGATGGACACCGATGCGACATCTTTCCCAATCCATCGGTAGGACACCTATGGATTGAGAATGATGTCGCATGTCATGGTGCGGGGGGGCGCTCACGCGGCCCGCAGGGCTTTAACATCTTGCGGCATGCGCACCCACTAGTTTTCTCACAGAACAGGTGAGCGCCCCTTACTTCCTCACAAACCATACGCCGAAAGGCGCGCAGACATATCTGAGACATGCAGTGCCGCACGACGCCTCAGGTTGATCTCCACTGGGGAAGCAAGTCCCAAGACACACACATCGCCTCAAAACCAAAGGCAATGCTACTCGATGCATAATGTGTCCAACCTCGATGGCATCTGAATGTGCACGGGAAACTTCGGACCCTGGAGAAATCCGTACCCGGTGGGGCGGCCTCCTCCTCCTCCTCCTCCTCCTCCTTCTCCTCCTGCATCATGCGTCCCATTCTTTCTGGCTCGCGACGGCATCTGAAGCGCCAAGGACAGGCCCGAGATGGCCCCCCCGGGGTGGTCCACAAGGCGCCTCCAAGACGACCGCCCGAGAGGACCAAAGGGCCCGAGAGGGCTCTCGAGGCGACCATCCCGAGGGCGGCTCCAACTTCCGGGCGGCTCCAGCTCCCCGAGGAGGAGGAGGAGGAGGAGGAGGAGAAGGAGGAGGAGGAGCAGGAGGAGGAGGGAGGAGGAGGAGTAGGAAGAATGCGACCGCCCCAAAGGGCCCCAAGATGCCCCCAGAGAGAGCGCCGGAAGAGCCCTACCCTATGCGCCCCAAGAGAGCCCCAAGACGACCCGAGAGTCATTGCAAAACCTGCCACGACCCCTCCCCTCACTCTCTCTCTCTCTCTCTCGTTCTCTCTCTCTCTCTCCCCCGTCTCCTCCTCGTCCCACCCTCTCTGCACCGTGACAACGATCTGCCGCATGTACGGTCCCACTCCGATGTGGCTCTGATGGCAGAAGAGAGACGAACAGAGTGCTGTGTGCTATGCTGGCATGGCGGCAGCGTTTGCAGCAAGCACACGGATATGCAGGCCCGATAACGATCAATCGAACACCAATCCGCCAGACGCGCTCACTCAAGTGTATATTCTCACGTTCGCCCCCCAAACCAACAATATTGCGCCTCGTCGGCAGGCTGCAATTTAATGCAACCGCGCACTCTAAACCGAGACTGCGCGGTCGGCAGCGGGAAGCAATCGCAAGAATAACAAGCAACCCCCCCCCCACACACACACACACACACACACACACACACACACACACACACACACACACACACACACACACACAGGATTCGGAAACGAACCGAGCTGAGATA
>CAUYUJ010022206.1:82500-92500 GCA_963575745.1 Prorocentrum cordatum
AGCCCCCTCGGGGCCCCGCCAACGTCAAACAAATACCATCCCTCGGGCACCCTCTGTGCACGGGGCCCCGGCACTGCTGCTCTCTCTCCAGACCAGAAGAGCGAGGATCAAAAACGGGTCTCACGCAGGATGCCGTAGCGACCTTACGCCGCAGCTCACGCGGGCCGCCAGCGCGGCACGCTGCTTGGGAGACGAGGGCGCGCACGCGCGGACTTACGCGGGCAGCTTACGCGCCAGTGTCGGCGCAGACGACCCCGTCTTCTTGCGTCGCTCAAGTGGCTGGAACAGGCGGATGTGCGACACATGGAGGTGCAAAACATAGGAGGGGAGATAGTCGTACACGGTGACCTTTGCCTACGCAGTTTCCCCCCCAAGCTTCGCGGATAGATCGACTTACGCACACAGGGTGTCTGGACAACTGTGCTTTCTGCTAACAATATGATAGCACATGCATTCAACTGCTGAGCATACACATCGCATACTTCAGAATCCGATACCTGCACTACCCCCTGTTGACTCGTCGTCTCTTCTGCACGGGTTGGTCGGGAGGCGACCACGCACCTCGGAACCTCACTCGCCCTCGCTCGAAAACAGTCTGACCTGGCACAGCATTCCCTATACTGGTTACCTGACCAGGCTCACTCTCGACCTCAATTCGAGTCTGGTCCTGATTCTGATCACCGCTACTGCGCTGCTCGTTCACTTGCGGTGCCTGGCACTGCGCAAGAGCCTCTATGAACTGTCCTGCAGATGCCGCTCCTGCGTCGTCCTCGTCCTGAGCCGAAACCTCTTCGGCGGGGTTCCACGACGAATGGGGGAACACGCAGTCCAACAGCCCAGCAAGACAGTGGCCCGACGGATGGTCACATGGGCGTTTCCAGAGGACAGGGGGCGGCTGTGGTTCGCCGTGGGCGCCATCGATACCACCCTCGCGTGGCAGTTGCCACAGCCCCGTTGCCCCCCTCCCGCGTTCCGCCGCCTGCGCCCAAGCCGTCCTCGTTCCAGGACCGGCGGAACTCCTCCTCCTCCTCCTCCTCCTCCGCCTCCTCCTCCTCCGCCTCCTCATCCTCCGACTCCTCCTCCTCATCCTCCTCCTCCGCCTCCTCCTCCTCCTCTGCAGGCCCGCTCGCGCGCGGCGAGGCGGGCGGTGCCATTGCGGAAGGCCGCTTGCAATACCTCAGGTGCTGCTCCAGGCGGTCTAGGTCCTGGGGCAGGACGCCGCTTCACGAGCGAGGGGTGCAATCGCAACCGACGAGAGGAGACATCCGAGATGGCGCAATACTCTTCCAACGGCAGCATGACCCAGGCAAGACAGTGGACACGTGGAACAGCAAGCCAAACATTGAGATCGCATAGTGGTGGCACCCTCGATGTTGCAAGGTCGGCCAATTATTCGGCCGCAACTGCGGATCGACGGGAAGGCCAAAGACGAGGGAATGATCGGGAGGAGGAGGAGGAGGAGGAGGAGGAGGAGGAGGAGAAGGAGCTGCACTCGCAGGAGGAGAAGGGAAACAGGGATGGGGAGGAGAGTAGCCCTCGACTCCTTTCAGCAGCGCTTGATCCGAGCGCATGCGTCAAAGGAATACATCCGAAGATTCACCACCATTCGAGCAGGGGATCGACTGCAAAATTGTTCGACCCCAAGTTAGCTTTCTCGCGGAATCCAATCAAAAATACGTGTGATCTTCGTAGATCGACGAACGTTTCACGCATTTCTGTAGATTCGATCAGAGAATCCATGTTTGGGGCAGTGCCCCTTAACAACCCGCGGCTCGGCAGAAGGCCAAATTCTGCCCGGCAGGGTTCTGCACTCTCCTGAAGGGACCCCCCACGCCTCGACGAGGCACACCGCGTGCACCGCCACCCCCCTCCTGAGACCACGGCCCCTAGCAAAAAAACAGCAGATCCGCGCTCACGGGGCCACGAGGCCTCACGAGGAGCCAAGGATTCGGGCCCCGAGGCAGGCAACGGAGGCGGCCCAGGATGCCCTCAGGACGTTCCAAGGAGACCCACAAACGGCCCAAGAGGGCCACAAGTGGACAACCAAGAGGCCCGAAAGAGCCGACGACTTGTTCAAACATTGGAGCGGCTTCGCCTGATCGGACTTCCGTCAGCTCCAGACGGCCCTCGAGGCCTCCAAGACGGCGCCAAGAGGGCCTCACGATCCTCCAGAACGGCCTCTCGAGACAGCAAGCCCCAGGGGGCCTGGCTGGCCCTGGATGGCCCCAAGAAAGCCACAAGCTGGCCCTCCTCCTCCTCCTCCTCCTCCTCCTCCTCCCCCTCCTCCTCCTCCAGCTCCTCCTCCTCCAGCTCCTCTCCTCCAGCTCCTCCTCCTCCTCCTCCTCCAGCTCCTCCTCCTCGTCCTCCTCCTCCTCCTCCTGCTCCTGCTCCTGCTCCTCCTCCTCCTCCTCCTCCTCCTCCTCCTCCTCCTCCTCCTCCTCCACAGAGGGCCTCCAGAGGGACCCAAGACGCCTCCGCGGGCCCATCGGCGGCCCAAGGTGGCCTCAAGACAGCCCGACGACGGGCGCCAGAGACCCACCAGACGGCCGAGAGGGTCCCAAGGCGGCCAAGGGGAGCTTCAATCAGGAGGGGAAAAAACACACAGACACAATTAATCGTCGATTTCCCAGAAAATATGGGAAAATATGGGAAGTGGGGGGGAAGACAAAAACCCAGAAAATATGGGAAAAGATGGGGAATCTTTTTATTTGTGTGTATTTATTTGTGTGTGTCCTGGGGCGCCTTCATTCAAGACGGCCAAAGAGGGCCCAAAGGCGGCCCAAAGTTGCGCCAGGGACCCCGAAGAATTGCCCCTCCGGAGCCCGAGAAAGGAAGGACGGAAGGGAGGAAGAGACGAAGACGAGAAGAGAACCCCCAGCACGACGCGGAAGCGTGTCACACATTGCGGCTTCCTGTGTGCCCTTCGACTTCGACCAATCGCTTCCCAAAGTACTGGGCTGGTACGGTGGGGGGACTTGCCGCAGGCAGCTGGACAGGCAAGCAACATATACGGTACAAGCAAGCAGCATAGAGCGGTGATGATAAAGCAGGCTGCTCAGCAACGTCATGATGCTGAGGTCACGCTGGTATGTTTCAAACATCTCGGCTAACGTCAATCAGCTGAACAGGTAAAAAACACATCCCTTGTGGATTATCTCATTACGACTTGGTGGGCCGACACAAATCAAGGTCAAATGGGGTCCGGTCGAGGAGACCGCGAAAGCTCCTCGCTCCGCAAGCGAAGACGGAGGGCGGGAGACACTACGGAAATGAAACGCGCATGCAAGAAAAGGGATGATACAAACGTCTACCAAAAGTGTATCATACGTCAGGCGTGCCAACACACATGATGAGGAATGAACTCTCAACTCGCTGCCAATGGAAACACTGTTGGCTGCGAACGACATGCTTGAGACTCTTGCGGCGCTCGTGTTGCAGAAATGCATCCACATCATCTGTCCACCGACGCCGCGGCCGACAGTCGGGGGCCAGCCGGGCGCCAGCGTAAAACTTGCGTGGGCCATTCTTGCGACCCGCTGGGTCGTGCCACGAGGCGCCACGTTGAACGGTCAATCACGACGAGCCAGTCTGACACTGGAAAACCTTGCAAAACAATCTGTACTTTTCGCTTGCATCGTCGCCCCGCGTCTTCCCAGCTCTCGCTGGGAAGCTTGCTGAAACCGACTACCCGACGGAGCCTTCTTGAACGAGTAGATGCAATCCTAGACCTATGCTGTGCTATCGTGGCGGTCGTTGAGAGACCGTAGACAGCCGTGGGGGTAACCACCGCGTCGAGAAGATTCGAGCGAAGGCGCGAACATATAGTTCTACTGAAAAGTACTGCCACTTGCCTGTCATCACGTCCCAGGCGTTCCACAAGTATCTCGGCAGGAAGTTCGGTGGCGATTTGCGGTGCAGATCAGAGTGCAATGTCAACTATCGCATGGAGTTCGCATGGGCGAAACTTCACTCCTAAAAAACAGCACTTTGAATAAAGCTATATCTGTGGGCCGACACAGACGAAGACTGCACCCGACGAAACCAGAGTAGACCGGACGCGACTATGACGAGACAAGACCATGCAAGGTAAAGCTAGTGCACGTTCGACCGCGCAAAGAAGAGGAAACACCTGGTAGCAGGATAAGATGGTAGGACCAACGGAGCAAGCATAGTACCAAACGAGCGGAAGTGCACCCGAGCTCCTCCTCTTTGGTGGCCTCGGGCACGGCGCAGCATGTTTGGCACCATGCGATGCATCAAACAAACCACAACCAATAAACCGAATCATCCCGCACAGCCATATGCGAAGCGCGCCCAGCTCAAGCTGCATGTTTAGCTGCATGATGACTGTGAGGAGGGACAGGAATGCAAACAGACGGTGAGATGACGAAGGGGTAGGGGGCGAGACGAAGAGATAGAGGCGACAACGCGAGACACGATACCATGAATCGTTCGTTCCTCCACGAACGGCTGGATGAAACAGCTGCCATGCACCAACATCAAACCACTTTCCGGGTAGGCGTGTCTCTCCTGACCTGCCTTGCTTCCACATGCGATGTGCAAAACAACATGTGTCCGAACTGGATGTGCGATTGCGATGATGGGCGCGATGTGCACCAACCGTGCGGCTCATTGTGCGGTCAGTATGTGGACGTGGAAAACACAAGGACATCAACTGAACCGACATCGTAAACCTCATGGCGGACCAACAGGAGCAGAGCCAAACGTAGGAAACACATACACACATTGTCAACGCGGGCGATGGTCTTCACACATCACGAGGAGTACGAATGCAGCGGCGCACCCGGCGTCGCACGACCAGCTCCGTTAGCCTCCCCATCCCATTTGAGTGTGCCGCAGACGCGGGGCAGAGACAGAGGAACACTGACTTCGCACTCGAACGTTCAAACCATGTCCAGAACATGCCCTGCGCATTGACGGATCACCATCATCTTCTGCGCCCGCCCCTGTTTCGACCGAGTTCCGCCGTCTTCTTCGGTGTTCCTCCTCCTGCTGTTCAGCTCCTGTGCTCATGCCTGCCTACCTCCCTGCGGAAACCCCTGGTCGAGTGAACGCCATGCTGCTACTACTGAATCTCAAGCAAGCTAACGACTTCACAGTAGCGGGCGAGCGAAGCCACATCCACGACATCGTGCTGGAATCTGGAAGAACAGGGCAGTTTTTAATACATTGGATTTGTAAAGATATCGGATGCTTAATACATGAATAATTTATGAATGAATTTATGCATGAACTCATCGTTGTTTTAAAAACTAGATCCCTGCATGTTTAATCCATGATCCGCACGCGGAGCATGTATAAAAAACGGCACTGAAGGCTCAATCCACGGAACAACACCGTTATCCGTCCACGAAGAAATCTGCCCAAACCCTCTTCTGCCGCTTGACGAGATGAGGGTTCCAGTCAAGATCCCGCAAAAGGTCAACCCGCAACGGCCTTGAAGCGGGCATGCGGGGGATGAGTATTCGATCAAAGAAGGAGGTGTGATAGAGTATTCGATCAAAGCAACATAAAAATGAAGGAACAAGGGAAAGGGGAGGACGGACGACGGGAGGGAGGAGCGGAAGAGGTGGAAAAAGGGAGGACACAGTCGAAAGAGGTCGGGACATGAAGAAGAAGAAGAAGAAGAAGAAGAAACAGAAGATAATGAAATCCTACACCGGAGCACTATTGTTCTGAAGTCCGCAATGGGGCCACACATGCACGCACATGCCGCACAGTCGCATGCATATGCCCGTGCAATCCTGCAAAAATCTCAACAACATGGGGGGGGCACATGCGCGCACATACCACACAGTCCAATGCACGGCGGTCGGATGCGCGATCTGAACAAACTCTGGTAGCGTAAACGCACATGCCCGCATATGCCGCAGAGTCGAGGATTGGGATGGGGGACAGAAAAACAAACGGGGAGGAAAAAAGACATATGATAGAGGAATGAGGGAAGGTGCACCACGGAAAACGAGGGAAGCGGATGACGCTGGTGTTCGAGCGGCAACACCATACCCAAATGAGGGACGTGGCAGGCGACAGCACCAATCGAACAAAGGGATGTGGCCAGCGTTCGGATGATGTATCACGCAAGGAGGCCTCAGGCGAAAGTAGCCTGATCGCTTCAACTCATGGCATCTCGGAAGCAAGATGACGAGGATGTCTCAGGCGAACATGGCTGGATTAACTCAGCTCAGGGCATCTAAGGACTGGACATTCCCGAGGTCAGAGTTGCGAGGATATCTCACGCGAAAGCGGACTGACCACCTCAGCTCAGGGAATCTCGAACCCAGAGTTACGAGGATGTTTCAGGCGAAGGTGGCCTAACCCCCTGAGCTCAGGGCATCTCGGAACCCAAAATTACGAGGATGTCTCAGGCGAAAGTGGCCGGATCACCTCAGCTCAGGCCATCTCAGAACCCAGAGTTGCGAGGATGTCTCAGGCGAAAGTGGCGACCCATCATGGGGCAGGGCATCTCCGAGGCCAGAGTTGCGAGGATATCTCAGGCAAAAGCGGACTGACCACCTCAGCTCAGGGAATCTCGGAACCCAGAGGTACGAGGATGTTTCACGCGAAAGTGGCCTAACCACCTGAGCTCTGGGCATCTCGGAACCCAAAATTACGAGGATGTCTCAGGCGAAAGTGGCCGGATCACCTCAGCTCAGGCCATCTCGGAACCCAGAGTTGCGAGTCTCAGGCGAAAGTGGCGACCCATCATGGGGCAGGGCATCTCCGAGGCCAGAGTTGCGGGGATATCTCAGGCGAAAGCGGACTGACCACCTCAGCTCAGGGAATCTCGGAACCCAGAGGTACGAGGATGTTTCACGCGAAAGTGGCCTAACCCCCTGAGCTCAGGGCATCTCGGAACCCAAAATTACGATGCTTTCTCAGGCGAAAGTGGCCGGATCACCTCAGCTCAGGTCATCTCGGAACTGGACATTTCCGACGTCAGAATTGCGAGGATTTCAAGCGAAAGTTGCCACGAGCTCCGACGGTGTCGCACGCGAAGTTGGTCGGACCACCTCAAGAAGCGCATGTTGGAACCCACCACTTTGGGGATGTCCCAAGCGAAACTGGCCAAATCACCTCAATTTGGGCATATCGGAACCGAGAATCACGAGGACGCCTTACGCAACACGGGCCGGAACACTTCGAGAATCGCAGATTGGAGCCCAGAGTAATAGGGATACCCCAAACGAATCGGAGCAAAACACCTGTCAAAACATATCGGAGCCCAGAGTTCTGACAATGTCCCACGCTGAACGGGCCTCCTCTTCCTCGACCTCCTTCTCCTCTCCCTCCTTGGGTGACATTCGCCACCATGCCGCCTGAGATGCGAGTTCCGCACGCCTGCTCCTCCTGGTCCTCTGCCATGTCCTCCCCCCCTCCTTCTACTCCCGTCCCCCTCCGTCTGATTCCCTTCCTCCTGCTACTTCCGTCCCCCCTCCTTCCACTCCCGTCCCCCTCCTTCTGCTTCCCCTCCTCCCCCTCTGCTCCGCCTCCTCCTCCCGTTCCTCTGGCCGAGCAGAGGAGGCGCGGGGGAAACATCTCCATGGGGCACTCCGGCAAGCTCTGCACGGCCACTGGACGGCGACAGAGGGCGAACCCCGTGGACGCGACCCGCGGGCGAAGGGCCGCTCCCACGAGCAGTGGGCGGATCGAGCGCGCAGGCGATCCCCTCCTGGCCACAGGGAGCCTCAGGAAACCTGACAAAACCCCAGGGAACTATGCGAAGGCCACGAGGCACTGGAGGCCCTGCTGAGGATCCCCAAGAACCCCGAGGGCATGTGCGTCGGCATGTGCGAGCACGTGCGGACGCGCGTTTCAGCGCACGCGGGTGGATGCACGGGCCTGCCCGGCTATCCGCAGGAGGACTGCACAAGAGTGTGCGTGCATGTGCCGCCGGCAGATCTGCAACGATCGCAAACCTTCCGCGCAAGTTCAGGCATGCGCGCCAGCATGCGCGCCAGCATGCTCGGGCATGCGCAGACACATGGTGCACCAGGCACAGCGCACGTGACCCTGCACATGCTCGGGCGCGCATGCACGGTGGGACATCCAACCCGAGGGGCCCGCACATGCGGGGGGCACGTACCAGGCGCGCGCAGCGCGCGCCAGCACAAAAGCGCGCCGCCCACACACCCACGAAGTGCGCGCGGCGCAGCTCAAAAGAAGCCGAGAAGGCGGGACACGCAGAAAAAGACCGGCTCACTGGCAACGGCGCTGCTCGATCGGCTCCGCGCGCGCACCCCGTGCAGAGCGAGAGCCGGCAACCTGATGCCAAGCGGGTGCCCCTGCATGTCCAGCGCACCGCTGCAGCGCTCTCCCACTTGATCTTTCCGTGCCCGCGCTCGCTGGCCCCGGAGAGGCACGTGCCGCGCGGGCCCGCCCGGCTGGGATCCGGCGCTGCGTGCCGGCCAACCTCCGCCTCGAGGCCGGGTCGCGGCTGGCCAAGAATCCGGGGCGACGCAAGGCTCGGGTTCGGGGAGCTCGGGCTGGCGTGACGGGGCCGTCATGAGTGGCGAGACCCTGTCCGAACTTTGACGCAAGATCCCGCTGCAAGCATCCCACGAAAATTATTGGCACCGTCAAGCTCGGGGCGCGCTCGTCAAAGAGCGTCGGCAGACCAGAGGTCTGGCGCACTCGAGTCTCACGTTTCCCTGGCAATTGCGGGGCTACCCTTATAAGGCGCCAGCCTTGCATCTACAGACAAGGTCCGCGCCTTCTGAGAAGCAGGGGTGCTTCCAAGAAGCCTTCCCCCCTCCCCCTTTCGGCTACACGAAAGAGTGACCCTGGGTAATAGTGACCTTTGGTGCGCGGCTCTTTCTGGGCCGCGGGGGGACCAACCCTGGGCGCGCAAGCCGCTGCTCCTGCTTCGCTTCCAGCCATCTGGGGACCCATCTGTGCCCGCACTCAAGGTCACTCCGGCGAAAGGTCACTCTTACGTCTAGTCGACCCTACACCCCTCTGCGCTTTGGACGCCCGAAATGGGTACGGAAAGAGTGGGCACTATGCCCAACAACAAATGTTGTCCCAAGCCAACAGCGGCCGCCGTTGGGCAGGCGGCCTTCTGCCTCGAATGGACACAGGCCGCGGCGGCGTGGACAGCGAATCATGTTCAAAATGAACAGGAATGGTTGTTGGGTATTGTACCCATTCTTTCAGTACCCATTTCGGGCGTCCAGATGCGCGTGGCCGACAGCGCCACGTGGCGCCACGTGGCGTCGCCGGCCTCGAGGGACCCCGCCACAGCCGGCCTGCCGGAGGGGCGCCGCCAGCAGCCCTCGCGATCGGCAGCGCGTCGGGCACGGCGGGCCTTCGGCGCCGCCGCGCACGGCCCCAGGGGCCCACGGGGGACGACCGCCGCTGCAGCTCCCGCCGCCTCCAGGGCCGCTGGAAGCAGGAGAAGACGAAGAGACGCCAGAAGCTTGTGTTTGTGCCGCTTCGTCTTCTTCGAGGCTCCCGCCGCCGCCGCCGGGGCCACCGGAAGGGGCGCCGGCGGCGCGGCCGCGGCCGGCGGAGGGAGCGCACCAGCGGCTCCCGCGGCTGCCGGCGGGGCGCTGGCGCGTTCGAACGGCGGCCGCGGGCTCTGGCCAGCCCCTGCGGCGGCGCCGGCGGCAGCCCGGCGAGGACCCCGAGGGGTCCCGCGGTGGCGCAGCTCGAGGGGGGGCCGCGTTCGGCGCGCGCAGTGGCGCCCAAGCCCGCAGGGGCTGGGCGTCCGTGTGGGGGGGGGGGCGACGGGCCTGACCCTCCACCCCGCAAGCTCGCGAGCACAGTGTTGGCGGCGAGAGCGCGTCGGCCAGTGGAGGCAGGAAGCAGGAG
Source organism: Prorocentrum cordatum (assembly GCA_963575745.1). NCBI lineage: Eukaryota > Dinophyceae > Prorocentrales > Prorocentraceae > Prorocentrum > Prorocentrum cordatum. Next base: position 92,335 of record CAUYUJ010022206.1, read on the forward strand.
CGCGGTGGAAAGAGGAGAGAGGAAGTCGAGAGGAGAGGCAAGACAACCCACGCGAGGGGAGATGCAAGATACCGATACACGAGGGGAGGGAATGAATGCGTAAGCGAGCGAGCGAGCGAGAGGGAGAGAACTACAGGAAGAAAGAGAGAGAGAGAGAGAGCGAGAG
>CAUYUJ010022206.1:100000-127082 GCA_963575745.1 Prorocentrum cordatum
GGGACAATGCCCGTGTGCTCACCTAGCCACAGCTCGAATGCATCGAGCGAGCGTGTACGCCTGCTCTCATCAGCGGGGGTGAAACGAGAGCCCTGGGCGAACGAGATTCGCGCGAGAGGAGGCGCGGGGCTAAGGCCGCGACCGGAGTCAGCGGCAGCGGTCGAGCCAGAAGGCGTCGGCGCGGCTGGGGACAGCTCGGCCCCTGGGCCGTCTAGCGCCATAAGCCGCGGGCGCTGCCGCTCGCCCTGATGCGCGGCGTCAGCCGAAGACAGGACGGCGCCTGACCGCGGAGCGCTCGGAGGCGCAGCACCTGCTGCACGGCGGCGGCGGCGCGCGGGGTGGGGGACTCGCCGATGCCAGGTAATGGCGGCACGGCCACCGCCCTGCGGCGCCGTGTCAGCCTCGCTGTGCGGGACCGTACCTATCCTCGCCTCAGCCTCGGCGGCGCTGTCCACCTCCGCGGGGGCAGCCGGCACTGCCGCAGGCGCAAAAAGGTCCGCCGCCGCCGCGGGGGGCCCGGCGGACGCGGCCTCTCTGACGCAATTGGCAAGACGTGAGCGGGCGCTGCACAATGCAGCCTTACGGCGCTCGAGCTCGGCGAGGAGCGTCAGGATACGCTCTGCCAGCTCTCCCGCGCTCTCCCCAGTCTCCGCACCTCTCTCCAGCTCGACCTCGGTCAGAGCGGCATCGACAGCGTCGACCGCGGTTCGGAGCCGCGCCAAAGCACGCCGTTCGGCACGCGCGCGCCTGACCGCGGCCGCTGGGACAGCGACCTGGCTGGTGCGCATCGCAGCCGAGGTGGCCCACGCCCCGACTTGGGGCGGACCTTGGGCCGCGCGCGCAGAGGGCTCCAAGGACTCGGAAAAGTGTGGCGCAGCCGCCAGCGCCTCAGAGACCATGTCATGGGCAGCTTCCCTGGAGTCGGGGGAATCCGCGTTGCCAACGAGCGGGCCTCCCACCATAGGCGCGGCGCTAAGCGCGGCCGCGAGTTCCAGAGACCTCGGAGCGGCCCTGGCACGAGGGGCGGCCGGCGGCGCGGCGTATGAGGCGGCGGCGGGCGGCGAGGCATCATGCACGCGCGCACGGGCGCTCGACTGCGAACGATGCACGGAAGCAGGCGTGGGCACATCGTCGGCGCGCGGTGCTGGTGGCGCACCTGCGGCGCGAGCCGGAGGGCCCATGCTGGTCCTAGCGCCCCGCGCCGAGAGAACGCCAGGCGCAGCGCTAGGCGCGGCCGCGCGTTCCGGAGACCCGAGGCCGCCGCCGCAACACGCCGCCGACAAGGCCGTCCGGGCGCTGGCGGGAGTCGCGCCAGACACGGCGCTGACGGCCTCGGTCGCCTGTGGCGGCCGCGGCGCGCTGTCCACGAGACCGCGCGTCGAGGCTGGGGATTTCCCAGGTTGCGCCCCCGCCACGGATCCGCCGTGGACGCGCAATTCGCGGAAGGGCCCGAGCAGCTGGGACCGGGCGTCGCAAAACTGCTGCCAACGAGCCGCGGAAGCATGGCAGCCTCGCGACTTGGCCGGGTGGTGGGGAGTCGCTAACCGCCGCCACGCCCGGTGCACCCCGGAGTCTGGAGTGCTCAACTGCACGCCGAGGAGCGCGCAAGCGGCCATCAACTTGGCAGCATCAGCTGGCCGTAACTGGCGCTCGCTGCCGAACGCGGCGGCCGCGCCCCCCGCCGACTGCGAATGCGAGCCGCCGACAGGGGGTAAGCGCGCGGGCGCAGACGCGGCGGCCACTGCACGGCCCTCATGGGAGCCGCCCGCGCGCGCTCCCTCCTCAGCAGCAGAAGAAGAAGGACCGCGAGCGCGACCTCGCGAGCGTTCCGGGCGCTGCGAGCGGGACCTCGCCTCGGGCGCGCCTGCTCCTGGCTCCCCACCGACGGCACGAGCCCCTCCCTGCGGGGCCGCAGCAGCATCGCTGGCAGGGCGCATGCCTGCCGGCGGGGGCGGGAACGAGCTAACATCCCAGGGGGGCGCCGAAGCGGTGGGCACCGCGGGCGCTGCGCTGGCTGCAGAATTCACGACATGATCGTGCCGTGGACTACGCAAGGCGTCAGTGCGAAGAACGTTGCGCGGACCACTGGGTGCTGGCTCCCGCGAGGCGGGTGTTGGCGAGCTGGTGGTGCTGGGGGGCGCGAGAAGCGGCGGGCCCCCAGCCTCAGCGGACGCCGCCGCGTCGCCCTGATCGCCGGGGAATGGCGATTCCTGACGGCTGGTCGCAAGGTGCCCGTGCGGGCCCGCGCCCGCGGCAGGGCGGCGAGCCAGAACCAGGAGCGCGAACCTGCCCCACAAACACGTCGGGTACGCGGAAGCAGCATCGGCAGCCGCTATCACGTCGAATCGCTCGAACCGACCCTCGTCAATATCAGACAGCCAAGCAGGCTCGACGCGCGAGGGGGGGCGGACGGGGCGATTGCGCGTGGGGTCGTCCGCTCGATGGACATCAGTCGGGACGTAAAGCCCGCCCATGTAGAGCCCGCCTCCCAGGATGTAGGGCAAGCAGGTGCTCAACACATGCGAAAGTCCAGGACTGCTGCTCCGACCGTGGGCCGCCGCGCCTAGTGCCACTTGGGAGTCCAAGAGAACGGGGATCCGGGAGTCGGGGTTGCGGACGCAACAGTATTTGCACAGACTCTTGAACACTGTAGTCTCAAGGATATTGATATGGCGACGCATGCGGAACTCCCACTTATACGCCAACCGAAAGCGCAGAGCCTCCGACAGCTCACTGATCCAGCGCGGCGCGAGGGGGAGCTCAAGAGAAGGGAGCCCCGCCTCGCGGCGCAGCTGGGTCAGCTCGGGGCCCAGGAAGTGCCCGCGGCTCAGGACCATGAGCAAGTGACGGTCGGGAAGACGAGTATGCCAGCCGCCGTGCTCGGAGCGCCGCCACAATTCTTGTGACAGATGCGAACTGATGTCGCTGCGGACCACCCCGCCCCAGCCGAGGGAGGCATCCGTGCCGAACACTTCAGGGCAAGGCGTCGCCCTAAGGTCGGTCATCGCAACAAAAGCCAGGTAGGTACAGGCCTGCAATTCGTCGCGAACCGAGGGCGGGAGCTCATATTCGAGCCCGTCGTCGGGAAGGGTCGAGATGAAGGTGTAGATGTGAGTGAATATCGACAGGATGGGACGTCGATACAAAAACACCTGCACCCAACAACCCACGAGCGAGCTCAGCAACGCCCGAGTCGAGCGACCGAGGAATACCTGAATCAGGGTCAGGCGGCAGAGGGCCACAGTGCGGACCAGGGGAGCACACACTATGCCGATCCTGCCCTCCACCTCGGCGCCGACCACGACCTTGTGGGTTTCGCCCCTGGCCCTCTTGCCGGGGTGCTGAATGAGGCCCACCTGGGGGTAGCCGCGATCACACGCAGCAAAAACCTCCCTGTCGCGGCGTGTCGGGTCGTCGGGGCGCGGGGCGCTCCCGCGCCACGAGAGCTTCTGAAAGCCCGTGTGGTCGTCGATGTTTAACATCTCGACGTAGGGCCCCCGAGGGAACGGCAAGCGATGCACGGCCTGCTCGGAAGGCCGCAGCGCGCCGAAGCTGCGCAGCACGCCCTCGTGTGCGGAGTTGGCGATTTCCACTGCCATGTTGTCGCCCATGGCCAGCGCGTTAAGGCAGGGAGAAACGTCCAGCCCCTCAAGGTCTTTCCGCCACGCGTTGAAGCCCTTAAACCGCGAGCTGGGGAGCTTAACGCGGAGGGCGTTGCGGCGTGCGCGAGCTGGCGGAACCTTGAACGTGTAGTAAAACTCGCGCAGGTCGTCGCACGAGACCACCAGCCATTCTCCGGGCGCGAGACCCAGGCGGCACAGAAGGAAGCCCTGGCCGAGGCGCTGTGTGCTGGAGGAGACGCTGCTGCAACGACTGTTCACTACCGTCGGATTCAGGATGAGACGGTCATGGTACTCATCCTTCGGGACCCTGAACGCACCACAAGCCTCGTCCCAGGCGAGGTCGGCGGAGGGAGTAAGGTACAGGGCGCCGCAGGAGTCCCACTTGCGCAGAAGCTCCCACAGCTGCTCGCGATCCATATGCACACGAGCACCCGAAAAGCCCGAAGGCCACTCGTCCTCAGGTAGCCGCATGACTTCAGGGTCATGAAAAGCGGAGCGAACCAAATCGTCGGACAAGTACGGAGTGGGATCAAACGTAGGAGAGTAATCCCACTTGATGCGGGACGCCTGGACCCGGAGGTCGAAAGGCTCAGCCTGGGTAGGATCCCAGCCTGCCGCAGCCGCCAGCGAGCTAGCCAAGGGCGTGGCGCTGACGGGAAGTTGCCGCATGGGGGCGGGCACTTGGGAGGAGGAGGTGAACGAAGCCTCAAGAGCTGCGACATGGGTGGCCAGCCCATGGAGCGAGACTTCGGTAGAGTCGAACTTGGCAAAAGCCCGACCGAGGTCGCTCTTGCCACCGCGGGCAAGGCGAACTGCGATCCGACACAGACGCTCGAGGCGACTGCGGACACCCTCCTGGCAGGGTGTGACCGTTGCCCGCACCCTGGCTTCGGCGGGAGCGAAGCTGGGATGGCCCAAGGTGAGCCAGTTGAGCGCAACGACAGCATGCTGCGACAACGTGCGGGCGGCGCGCCTCACACGCCAGCGCTCACGCGCGCGACCCGTCAGGTGCCCGGGTGGCGGCGGTAAAGGCGGCGAGGGAGGGCACGGCCATGGATCGCGGGGAGCCGACTCCAACAGGTACGAGTCGTCCCAATCCGACGCGCAGAGGGATGAGCGGGTAAAAGCGGCAAGGGAACATCGAGTCCCCATCCCGACCTGGGCAAGAGCAGCAGCCCAGTGGGTGACGTCGATGCAGGCGCCTGGGAACAGGCGCAGCAGTGCGGACAGATCTGCCACGAAGGGCGCAGACCTGCCAGTGCAAGTGCTGGCACGCGAAGTGCCAGGAGCGGCGGCACTCGAATCAGGAGCCCCAGAAGCGGGGGCCTCGGCACCTGAACCAGCACCTGTAGAGGCGGCACGGTGAAAATTGCCAAAATGGCCACTCGGCCCTGAAGGGGAGCCAGGGGTAGAGCGAGAGTCGCGACAGCGGCACGAACTCCTCCCTGCGGGGCCGCAACAGCATCGCTGGAGGAGCGCGTGCCTACTCTCACGGCCTCGCTCAGCCCAGGCACGCCTGGCAGCAGCAGCGTCGTCGCTTACAGCGACTCGCCGCTGCGTGAACCCTCGGCCGGTGCACGCAGCTCGCGTGCGTCCACCCCTGTGGTGGGATGCGCCGCCGTGGAGGGCGGCTCCGCCGGCGGCCTGGGAGCCGGCGGAACGGGCGCGGCAAGGGCCTGCCGCCACCCGCACCAGGTCACGCGACACGGGGGGGGCTTGATCCCCGTGAGGAACCATGCGGTTCCGAGGTAGCCGCGGCCCCCCACCAGCTGGACGATGAACATGCACCGCTGCAGCGCCTCCCGCTGGCAGATGAAAGCCAGATCGAGAGCCCTCTGGGGCGCCTCGGCAGGCAGCCCCAGTGCGTCCCCTGCGACCCCCTCGGCGGAGCCGGCGACCGCAGCGGGGTCGGCCCGCCCAAGTGGCGGGGGGACGCGCGCGGGAGGGGCAGGCGGGAGCGCCTGCGGAGGGGCGTTCGACCGAGCCTTCCCCCACGCTGAGACGAGCGCCGAAGCTGGGGTCCCAGCGCGCAGCTGGACGCGATGAGGTGGCGCAGGTGCCCTGGCCAACGTGGCCGCGATCCCGAATGGCAGTAAACCCAGACGAACCGCCACGTCGGCGAAGGGCTGGAGCGCCTCTAGCCTCGCGGAGGGCGCCCCCAGAGCGACGCGAGGCACACGGCCGTGACGGCGGCTCCAGCCCTGGTGGGGGCAGGAAGCCTGGAAGACACGGCGAAGTGGCCATAGGACAGCTTTGCGGCGGCGTGCCCAAATCGCGAGCTGCGGCGGGGGCTGAGGGATCGGTGCGACCCGTGCTCTGTGGCGCCGAAGCAGCGGCGCCCGGCAGGCAGGTACCAGCTACCCCGAAACCATCTGCAGCAGCAGCAGAAACATGCCGCGTAGCGCCTGACAACAAGGGGGCCGACACTGGCAGGGACGCGGGGTCCGTCGACGCCGAGGTTGGATTCCCGAGCAGCCCGAGCGGGTGCAAGATGGCGTGGGCGCTCGCACTGGAGGCACTGACCGCAAGCGGCTCCCTTGGAGGCAGGGGTGAGGCCCCTAGGCAGGGAATCGCCGACTTCCGGAGGGCGTCCGCCAACGAAGGGGACGAGCCTGGCAGGGACGCGGGGGGGGCCCCACGTACCCCGATCGACCACGGCAGGTCGCGAGGGCTCGAGCTGGACGCATTGCTCGCCAGGGGCCCTGCGCTCGCAGCAGAGGCGCTCTGAGTGGTTTCCGCCGGCGCCGAAGATGGACCTGGCGGGGATGCGGGGGGATCCGCGCGAACCCCGAGCGACCGCGGCGGGTCGCGAAGGCCCCAGCGAGCCACTCCGCTCGCAGGAAGCCCCGCGTTTGCAGCAGTGACTCCTTTGAACGACAGCGGGGGCTCGCCTGCGGAGGCAGCGGGAACAGAGGCCGCGGTGGAGCCACTCGACGCGACCCCACTTCCTCCGCTACCGAACGCGGCTGCGGCGGGCAAAGGAGTCGCCTGGCGAGCAGTCGCTGCGACAGCCCCCAGAGAAACAGCGGCGACGGCGGCGGGCGCCGTCGCAACCGCCGCCTCGTGACGTGGAGGGGCTAACAGAGACAAGGTCGCATCGCCGAGTCGCCCGAGCGAGCGCAACCCTTCGCGGGCGCTTGACTGGGGAGGTGGCCCTCCGGCAGCTGGCGCGCCGACACCGCCCTCGAGGTTAGTGAAAGGCAGGAGCCCTGCACGCTCACCATACCACATGCGCCCACGGGCAGCGCCCGCCCGAAGTGAGGCGGGACCAACCGCGCTACGGTGGAGCGGCGGCGGCGCATGAACATCCGCTTCTGGGACGGCAACTCCGGACGGTGGCCTCAGTTGCCTGGCCTGGGAGGGCGAATCCCCGGAGACACGATGCCAGTCCGCGCTCAGGGGTGTTCCGCTGGCCGCGCGGTCACCGTCGGCGACCGTGAAGCGCTCGGACAGAAGTGGCGACGCCGCAGTGCACGGCATACTCCCGCTGCTAAACAGCTGCACCCCATCCGAGGCAAGGGCCGCGCGGAGGGCGACCAAAGGCGGCACCCGTGAGCCTGCTTCGGAGCCGGAGAGGCCTGGCGGCGGATCCACACCCTGAGTGTCGGAGCCCGTGTGCAGGTCCCACAAGTGGAGGTCGGCGCGTAAGGCCGAGGTGGCCCTGGGGCCGCTCCGCGGCGGGGTGCCAGGCTGGTGGACTGCGGTGGCGGCTGGGGGGGCGGTACGAGCCCCTCCCTGCGGGGCCGTATCAGCATCGCTGGCAGGGCGCATGCCAACCCCTTTCGAGCCACACCGCGGCGCCGCCCCCGAAAAGGAGGGACTACCCCCGTCAAGGCCGCAGTCGGACATGGCCGCCGAAGAACCCCGAGGAGGGACGACGGAGCACCCCGCCTCCACCAGGGCCAACGCACCGCTCCAGGGGCGACCCTGTGGCGGCGGAGGCGGCGTCCTCAGTAGAGGAAGCGCGGCCTCTGACGCCGTGGCCCCAGGTCGGACCTGATAGACGACCGTGGGGCTCCAAGCCGCAGCAGCGCCACGGCGCGGGCATGCCGCACTGAGCCTCTGGGAACCAACCTCCAAGACGTCAAGGCCCGGAGGCGGCCCAATCTGCCTGACCGGAGGCCCAGGAGGCAGCGGGTCCAAGCCTGGAGGTGCGCGAATGTATCCGCCCCCGGCGGTCCGAGCAGCATCGTCGGCAGAAGTGGCCGCGGCGATGCCTCCAGCCGAAGGCCAGGAAACCGAGGCGGCGGCAGAGCCCGCGTGCCCCGCGAGTGACGCTCCCCCGCCCACGGTGGAGCAGGCGGGGCCCACAAAGTGGTCGCCATGCTTAGCGGCACAGGTGAGCCAGGTGGCGAAGTAGAGGCAAGGAGAAGGAGTTGGGGGGAGGTAAGAGAGATCCTCGTCCACCACTTCCCTTCCCAAGAGCGCAGTTATCTTCGCAGGGCACCCCTCTGGTGCTTCGGCGTTGAACACGCTGGCCTTGGGTTCGCTGGCAGCAGGAATGGCGGGCATGGCTTGCGCGGCGGCTGAAGCCCTTGGGCGGCGCGTCGGAGCGCCTTTGGCCACCGTGCCCTCCGTCGGGCGTCTCTGTCGCGGCGGCTGAAAGTCTTGCGTAGAAGCGGCGGCTGAGACCCCAGGCGCGGCGGCACATTGAACGCCCGAGACGAGGGCTGGCGCTGCGCCACGACGCAAGGCGTGGCGCTGCGGCGTGTGAGGCCCCCCTCCTACTCCTCTCCTCAGATGGGCCTCCTGCTCCGCCGCCCCAAAGGCCAAGGGGGAGAAGGCGAAGGAGGAGGGAGAGGAGTTTTGCGCCGAAGTCGGCGTGGAGAGCGCCGAAGACCACCAGACTGGTGCAGGCTGGAGAGACCTGCCAACGGCAGGACGTGGCATGGGCCCTGTCCGCACCGCCCGCCGAAGAGCGAGCGGCGACGGTGCTAGCAAGGCCCGGTGGCCACGGCAGGCAGGGTGCCGAAAGGCGCGCCTGCCCGACCGACCACCGCTCAGAACAGACGGTCGGCCCCGACGCTCGCTCTCGTCGTACGGGCCACAGGCGCCGGCCCGACCGACTTGGGCCAGCGCGGGGTGGCGAACCCGGAGCCGACGATCGCCGCGTAGGTGTCGAGGAAACCTGAACGGCGATGGCCCCGCGGGCCCCTGGCGCCCCGGCCGCGCGCGCGCGGGGAGGGGAGTGGGGGGCGAGCGGGGCAGCTATCATCAACCTCATCAACGTAAACAGCATCAGCATCATCAGTATCATCATCACCATCATCACCAACATAAAGATCAACATGATCGTCATCTTTTTAGTCATCATCATCTTAATATTCATCATGACCACCACCACCACCATCATCATCATCGTCATCAGCATCGTCATCATCAGCGGCAGCGGCAGCGGCAGCAGCATTACTCTTCCTCCTCTCCGCTTCTGCCCCCGCTCCTACCCGCCCCCTCCATCCCAAGCGCTCCGCCTCCTCCGCCCGCCACGCCGCGCGCGGCTTTTTGCTTTTTGGCGGTGGACAAACCTCCCTTCAGTAAACCTCCCCTTAGTGAAGACAGCCTGGGACCGAAGCCGACGGACCTGGACCCGCAAAAGTGACGGCCGCGACGCCCTCTCGCGAACCGAAAACGGCCAATTCCTCAATCGACGTGTCAGGGTAGGAGGTCTATCCACCTCCGAGCTCTCCTCGCTGCCGCTCGATGCTCATAGCATCCTCCGGCAGCGGCAGCAGCAGCACTCTTCCTCCTCTCCGCTTCTGCCCCCGCTCCTCCTCGCCCCCTCCGTCCCAGGCGCTCCGCCTCCTCCGCCCGCCACGCCGCGCGCGGCTTCTCCTCGCTGCCGCTCGATGCTCATAGCCTCCCCGCCCGCGCGCCCTCCAGCGCACCACGTGCGCGGGCGCCGCGGCCCCGAGCGGCCCACGGCGGGCGGGGCCGCTCAGACGAGGATCATCTCGATCTGATCCTTCAGGTCCTCGGGGCGCGGCTTGGCAGGATCAGCAAGGGGGGCACATGCGAACCCTACCCCTACCCCCCACGATTTCTCAGGGGGGGGGGGGGTCACTTCGTTCGGGAGCTCCCGAGCGAAGTGAACCAAACCCTCCCCCTCAGAAATCGTGGGGGGCTAGGGGTAGGGTTCGCATATGGCCTCCGATCAGCGGGCATCGAGCTGAGAGGGCGGATCGGGCCGCAGCCTGCATCGTATCGGGCTGCGTCGGCACGGGGTCGGACTCCAGTCAAAATCGACCGCGCTCGGATGAACAGCAGCGCCATGCAGGCATCGGGCCACATCGGACGGACGAAATCAAAATCGAATCAGATCGAGCCAGCCGAGATCGACGACGAATCGGATCGACAAAGATCTTGATAGGTCACGGGCAAATTCCGCATGCGACGCATCATGGCTTCATCGCTTCATGTAGAAATGCGCCGAAGGCGCTATTCTGCCTGCGCGTCCGCCAGGGATGCAAGACCACAATCAGCCAGTCAGGCGTCATCCGTGGCTTCGGGCTTCGGGCACCGGGGCCACCCGGGGCAAACAAAAATCGGATCCACAGGGACGGAACGAGAGCTCTGGGGACGCACGTCACGAGCAGAGGTCAGTGGCGCTGCAGATTCTGGACCCCGGGCACACCCCCAGGCGGCGCTCCGGTGCCGCCCTTCTCCAAGCACCTCCTCGAACCGACGGATGTGGGCGGTTCTTCGTCGACGTATCTGCAAGCCATACAGCCAAAGACATCAGGCCTTAAGACTCTCAAGATGCTTCAAAGACGGCAGGGGCGAGGCTCAAAACGTCCCCGAAAGAGCAAACACACTGAAACATGACAGCGCGCTCAATGTGTTTGCGTGTCTCACCAGTTGCTCCTACGAAGTCCCAACATCGCTTCAAGACGGCCCCCCAGAGCCCCCGAGATCGCCCAAGACGGCCCCCGCTAGTGATCCCAAAAGGCCCCAAGCTGCCGCCCAAGTCGCCCAGGATGGCCCATCAGGCCCTCAAGGTGATCCCAAGAGGCCCCCTACAGGCTGTGGATGGGCACTGGGGAGCCGCCCGATAACCCAACAGTGCCCACGATATAAGGTGGCCCCAAAAAGCCTTTGGAGCAACCTCATCGGGCTCCGCGTCGCTCTTGCTGGCGCCCCGCCAAAACGAGCGACGCGGAATCCAGCGACAACGGACGCACCGAGCAAATGTTATATATTATTATATGACTTATGAATTTAGAAATGCATTATTCTAAGAACAAGTTTTTAAAACAACAAAAGCGCAAGAAAAAAGAGCCCAGATAACTCCATACTTTATTGTTTCGGCGTCGGCATCTTGTGGGATCTTCGGCGCGGGGATCGGTGACACAGTCCCCGAACCCTCAAGAAGGCCCTCCACAAGCTGCTGTTCCTTGGGCTCCCAAAAGCTTAGTGGGCCCTGGAAACGACAGGGCCGTTTTTCTACCGGTTCCGTTTTGCCATTTTTTAACCGGTTCCGACGCCGTTTCTTTACCGGCTCCGTCGCCGTTTCTTGACCGGTTCTGGCTCCGGTTCCAAGACTGGAGCCGTTTCTGTTTTTTCGCGGTTTCCATTTTCAAAGGACATTTTTGGGGGAACGGTAAGAAAGCGGCCCTGCCGTTTCCGGGGCCCACAAGAAGCCCGGGAGCCCCACGGTGGCCCCAGAGGCCCCTATAAACACCGAAGGGTCCAGGAGCGTCCGGAATGGCCAGGGATGTTGAGCCTGTTCACCACCACCACCACCACCATGAGCTGGAGGGGGCAAGGAGGAGGAGGAGGAGGACGAGGAGGAGGAGGAGGAGGGGGAGGAGGAGGAGGAGGAGGGGGAGGAGGAGGAGGACCCCCCCCTCCAACTTATGGTGGTGGTGGTGGAAAACACGCCCATCAAGGGAGACGTCCGAATGCTCCGCGGGCCGCGCCCGAATGCAGTCGCGAGAGCGATCTCAGGCTGGGAGGCCAGCAGAAGAAGGCGCGGCCCTGCGGGATGGAACCGCTGCCGAGCACAGGCCTCGCGCCCCACGACGACATCCCCGGGAGCCGAGAGTGGGCAACCAGGTATAACCGAAGTGCAGTCGGGCCGCGGAACTGAGGAACGATACACGAGGAACGAGGCCCCTTTTTTCAAAATGAGTCCATGATGAGGTCCGAAGGAACACTGGGGGGGCTCGCCGCCAGAAAAGCAGCGGAACGCATGCAGACCTCGGGAACGACCGAGCCCCTTTTGAGAAGCAAGTGCTCCTTGCTCAGCTCCCCGACCGTAGGTCTCTAGACCCCCCCGAAACCGGTGGAAACCGATTCTCTCCTCGGCGCCCTTCCTCGTGGACTGGGGTCCCACCGATGGGGGAGGGGGGAGCAAATCGAAAGACCTCCAGGGGCATGGGCAGGACTCCCGGGACGGGAAGAGAGAAGGGCCCTGCTGCACAACGGCATCGCCGCCGAGGCGTCGCGCTCCCTGGCGTGGGCCCCCCCGGGGGCGGAAGCGCGCGGTGCGACGGGGCACGGCCGCCGGCAAGTATGGCGGCGCGTCCGATGAGGTGTCGCGCTCCCGCACGGCCTCCCTGGAGGTGCAAGCGTTGCACGGCTGGGGCTCGCGGGGTTGGGAGGGCACGAGCACCGACAAGTGGCACGTCACTGGCCCGGCAAGGAGTCTTGCTCTCATGCGGCCACCCTCAGGGTAACCATGGTACGGCTAGGTACGTGGCAGTGCGGTTTCCGCGGCCTTCCTTGAATGGGAGACGCGGTGATACCTCCTCTTCTGGAAGAGTGGACTGGGTGGAGCTCATAAGACAATGACACCGGAGGAAAGAAAGGAGGAAGGGCCAGGGTCTGAGAACACCAGAAAACTAATCATCCATGGCAAATAGCCCGCCGCTTCTGAAGCTATTCGGCTTCAGACTGCATCGGTAAAGTGTGAAACCGCACCTAAAGAGTTCCCAAGACGGCGCAAGATCGCGACAGAGACGGCAGGGCCTCAACAGGTCCCCAACAGGCTTCCGGAGGCCCCCTCGGATAGCCTGAAGAGGCCCCGAACAAGAACCCAAGAAGCCTCCAAGATGCCTTCAAGAGGGAGGATCGAGGAGGGGGGAGGACAAATTAGAATGTGGAATGAGGAGGAGAACGAGGCGGCGGACAAGACGGTGGTGGTTCGTGCCCGCGCCAGATGAGACAGGGCGCTGAGCTGCAGCCGATCCTCAACTCGACCTCCTTCCTGCTGCACTGCTGCGCTGGCACGGTGGCGGGGATTGCTGCAGGCAGCTTGATGATTGGGTACTGATCGCTATATACAGTGCAGTTTGTAATACATGCTCCGTGTGCGGATCATGTTTTTAAAATGCAGGGATTTAGTATTAAAAACAACGATGAGTTCATGCCTAAATTTATCCATACATTCATCATGTATTAAAATCACACACAGATATATATATATGTATATCCGCCGATCCGGCGTGTGAGTTTCAAGGAGTCTCAGCTACAGCCTCGAGGCTGAGCCTCAGCCTCTGGGGGGGGTGCCAGGGTGGCTCTGCCGGGGAAGGGGGGGATGGGGGGGAGGGGTGCGAGTTTCCGGCGGATGAGGGGGGGCTGCTTTTACAGAAGGCTCTAATCTCGAGGATGCGCTACAAGGGTGGCCGCGGCCGCAAAAGTCTCTTAGGACGGTCTACGAAAGTCCCGAGACCCCGAAAGATCGCCCGAACACGCCCAAGATGGCCCCAAGACGGCCCAAGATCCTTCCAAGACGTCTGAAGAGGCCTCCAAGAGGCCTCCCACGAGGGCCCCCAGAGGCAAAAATCGTTGATTTCCATAAGTTTTTTTCATGTTTTTAGGGTTGTCGCTTTTTTCGGCTTTCCGACGCTCCAAGACGGCCCAAGAGGCCCCCAAGACCGCTCGAAGACGGCCCAGGAGGCCCCCAGACAGTCCCAAGACGGCCCAAGAGGGCCCCAAGGCGGCCCAAAAGCTACCCAAGACGGCCCAAGAGGCCCCCAAGACGGCCCCAAGAGGACCCAAAAGAGGGACGAAAAGCACAAAAAAATCTAGCCTTCCAGCCCACGAGGCCCCCAGGAGGCCCCAAGACCCCCCAAGAGGGCCCCCAAAAGCCCCCAAGAAGCCCCCTCGACGCCCTGACAGGCTCCTGTGCGAGTGTCTGTGTGTGGTGCGCGTCTGCGAATGTCTGTGCGTGCTAGTGTCTGGCGTGCGCCTAGTGTGTCTCTGTGTGTGTGTGTGTGTGCGTCTGCCGTATGTGCATTTGGTCGTGTGCGTGCGTGAGGTGTCCGCGTAATATGTGTATCCGAGCGACCCGGATCGGCGGCACTGGCCGAAGGCCACTACAATATATATGTATATATATATATATAGAAAACCTATGTTTTTTATTTTATTTTTTTTAACAAAAAAAAACTGCCCTGTACATTGACCAGGCGTGCGTTTGACCGTAGCAACGCTCCGCGCGTCGACCCTGCCGACCACCGGGGGAGAGGGGGGGGGCAGGCCCCCACGACTGCTGCAGTGCCAGCTCGCGTGCCAAGGGGCGCGCAAGACCGGTCCAATATGATTTGTGCCTCTCTGCGGACAGGCCGACAAACCCGCCGAGACGTCCTCGAATTCCCATCCAGCCGTGACCATGGCCCCCAGTATGGCTTCTTGTCCCCCTCCAGAGACCCAGGGCGCGCCCGGGGTCTGACATCAGCGGACAGCAACCACGGTCTCTTTAGGTAGGCTTGCCAGAAGTGGATACCCCTCTTACTTCAGCATCTCCCACCAATTCGGATCCTCTACGGATGCTGCCACCCGACTGGTTCGGCTCCCCGTCTCCATGACCGCACCGCTGGCAACACCCCTTACGCACAACGAAGCACTGGCACTGTGCACGTCGAAGACCTGCAAAAATCGACGCCAGAATCCCCTGGAGCATCGCTGCGGCACAAGCCCTACACTGCCTGTTGACAAATCACTCCCCTGGTAGGCTGCACCGCCCGTGCAACGCGCGCCAGTGCTCCTGGATCTGCGTGTTGAGCTGGGAACCCTCCTTGGAGGTGATGGAGCAAGCAATCACCGGACCTCGCAGGCCAGCGCGTTCTGCTTCCCGACTGCCCGCCTCACTGCTCATGCCCACCTCGTGACTGAAATTCCTCACGGCCTCCTCTATTCCGCGACGCGCCCAGGGAGGAAGGCAGAAGGGGCGGGCATCCTCGGAAGACTCGGAACGCGTCGGGCCCCCCCGAGAAGCTTCCCGAGCCTTCCCCGAAGCCGCAGAAGAGCTTCTCAAAGGCCAGAGCGCTTCCGAGAAGCCCCGCCGCCTTCCGAGAAGGCCCGCCCCTGCCGCCTTCCCCCCTTCGGCGCGCCGCCTGTCCACGAATAGGTGGCCACATGCGAAGCCTACCCCTACCCCCCACGATTTCTGAAAAGAACCCCACCCTCCCTCTCAGAAACCGTGGGGGGTATGGGGTAGGCTTCGCATGTGGCCACCCAACGAAGGAGCAGCCTGCTGACCCTCCGGATGTCCGGAGGGAGAGCTGCGCCAGCTCTTGGCGCAGAAAACACCTCGCGCTCCCGGTGGAGCACTCCTCGGCCCCCGTTGTCCGCGGCGGCCTGCGTGCAGCGGGCTGGCGGCAGTGAGCTCACTGAGGCACGAATCTTCCCGCCCCATACACTCTCGGCGGCCAGCGTCGGCTACCCGCAGGAGTGACCCTGGGTAAGAGTGGCCTGTGGTGCGCGACTTTTGGGGGGCCGCGGGGTGGCCACACCTGAGCGCGCAAGCAGCTGCTGCTGCCTCGATTTCAGCCGTCTGGGGACCCATCTGTGCCCGCACCAGAGGTCTCTCCGGCGAGAGGTCACTCTTACTTACGTCTAAACGACAGTGCCCCAGGGTCGCTTCCACGTGACGCCTCGCACCCGTCTGGGCGAGCTCTGCGCGTGCCGCAGCCCGGCCGCGCGACCCCTGCCGCGCCGCCGCCCCGACCAGGGGAAGCACACCGGAAGGAGGCTGCCCCGGAGGGCGTTCCGCTCTCGAAGGCAAGCGCTGCCCGGGGGGCGCCCGTCAGAACGGTGGGGAAAACTCGCGGGCGCCCGCCGAAGATGCCGCGAGCAGAAACAGCGCACAGTCTTGGCCACGGACGCAAGAGGGGGGCTCTCTCTCTCTCTCTCTTCTCTCTCTCTCTCGATGTATACATGTTTACATGCGTAAACATGTATGGATGCCTCTCGCTCTACATATTTAGATAAGCAACGACTTAGCATATGCTATAGCATATGGTCATCTCTCTCTCTTGTCTTAGAGATCCCTCTCTCTCTCGCTCATGGTTTATTGTTTGTGTATATTATTATTATTCCTTCTCTCTCTCTATCCCCGTATTTCACTCTCAGTCTCTCTCTCTCTCTCTCATTCTCTCTCTCTCTTTCTCTCTTTGTGCCTCTCGCTCGCGCTCTCTCTCGTCTCTCCCTATATATCCCTCTCTCCCCATCTCTCTCCCTATGTATACAGATAGTTGTATGCAGTGTACATGTGGATACATATCCATCTTTATAAATGTATGTCCTCTCCAAAGCTCCTCATGTTCTCCCCGACGTATGGACACACAGACGGACAGACTGACGAAAGAGAGCAGTCAGAGGATGTTGGGGAAAGCTCTGGCTAGCCATGGCCGCAAAGGCATCGCGAGCAGTCGGAGTGAGGAGAGCGCGTGGGGCCGAGGCTTGTAAGGAGTAGGCGAGGCGAAGTAAGCGGAGCAGCAACAGCAGTTGGAGGACTGGAAGATGTTGCACATCCCAGAGCCCCCCCACCCACCCACCCGCGGACGCGGCATGCCGCAGGCTCGAGGACGAGGACGAGGACTTTGGCTCGGTGCGCGAGCGATGGTGTAACGAGCGCTGGTCGCACGGGGCATTGCCCGCATCATTGCCTGCATCACGGCGTGTTGCTCGGCGAAGCGCGGTCGTGCCAGGGATGGGGACGCAGACGGGGAGACGAGGACGAGGCAGAGGAGGAGGAGGGTGGAGCCGCAGGCTGAGGAAGAGGACGACAATAACGACGACGACGACGACGACGACGACGACGACGACAGGGGAAGCAATAACGACAATAAGACAATAAGACAAATAAGACAATAACGAGGATACGAGGACGACAATAACGACAAGGAGGAGGGGAAGCAGCTCGGGGAGGGGGGCCAGGAGATGGGGGGGGGGCGCGCGCTCCCCGGCCAAACCCCCCCCCCCTCCCCGCGGACGTGACACGCCGCAGGCCCGCCCGAGGGCCGTCTTCGACTTGACGAAGACGTAGGGCACGTTCTTGTCCTCGCGCGGCTGCCCCGTTCGGGCGCCGAGGCGGGAGCCCCGGTGATCGTCGCCAGCGCCGTCGTCGAGGGAGGGGGGGCGGGGCGGCGGCGGCGACAACGCACGGCGCGCTCTTGCCCGAGGTCGGGCATGTGCCCCTACAGGCGGATTGTGGAGGAAGAATAAAAAGATCTCCAACACATGCCCCCCCAAAATCAAAAATACTCAAAAATCGTCCCAGACTATTTTTGACTGTTTTAGAATATTCTTCCTGTAGAAGAACAGGCCCGAGTAATTCTTGCACTCCCCAGCCAGGCTCGGGCATCGAGGGGAGGCCCTGGAGTGGTCGGGACCGACACCCTCCCGCTTCCTCGCGGGCGCTTTTTTTAATGTTGTTCAAAGTCTGGGCTTCGACAGTTGGCCGAAGGGCGGGGTGGGGTGGGGGTGCCTGGGTCTGGGCCGATGCTTCGTCGGATCTGCGTGAAACCAGTCGCGCAAGCAGACTGGGGGTGAGGAGCTCTGACCAGTCGCCAAAAGCAGCCGCCAAGAGCAGCCAACATCTGGTCCACAAAAGGGGGATGGGGGGAGGGCGGGGGCCCGCGTCGATCGGCGAAACGACACGTAAAACAACAGCTTCATGCTTCCTCCCTCTGCTGCCTCCTCCTCCTCCTCCTCCTCCTCCTCCTCCTCCTCCTCCTCCTCCTCCGCCTCCTCCGCCGCCTCCTCCTCCTCCGCCTCCTCCGCCGCCTCCTCCGCCTCCTCCGCCTCTTCCTCCTCTTCCTCCTCCTCCTCCCCTCCTCCTCCTCCTCCTCCTCCGCCTCCTCCCCCTCCTCCTCCTCCTCTTCCTCCTCCTCCTCCTCCTCCTCCGCCCCCTCCTCCTCCTCCTCCTCCTCCTCCTCCTCCTCCTCCTCCTCCTCCTCCTCCTCCTCCTTCTGCATCCTCGTCCAGCCTTTTCGGTGGTCGCCGCCGTCAACGGCCACGCGACCAGAGGCGGCCTCCCCACCAAGCCTCCCGAGGCCGCCTCCCCGGAAACCCTCCTCTAGCAAGCCGCCGGCACGCCAGAGAGAGCTGAAGAGTAAAAATCACGAGGGGCAGTTGGTGCACCGCCCTGCGCCACCCCGCGGGGCACTCCGTAGAAGGAGGAGGAGAAGGAGGAGGAGGAGGAGGAGGAGGACAAGGATAAGAACATCCGCATAAAGGGGGTATAACGTCAGAGCACCTACTCATGCGACCTACGCGCTACTGCCAAAATCCCCTGCGATTTGTCGTGCTACAGCCCTGCCTTCTCACTAGGGCCGGCAGGGGGCATACCCCGTAGCTCAAGAGGAGGAGGAGGAGGAGGAGGAGGAGGAGGAGGAGGAGGAGGGGACTCGGGTCGACGCAGGGAAGTTGCACTTTCCTACAGTGGAGGCCAGTCCACAGGAAACCTTCCAACAGAAACCCGACCCTGAGACCCCAGGACGTCCAGAGATTTGTTTTGGTGTGGGAACGTTACGCTGTACGTAGCAAAACCATCGAAACCCAAGAAACCCAGGGCACCCTGGAGGCAAGCAGGGTGTCTCTTGGCATGGGTCTCCACTGTACCACTTCCCTGCACCATCCTGAAAGGAAATACAACTTTCCTGAACGTTCCCGCGCACAGACGAGGTACCCGTTGCTGGGTAATTACCCGTCTCGGTGGCGATACACCGCCAGGAAGCATAGCTGCGGAAACCCTGCCCCGAACCTCTCGGGAACGGTGGGTCTGGATGCTTTCCCGCCCTCGGAGGCGGGACAACATCCATTTCCACCACTCCTCGAGAGGCCCTCGAGATACCAGGGCACGACTGCGGCAGTGGAACTGTTATTATTTTTGGAGTAGATGCATGAGACCTTGGACCCCCGGTGAAGGGGCTCATGCTCTGTAACCACGGTCCTCTGGCCATGCTTGGACTGTAGAGGGATGGGAGAGCCCCAGGGGATCAGAAGGAGCGTGCAGGTATGCCCGCGGGAGATGAGCCGGTTCAGCCAGGAACCCCACGTGCCTAGGAGGCGGCTGACGGGGCTCAGGGAATCTCGCACCAACACATCCTGGTGGACGCTGCGCTGTGCTCGGCAGATAAAACAGGACTAGGATCGGGATACATCGCTCCAGAGCGGTCCGGAGCGCTCTCAGAGCGTTCCGGAGCGCTCTGGAGAGCGCCCGCGGCGCCCAATACATCCTCCAAACCCGCCGATTCCCAGAGATCCCGAGTTATCCCGATCCGATTTTGTCCCGATCTTCGCGTCGTTTTAGCAGAAGGGGGGGAGA
Organism: Prorocentrum cordatum; assembly: GCA_963575745.1. Classification (NCBI taxonomy): domain Eukaryota; class Dinophyceae; order Prorocentrales; family Prorocentraceae; genus Prorocentrum; species Prorocentrum cordatum. Next base: position 119,177 of record CAUYUJ010022206.1, read on the forward strand.
GGGGGCCCACAAAGGACGTACGCGCCCAGCTATGTACATGAACACGGCCCCTCGATTCGCGAGACCGGCCGCGTGATACGAACATTTGTGCAATGCGTGCTCTCGAAACCAGCGTGGATTCATGTACATGTACGTCCTTCTTTCGCTCCTGAGGGGAGGGGGCGAGGCCAGGCGAGCGCGCCACCGCGGTCCGAGGAGGAGGGGGAGGAGGAGGAGGAGGAGGAGGAGGAGGAGGAGGAGGCGAGAGGAGGTGGATGAGGATGTGGGGAGATGGAGTACCCGAGGAGGAGAGGAAAGAGAGGAAGAGGAGGAGAGGGAGGGGCGGAGGACCCAGCGAAGCGACGCCACACGCGGACACCGGCGGGGGTCGCGAGAGGTTCGCGGGTACATCGCGGGCGGGGCGGCCCCGCCCCGATCAGCGGGCGGCAGCGGGGAAGGTCGGGGAGGTCGACGGTGTGGTTAAGGCGCGGAGGCAGGGCCGGAGGGGAAGTTGTCGGTTGGTCGTCGGAGGCCACCGATGAGGGGCGTCGCTTGGGGGGGGAGAAATGCTTACATATGGGGGCTCCTCCTCCCCTCCTCCTCCTCCCTCCCGCTCCCTCCGCCCCTCCTCTCCTATGCCTCCTCCTCCTCCTCCCACCTCCTGGCCTAGGTCTTTCCTTCCTCCGTCCTCCTCCTCCTCCTCGCTCCTCCTCCTCCTCCTCCTCCTCCTCCGCCTTCCTCCTCCTCCTACCCTCTCCTCCTACCTCCTCCCTCCTCCTCCTCCTCCTCCTCCGCCTCCTCCTCCTCCTCCTCCTCCCTCCTCCTCCTCCTCCTCCTCCTCCTCCTCCTCCTCCTCCTCCGCCTCCTCCTCCGCCTCCTCCTCCTCCTCCTCCTCCTCCTCCTCCCCTCGCGTGCCTCCTCCTCCTCCTCCCTCCTCCCTCCTACCTCCTCCTCCTCCTACCTACCTCCTCCTCCTCCCGGCTCCTCCGTTCTGTCTCCTCCTCCTCCTCCTCTCTCCTCCTCCTCCTCCCTCCCTCCGTCTCCTCCTCCTCCTCCTCCTCCTCCTCCTCCCGACCCCTCCTGTCCTGCTCCTCCTCCTCTCCCTCCGCCTTCCCTCCCGTCCTCGTCCTCTCCTCCTCCCCCTCCTCCTCCCCCTGCCCCTCCTCCTCCTCCTCCTCCTCCTCCTCCTCCTCCTCCTCCTCCTGTTCTCCTCCTCCTCCTGGAGTCCAGAAGCTGGAGGTCGGCCGTGTGATGGCTGTGGTCGGCAGGTCGAGGTCGAGAGCCGGACGTGCAGGAGTCGAGCCCTGGAGGGTGGGGGTCGGTCAGGTGGAGGTCGAAAGCTGGAGGTGGTAGCCTGCAGGTCGAGGGTTGGTGGGGGACGTTAGGAGTCGGCTGCTAGGAGTTGGATGTTGGCCCGGTGAGGGCGGAGGCCGAAGGCTGGAGGTGGAAGAATGGAGGTCGGCATATGACGGCGGACGTTGGCGTCGGAAGCTGGAAGTTGAATCTCAACCCGTTGAGGCTGGAGGTCGAAAGCTAGAGAAGGGGGGAGTGGACGTCGACAGTTGGCGGTGGACGCTAGTAGTCGAACGCGGAGGTTGGAGGCCGCTCAGGTGAGGGTGGCGAGGCCAATGGGTGGAGGTCGACAGCTGGGGATGGAACACTTGCTGCTGGCGCACGCTGGGAGCCAGAAGCTCGAAGCTGGCCATCGGTCGGCGGACTCAAGAGTCGGCATGGGAGTAGCTGCCGACTGCCCAACGAGGGGGGAGAGGAGAGAGGTTAGCAGCACTCAGCAGACAGCGGCGAGCGCACAGGCGGGGCTGGCCAGGGCAGGCGGGACGCCGGCAGGTGCCATCGCTCGGACGTTCACTCTCCGTACATGTGTTCGGTTTCGCGCGCGCGCTTGTTTTTCGCAAGATGATCCACGACGCTCTTCGATGGTCCTCGCGAGGAACAGAAAGCGCACACGTCCGAGCGATGCCAAGGTGGGCGGCAAGTGGGACGCTGGCAACGCTCCCTGGGGCTGCCCCGAGCCCTCGCGTGGGCCCGGCGGGCGCCGCGCCTCGCAGACGAGCGGCAGGTGCAGCAAGATCTCCAGGGGCTCCGCGTCGGCCGCCAGGATGACGAGCTCCGCGGTGCCGCGGTTGAGCGTCTTGGTGGCCTGCGCGAGGGAGGGGGGGGAGGGAGGAGGAGGAGGGAGGGAGGGAGGGGGGGGATGATGGAAGGAGGTGGGGTGAGGAGGAGGAGGAGGATGAAGAGGAGAGGGACGGAAGGGGGAGGCAAAGAAGGTGGACGAGGGGGGGGCGGCAAGCTAGGTGCACTCGCGTCAAATCTGACGTCCTACCCCTTCCCTCCCATCCCTTGCCATGGCGTAGACCTCCTGTCTATTCGCACAGTCGGATGTCGAGCAGGGCAATGATCGCGAGAGGGTACGCGATGCACGGTAGAGTACGGCATGGCATGGCGTAGAAGAGCACGGCAAAGCGTAGCATGCCATAGCATGGCAAGGCATTGCGCAGTGAAGCATTGTACCACAAAACGCTGTAACGCAAAACATGGCATCGCACAGCGGCGCAAAACACCACACCGCACAGCATGTAATGGCATGGCGCCAGGTTTTTGGAGGGAAAGTGGATCGTCTTCGAGAGGTCTGGGCCGGTCTGGAGTCGTGGCTCCCCAAAAAACTACGCAAAAGGCGGGGCTGATAGAGAGCACCTGCTGGCTTTGCTTCCTACCTCGCCTTCTCAAAACAGAAAAAGGGCTCCCGCTTGATACTTCCTGAAAACGAAGACACCCCCAAGTGGGGGGGGCTTCTGCGGGCCAACAAATCAACGGATCGACACCGGATGTGTAATCACTTCCGATGATTCCCAACCATCCTGTGGTGTTGGGTCCTCGTTTTGAAGAGACAGCGCCCCCCCGTCGCACACCTCCTCTTCCTTCGACTCCTCGCTCCCCTCCATCTCGCGCCTCCTCCCTCCTCCCCCCTCCTTGCCTATGCTCTCTGGCACACCCCTCACACGTTTCGTAGGCCCCATAGGGAGCTCCACCGAAGGTCCCATGTCACAGCCGCATGCGTTCCCCCAACCCGGTTCCGCCGTTTTCGTGGCCCCATAGGGAGCTCCACCGAAGGCCCCAGTGGGGGTGTTCGCATGCGGTTCCCCCACCCAGGGCAGCGTTTCGTAGCCCAATAGGGAGCTCCACCGAAGGCCCCAGTGGGGGTGTTCGCATGCGGTTCCCCCACCCAGGGCAGCGTTTCGTAGCCCCATAGGGAGCTCCACCGAAGGCCCCAGTGGCACAGTACCCGCCACTCAGTGTTCCCCACCCAGGGCAGCGTTTCGTGGCCCCATAGGGAGCTCCACCGAAGGCCCCAGTGGGGGTGTTCGCATGCGGTTCCCCCACCCAGGGCAGCGTATCGTGGCCCCATAGGGAGCTCCACCGAAGGCCCCAGTGGGGGTGTTCGCATGCGGTTCCCCCACCCAGGGCAGCGCTTCGTAGCCCCATAGGGAGCTCCACCGAAGGTCCCAGTGGCACAGCCCGCATGCGGTTCCCCTACCCAGGGCAGCGCTTCGTAGCCCCATAGGGAGCTCCACCGAAGGTCCCAGTGGCACAGCCCGCATGCGGTTCCCTCACCCAGGCTGCGTTTCGTGGCCCCATAGGAAGAAAAAAAAAAGAAAAAGAAAAAAAAAAAAAAAAAAACAAAAAAAAAAGGATAAAAAATAAAATAAGCATCCACCGAGGTCCCAGTGCACAGCCCCGCATGTGCGGATTTTTCCCTCACCCAGGCTGCGTTTCGCGTGAGCCAAATCGAATTGGATCCGAAGGACCGAGGTGGGCCCAGCCGCATTTCATCCCCCCCCCCACCCAGGGCAGCGTTTCGTGGCCCAATAAGTAGCTCCCCCACAGGTCCCAGTGGCACAGTTCGCATGCGTCCCCCCCACCCAGTACAGCGCTTCGTGGCCCCATAGGTGGCTCCACCGAAGGTCCCAGAGGCGCAGTTCGCATGCGTCCCCCCCGCCCAGTACAGCGTTCCGTGGCCCCATAGGGAGCTCCACCGAAGGTCCCAGTGGCGCAGTTCGCATGCGTCCCCCCCACCCAGCGCTTCGTGGCCCCATACGGGGCTCCACCGAATGCGATACCCACAACTGCATATGGTTGGGTCCTTCGCCAGGCTATTTTTTTTCGGGTGGACATTTTCTAGATTCTGGAGCCTATTTGGAAGGAAGGCCAGCGCTGCAGCGGGAGCACGATTCGGAATCAGCGGCAGCGCGGAAATGAGGCCAACGCTGCAGCGGGAGCACGATTCGGAACGAGCGGAAGCCCGAAAATGAGGCCAGCGCTTCAGCGGGATCAAAATTTTGAAAACAAGCCTAAGCGAAAACCCGTTTCCCGGGAATCCAGTGTAAGAAAAATACGCGGAGGGGGGCCGGATATCTCCTGGACGTCATAAGGGGAGAGAGGAGAGTAGTATTCATTCTGCGAAATTGTAAACGGGGAGTCCTTGTCCAGAGGGCCTGAAGGGTTCCCAGTGCCAGAGCACGCCTTTAGGGGGCTCCAGAGGGTTCGAGAGGCTCCTCCCTAGCCTCGCCCGCCTCCGGTCCAACACACCCCGCACCCCCCTCAGCGAGCGAGCACCTTTGCGCGATTCCGGCTTCCGGGTGCCATTTTTGGGACTCCGGGATAACTACAGCAAGTACGTGTCGGCCCGACTTCGGCGTTGCTCTGACACCGCGGAGAGCGTTTCACCCGGAACGATCGGCTGTTCCCGAGACGGCCCATCGTTCCACGTCGGCCGATTCGGGGCCGCCGCCGGCGCTCAGCGTTGAACGCCGGCGGCGGGGTCGCCGTTGGGGCCCGTCCGCAAGAAACCCAACCCTGAGACCCCAGGACGTCCATTGACTTTTGGTGTGGGAGCGTCACGCTTTCCACAGCACAACCGTCGAAACCCGAGAAACCCAGGGCACCCTGGAGGGAAGCAGAGCGTCTTTTGGCATGGGCCTTCGCTGTACCGTACAGAGCCGGAGCGAAAAACGACCATGGGGAGTGGGGGTCAGAAGCTCCCTTGATCAGCAGAGGCAGGGGGAGGGGAGGAGGAGGAGGAGGAGGAGGAGGAGGCAGGAGGAGGAGGAGGAGAGGAAGGAGGTTAGGATCAGGAGGGGGCGCATGAGGAGTAGGAGGAGGAGGAGAAGAGGAGGAGCAGGATGAGGAGGAAGAAAGGAGAGCAGGAGGAGCAGGACGAGGAGGAGGAGCAGGAGGAGGAGGAGGAGGAGGAGGCCAAGGGCCCACGGGGGCCGCATGCCCAGACCTTCGGCGTGGTGATCTGCGTCCCCCCTCCAGAGCGGTGCTCCGAGCGCAGCGCCCTGGAGCAGCCGGGGAACGACGCCAGTCACGTGCCAGGCCATTCCTCCTTCTCCGCCTCCTCCTCCTCCTCCTTCGCCTCCTCCGCCCTCCTCCTACACTCCTCTCCTCCTCCTCCTCACCTTCCTCCTCCTCCTCCGCCTCCTCCCACTCCTCCCTCCTCCTCCTCCTCCGCCTCACTTCTCCTCCTCCTTCTGGTGCTACCTCCTCCTCACTCCTCCTTCTCTTATCCCTCTCCTTCTCTCCTCTCCTCCTCCTCCTCCTCCTCCTCCTCCTCCTCCTCCTCCTCCTCCTCCTCCTCCTCCTCCTCTCAGGCTGGGCTCCTCCTCCTCCGCCGCCCCTTGCCGCCGCGGCTGCGGCCCGAGGCCGTCGCTGCAGCTCGGCCTGCTTCGGGCAGTGATCCGTGCGCGGGCGACGACCGGGGGGGGCGAAAAAGATGGCACCTTTCATGCGCCATCGGCGGGCCCCCCCCCAGGGGGCTCCTGCGGGGCTCCTTTCCTGCAACCCTCCGGCCCCCCTCCCCATTGCCCGAGATCCTGGCGTCGCGTACTCTTCACAGCGGGCGTTTCGCCCGGTTTCGAGGCCCCACGGATCCTCAAGCGTCGATGCGCCTCGGAAAACGACGCAGACAACCGAGGTCCAGGGCTCTGATCTTGAGATTCTGCGATGCTGCACTTCTTCTGCAACGTCGGATCTCAGGGTTCATCGTTCCCCTGAGATCCGACGTTGCGAAAAGTTGCAACATCGCGAACAATCACGACCAAAGCCATAGACACCGTCTTCCTGCGCAACTTTTCGAGCCAGCTCGATCTGTGAGTTTCCCGGGCTCCGAAAAAGGCGAACACGCCCGGCACGAAAAAACGCATCGCCAAGATTTCACGGCTCATCGTTCCCTCCTTACGAAGCGCCCGACCCGGCAGGGGGTCCGGATCTCCGGGCACCCCGGATTGAGCAGTCGGCTACACGCAAGAGTGACCCTATAGGCAAGAGCGACCCGTGGCGCGCGGCTTTCAGGGGGGGGGGGGGCGCGAGGGGGCCACAGCCAGGCGCGCAGGCCGCCGCTGCCGCCTCGCGCTCCGCGATGGGGGGACCCCACCGGGCCCGCACCAGAGGTCACTCCGGCCAAAGGCCACTCTGACGGCTGGTCGAAGCGGGGCGCCGGAGATCCGGGCATGAGAAGGCAGGGAAGGGCTGCAACGGCCGGGGCGCGGGGCGGGACGAGGATGGGTGCACTGCGGAGGTCGGGGGCCCTCTCGGGCCCAACCTGGGAACCGAAAGGCATAGGGATAGGAGGAACCAGCAGCAGGGAGGGTGGAGCGAACCAGGCGGAGGAGGGTCGCGGGGTCTTCGTGGGCACCCCCACGCCTCATCTCTCTCTCTCGCTCTCTCTCTCTCTCTCTTCCGGCCTGCTCTCTCTCTCTCTCTCTCTCTCTTTCTCTCTGACTCTATCGCTCTCTCCCTCCCTTCACTCCCGTGGTCGTCGCCTCGTTGGCGCCCTTCTTGAGCTGCTTGTAGTTTGCCGCCTGGCGCTCTCTAGTTATTCAGTGAAAAAAGCCAACGGATATGTGTCCCAAGAGTGATCGTGTGGATCTTTTGGCATTCGGTCATTCTCTGGGCAATTTGTCTAACGATTCTCGCGCCCCCTCCCACGAAACAAAAAAGCATCGGTTAATCATTGAACTTGCGATTGCATTCCAGCGACACACGCAAAAGACCAAACAAGTTGCAAACACCGGAAGAAAGCATCAAACTCAAAGTTCGGCAATCTTGCCATTTAGACCACAAAGTGTACCTGGAAAGTTCGCAGGATCGCTCCGAATCGAGCTGCATTTGTGGAGCCAGTCAGGGCACGAATTGCGGACCACAAATGAAACACGCTGGTCTCTCAAACCGACCAAAAACGCGACAAAGAGACGCGTGACTTCTACATGATGTCTCCTCAGATTCCAGTTGGGGCCCAGCTCGGAGGCCACGATGGAGACCGAGGTGACCCCAAGCCTAAATTGTTGGTTTTGACTTGCCTTTCCTTGTCCTGCTGTGTCTTGGCATATCCTGTCCAAACTTGTCTTGAGTCGCCGAGGCCGAGACGGGATTCTGGGCAAGCTGCCCTCGTCCAAGTCGTCGACTGGAGGAGCCTGACCGTGTTACTGATGAGGCGAAGCCAGCCTTAGGGGTCTAGACGCTCTAGAACAGAGGGACGCTACACGAATCCAATACCCAGGATAGCCCGAAGATTGACTGAGCTAAAACATTTGATAGAATTCTACCAGATCGCATATTTGAAGCACTTCTCCGCTTCGGGATCCCTCCCTGCATGGTTCAGTTCAGAAGGTCCATATACGCAGTAAAGTACTTCACAGTTCTGGACCAAACTGGCACGCCGTCGGGAAGAAAACTGTTGGGATTACGCTCTGTCGCCTGATCTACTTATCATTGTTCAAGGTGTGATGCTGCATGAAGCATCTCGCAACATTCATATCAAAGCTAAACAGGCTTTTATAGTGACACACGACATCCTCTACGCCAATGGCACATTGCTTCTTTCACGACACACTCAAAACTTGAATGGCCT
>CAUYUJ010022207.1:0-10000 GCA_963575745.1 Prorocentrum cordatum
CCTCCTCCTCCTCCTCCTCCTCCTCCTCCTCCTCCCTCTACAGGAGGAACAGTCAAAGATAGTAACAAATGATCTGGGCAAAGGACCCAGCCATCCGCAAGTGTGAGAACCGCACGGCAGATGGGACGAAGCAAGGGGAATTCCCAGAGGGGCCACGAACCGCGTGAGGGGTGCGCCAAAATGGGGCGGGGCCGCCATGCGAACCCTGCCACTGGGGCCTTCGGTGGAGCTCCCTATGGGGCCACGAACCGTGTGAGGGGTGCGCCAAAAAGCGGGGCCGCCATGCGAACCCTGCCACTTGGGCCTTCGGTGGAGCTCCCCATGGGGCCACGAGCCGCGTGAGGGATGCGGCCTTCGGTGGAGCCCCCAATGGGGCCACGAACGCGCGAAAATGGCTCGAGGCCGTCATGCGAACCCTGCCACTGGGGCCTTCGGTGGAACCCCCAATGGGGACACGAACCGTGTGATGGGTGCGCCAAAATGAGGCGGGGCCGCCATGCGAACCCTGCCACTGGGGCCTTCGGTGGAGCTCCCTGTGGAGCCACGAACCGTGTGAGGGGTGCGCCAAAATGAGGCGGGGCCGTCATGCGAACACTGCCACTGGGGCCTTCGGTGGAGCTCCAGATGGGGCCACGAACCGCGTGAGGGATGCGCCACACTGGGGCTGGGCCGCCATGCCACTGGGGCCTTTGGTGAAGCTCCTTATGGGGCCACGAACCGTGTGAGGGGTGCGCCAAAATGGGGCGGGGCCGCAAAGCGAACCCTGCCACTGGGGCCTTCGGTGGAGCTCCCTATGGGGCCACGAACCTTGTGAGAGGTGCGCCAAAACGCGGGGCCGCCATGCGAACCCTGCCACTTGGGCCTTCGGTGGAGCTCCCTATGGGGCCACGAGACGCTGTACTGGGTGGGTGAAACGCAGGGAGGAGGGAAGAGGAGGAGGAGGGGGAGGAGGAGGAGGAGGAGGAGGAGGCGGGAGGGAGGGAGGGACGCGGGGCGCTGTCAACACCACAGGACGGTTGGGAAATAGTCAGGGGACGATGTTTTGAGTGTTTGTAGGCATTTTTGGATTATTTTGTTGACTATGTTTTATTTTTCGTTGGAAAATGTGCCTGTAGGGAGACAGGCCCGACCTAAGTTAAGTATTTCAACACCCCACGGCCTGCGAGCCGCAGCCCTAAGCCAGACCGGGGGGGGAGCGAACATATGCCGGCCGTTCCTAGCCGGAGACCCGAATTGGAACACACACACACACACACATTCACACACACACACACACACATCACCAGTGGCGGGCTGCTATCGTCGATCCCAGGACGTTTTTGAGGGCCAGGGACGACGTCGGGGTGGTGTGGTGTATACTCTTGTCCCCGTGCTCCCATGGAAACAACAAAACATGCAGACACCCGGATCCCGTATACACCTGGATCCGTTTTCGCGTGCAAGTGTCGGCGCAGGGCGGGAAAAGAAGCGTCGGTCTGTAGAGCTTGTTTCCCTACAACAGGGAGGAGGAAGGGGGTGGCCCTAGCGGTCTGCCACAAGGGGCGCTCGCAGAAGTCTGGGCGAGCGGGGCTGCCCTCCTCCTCCTCCTCCTCCTCCTCCTCTTCCTCCTCCCTCTTCTTCTTCTTATTCTTCTTCTTCTTCTTCTTCTTCCTCCTCCTCCTCCTCCTCCTCCTCCTCCTCCTCCTCTTTCTCCTCACCGCCTCGCTCCCCCTCCTCCTCCCCATCGCCCCCTCCTGCCCATCTCAGGCCACCTCCCCTCCCGAGCCCCCGCGTGCCCTCCCTCGGGACGGCCAAAGAGTATCTATCAGTGACATGCGCGTCGCCCGTCAGACTTCTTCAGGCTGTGCGTTCTGCTCGTTCGCACTGCTCGCAGAGCCTGGCACTTCTTCAACGAGTTGGGCGCCGACGGGTCGTCCGACCGGCCTGGCACTGCTGCTGCTTTCGCTCAGGCTCCCCTCCAAACGCCCTATTCCGCCCCCCCCGAGGGCGATAGGAGACAGGGGGCGGTGGCGACGGCCACGGCTCGACCCCCCCAGGATGTGCCGACAGATATAATGTTCAACCCTGCACACGATGAGTTACAGTCCATGAGCACTCCTTGAGCTACGCCGCACGCGGGTCGCCGCCGTAGTTGAGGAGGACAGGCGCCGACAGGGCAACAGCTTTGGCACACATTCGTAGCCGTTTTGTCTCAAGGGGGTCGTTGATCGGGGGGAGGTGTAGTAAGTAGCATTGGCCTCAGCCAACCCCGTTCTGAACTGTCGACCGTTCAGCTGTCAGCACGCTGTGTTCCAGATTCTCGATAAACGCGCGGAAATGGCAGAATTGTCAGACGAGCATTTTGGCATATTTCTGCTCAGCTGGGTTTGGGTCTACTTGATTCCCGCGGCGTTCTTTTACCTGGGCGACCTCAGGCGGGGAGCTCCTGCAGTCGTGGCCTACGTGGCCTCGCTTCCGGCGTTCTGGCACTCCGTTCTGCTCTGGTGCGTCGATTCAGAGGGCAGGAGAGCTTGGCTTACCGCGCGAGAGGCAGTGGACAGGGAAGAGAAAGCTTTCCAAAGGCAGTTGACAGACTCTGCGAAGGAGGCGGCGGCTAAGCAGAACATCCCTCCAGAACACCACGCTGCCCGCCGGGAACTTCAGCGCAGCCTGCTTGCGACTGCGCGCGCGAAGGCTGCACGCCCAGAGTCTTATCGGCTCGCTGAAGGCCTGCTCAAGACGAAAGAGCTGCGCATTCCTTCGGCCCACAAGAGCGCCGGTCTGGCACTGCATTTGTTTCAGCGCACATTTGTCATTGCCGCAAGAGTTGCGCTTCTTGGCTGGATCCACGGGGCCTATCTTTACGATCCTTGGGGCATTGTGGGGATAGCGCAGGGAGCTTCTGACAAGCAGGTGGAGCGTGCTTTCAGGCAGAAGAGCTTGACGATGCATCCCGATAAAGGCGGGGACGAGAAAGCGTTCCTAGCGCTACAGGAGGCGAAGGATATCATCCTCAAGCGGATTGCACGAGAAAGTGATCCAATTGGTGTTCATTATGCGCTCCCCAAATCGATGAACAACATATATGCCGCCTCGGCCATGCTGATGGCCATCGTTTTGTTTCCAATCACTTGTATCGAACACGCATCTGGCGAATCGCCGCCGCACCTTGCCATCGGAAACGCTTTTGCAGTGGATTGTCGGCATCAGCATGTCGCGGTGGATGGTGCACTTAAGTCGGGCACGTCCCTCTACAGGAGGAAAATTCAAACATAGTAGAACAATAGTCTGGGGACGATGCTTCTACTGTTTATGACTATGGTTGAAGATTGTTTGACTATGTTTTCTTGCTCTTCCAAAATCCGCCTGTTGGAGGACATGCCGACCTAATCGTACACCGCGTGTTACCCGAGCTGTCGGGGAACTTCTTGGGGGCTTGCTGGGGCTCCTTCAGGCCTTACTCAGGGTGCTCTTAGACTGTCTGGCGCCCGCCCGGGCAGTCATTGGGGTTTCTCTCGGCCGTCTTGGCGGCATCTCAGCGGCGGCCTGGATTGATGCAAGGCGCTTTTCCTCCTCCTCCTCCTCCTCCTCCTCCTCCTCCTCCTCCTCCTCCTCCTCCTCCTCGCTTCACTCCCCTCTCCCCCCCCTCATCACCCGCTTCTGCTTCATCTGTCTCCTCCTCCCTCGGTGCCTTCTGGGGCCGCCTTGGGGCTCTCGTCGGACTTCTTGGAGCCGCCTCAGGGCTCCGTTGGGGTCCTCTTGGGGTCCTTGTCGGCCGTCCTGGCCCGGCCTTGGGGCGCCTTGGGCCGTCTCGAACAGACTGCGCAGACCAAAACGGTTGCACAACTCAGCGGGCAGCCAAGTGCGCCTCTAGCGGCCCACCTGCGGGACCAAATCAGGCCCTCTGGGGCCGACCTGGAGGATTTCAGGGCCGTCGTCGGGCCATCATGGGACTTCTGGGGGCCGTCTTGGGGCTTCTTGGAGCCATCTTGCGGCCATCTTCGCCGTTTGGGATGCGTCCGGACAGCAATACAGTCGGGGCGCTGAAGAAGGAACCCTTTTCGTTGGGGAGGGGCTTGGTGTTCCTGGATTGTTGTGCAATTTGCCATAGGTTTCCCGAAGGTACTCCATGGAAAATCGAAGTTTCGTTTTTGGGAAAGAGGGGCCTCGCTCCTTGTTTGGGGGTCCTGGGGTCAGCGCCCCGACGGCATTGCGCCGTCGCAGCCCAGTTGGAGGCAGGTTCTGAGCACAGCACCTCTCGGTGGGACGGCTGGAGGGGCCCAGGCCACCCGGAGTCTTTGCCGGCGGGTCAGTCGCACTCGTCAGTCGGCACGCCAGGAATCCCTCCGACAGGCCAGTGGTTTCAAGGGCGCCCTCGAGGGCGCGAAGTGATTCGCGCTTCGCGGTTGGGCTCCGATTCCTCCTCGTCATTCTCGTCTCCCTGGGGGGGCGGCGCGAGAGCGCGCAGCTGTTCGCGCTTCGCGCAGCGCGACGCGCGAGGTTGGACGCCCCTGTGGCATTGGGGCCTGAGCCGCCTCGTGGACAAGAGGCCTTCTGGAGGCCTCCTGGGGGGAGTCTTGGTGGCCTCGTGGGGGCTTTCTGGGCGCCTCCGGGAGGCCTCCTGGGAGCCCTCTCGAGGCCTCTTTTGGGGGCCCCGTGGGGGCTTTCTGGGGGCCTCCCGGGAGGCCTGCCGGGGGGAGTCTTCTTGGTGGCCTCGTGGGGGCCTTCGGGGGGCCTCCTGGAGGCCTCCTCTGGGAGCCCTCCCGAGGCCCCTTTTGGGGGGCCGTCGGCCGTCTCGGGGGCGCCCGTGGGAGAGGAGGGCTCTATAGGTGGCAGCTCGCGAGCCCACCCGCTCGAGGCCCCTCTTCGCGCCCCGTGGGGCCGCCCTCCCGGGGGCCTCGGGAGCCCGCTGCAGAGAGCAGAAAAAATCCACCCTCATCTCCTCCTCCCTCCTCTCCTCCTCCTCTCCTCTCCTCCTCCTCCTCCCCCCCTCCTCCTCCTCCTCCTCCTCCTACTCCCCTCCTCCTCCTCCTCCCCCTCCTCCCCCTCCTTCCTCCTCCTCCTCCTCCCCCTCCTCCTCCTCCTCCTCCTCCTCCTCCCGAAGGCCTCCATTTGCCGTCCATTTCCAGTGGGGGGGGGTCCAGGAACATCGAAAAAACACATATGGAGCCCATACCCCCCCCCAGCCCGAAATTCGGGTCTTCGGGTTGGGTTGGGGTGGTCTGGTAGGTAGTCAGTAGAGAGCAGAAGATCCACCCTCATGAGAACCACCCCGACACGCGGAGCCGTTGAGTAAGCGCACCCCGAGAAGGGCTCGAGCAGGGCGGGGCTGTCCATAGCAGGCGCCCAGGGCCGCGTATAGCAGACGCGGTCCGGGTGGTTTTTCCCCCCCCCCCCGTTGACTCCGGGGCGGGCCCCTCCCCCCCCCCCCCCTTGACTCCGGGGCGGGCCCCCAGGGCCTCCCCGACGGCCCAAGAGGTCCCAGGGAGGGTGCCGTGGCAGACGCCTCGGGGCCATCTCGGGACACGCGCGTGGGCTGCCCAGCCACGCGCGCTCTCGGGAGAAGGGCACGCGGCGCGGCCCCCCCGCAGCGCCCCAAAAAATCGCCGAGGCACTGTGCGAGCGGGGGCTGCGGGACTCTCAGAGGGCAGTGGCGATTCTCAGTGTTGAGAGCCCGAGGTTCGGATGCAACTCCTGGGAGGTCAAATTCTGACTTTGCCCTGGTCCGAAATCCAGCTCCATCCGGCTTAATCTGGCTTAATCTCGCTTGATCTGGCTTAATCCCGCCGAATCCGGCTTAATCCGAGGCCCACTCCGGCGTGACAGCCCCCCAATGGGGCTTAATCCTCAATTCTTTCGACGAAGACCTCCCAGTAGTTGCCTCCGAACCGAGGGTCGCATGCGACTTCTCACCCCCGATCCACGGGCCCTGGCCGAAAAGTCGGGCCGCTCAGGAATCGGGGGAAGTTCGGGTACGACCCCCGGGGGGATGTATTCGGACGCACCCCCCCATCGAGGATGGACCCCCTCTCGTATATCCCCGAGTGTGGCCCAAAATGTTTGGTCCGGTCGACAGCCCCTCAAAGTTGGAGATTCAGGTGCCTCGCGGCACGGTGGCGGATATGCGGCGTGGCTGCTCTTTCAGTCACTTACCCGCTCCTTTACACAGGATGTCATGTTTTCCTGCTTTGGAACTTGCTGTGCCGGCAGATCGGTTTTTCCACCCAGTCTGTGCTGTTAAGTTGGACGTGTTGGCACGTGTTATGTGTGCTGCCTGCGCTTCTTGTCATGCCGAGGTCGAGCAGGTTGTTCAGCCTTACTGGAGCCTGGTCCCTGGTCGGTCCAGGCGGCTTCCTGTCGAGCGACTGGACCTGCACGAGGATCGGCGGACCTGACGTGGATCAGCCGATGAAGGCTGGCACGGCTTCAACATGCAAGGACACGACGCCACATGCAGCACCAACGCCGGGCCCGCTGGCACAAGAACGGAGTGCGGCCCCTGTTCCCACCAAGAGAAAGGGGTGGAGCTCGGGGCGCAGGGGCCAGTGAGAGGGCCCCTCAGCAAGACGCCAGGCATCGTGGCCACATGACTTGGGTTGATCGCCGCCCGGGGAAAACCGCTTCGGCGCGTGCTCAGGGCTCAGAGGACAGAGGGGCAGGGACACAAAAGCATGGATTCTCGTCGCCCGACAAAATGTCAGCTTCGGCGCGCGCGCAGGGCTCAGGGGACAGAGGAACAGGGACACAAGAGCGTGGATCGACCAGCAATGAGCAGGCGGAGCAGCAGAACGACGCCCCCCGACGAGGTTGGATTCTGCAGAAATTTCGTGGAGGTGCCGTCCTTGCCCTGTTCACGGCAGCCGCCGATCTCGAGCGTGCTCGTCGTGCCGCGCCGCGCGCGCCGCGCGAGCGCACCGCCAGGAGCTTGCGGCCAGCGCGCCGGCACAAGGACGCGGCCGCCCCGCGAGGGGACACCGAGGGGCAACGGTTTGGATTAAGTCGGGCATGTCCCTCTACAGGAGGAGTATTCAAAAATAGTCAAAAAAATAATCAGGGGACGATTTGTCACTATTTTGGGATATTTTTTGCGCAAGGGGGTGTACGCAGGCTCAGGGGTTTTCGAGGCTCTGAGATTGTCCGGCGTTTTCGTTGGTTCTTGGCGGCTTCCAGCCTCGGGACGTTGTCCGGTAGTTGCGCCTCGCCGAGAGCATTCTGGGGGGCGCCCTCATTGTCCCGAAGAGCAGCAGGACAGCCGAGTTCTGGTCTGAAAGTCAAGGGGCAACGTTCCCTAACCTTCCAGAGAGCTATTTTTTAGCACGGGAGGCCTGAAAACGTAAAAACGAAACGAAACAGCCTGAGACCAAGACGTAGAATAGCTCTGGGATAGGTTTTTGTCACATCGGGCTTATGTTCTTAGAGCATTGTTTTTGTTATTAGAACGTGTTGGGGTTCTAAGAACATTTCGTGGTAGGACTACAGGAATGCTGGGACGGGCGGTCCCTGCTCAACACAGGGGGAGGCCAGGATCGCCACGAAGGAAGGGCGGTCCGGAGGAGGAAAAGGCGGGTCGTGCATGTCTTCTCGTCGCTTTTCGCTGGCTTGCTTGCCAGGGCCCTCCGCGAGCCCCTGGGGACCGCCACGAAACCACCCAGGCTGAGATTAGTTACCCCAGCAGAGCAGCCTGATCACAGCAGGAGTGCAGAGGCGCGTCGAGGAGTCGGAGGTCGGCTAGTGGCAGCTTGCATTCCTATATAACTATGTATTCCGATGGATTCCTGGGCGTGGCAGGGGCGGGAGCACGGCCACGTGTGCACAGCACGCGCCGGTCGCTGAAAATGTATGGTTGTGTATATCACTGGATTCCCGATCGGGCCTCCTGGTGGCCCTAAACTACCAGGGGAAACGGGCTCGGTCCGCTCGTCTACTACGACTTCTGAGGCTGCGCCTTTCCGTGCCGCCTCTCTGTAAGCACGACAGACTCTTCCGGGTACGAGTAATATCCTTGGATTCCCGATGTGTTCCGACACATTCCTAGGCGTGGCACGGGTGAGAGCACGGCCAGGTGCACCGTACATGCGGGTCGTTGAGAGTAGGTATTTGGGGAGGTTTTGGATGTCCAGAGCTCAATCGTTGTTGGCCGCCTTTGCTGCGAGAGTCGAGTGGTTTCCCCGCTTCCTTCCGCTTCAGGGGGCGGGCAGAAGCAGCCCAATCTACTTCCGACCGACGGGTAGCGTTTGCTTGTGCAGCGGGTCCTGGACCGGGGGAGAGAGCAGGCCATTTGTGCTTTGCCAGGGGCCGTGGCCGTGTGACAGGGGTGAGAACACGGCCATGTGCACCGCAGTGCTTCTTATTGTGCAAGGGTTCGCGGGCGTGCGGCAAGGGGCGAGAGCACGGCCATGGGCAACGCAGGGTTTGTTTTGCACAGGCGGTCGTGGCCCTGCGACAGAGGTGAGAGTACGGCCGTGTGCAACCTCGTGGGTGTGTGTATGAGAGTGTGCGTGTGTGTGTGTGTTCCTATGTGTATATATATATATGTGTGTGTGCGTGTGTGCGTGTGCGTGTATGTGTGTGTGTCTGTTTGTGTGGGTGTGTCTGTGTGGGTGTCCGTGTCCGTGTCTGTGTCCGTGTCGGTGTCGGCGTCTGTGTCGGTGTCGGTGTCTGTGTCCGTGTTTGTGTCTATGTATGTGCCTGTGTCTGTGTGTGTGTTGTGTGTGTGTCTGTGTGTGTGTGTGTGTGTGTCTGTGTCTGTGTGTGTGTCTGTGTGTACCTGTGTCTGTGTTTACCAGGGATCGTGGTCGTGTGACATTGATGAGAGTACGGCCATGGTGCACCGTAGTGTTGCTTGTGCAACGTATCGTGGCCGTGCGACAGGGGTGAGACCACGGACATGTTCACCGCAGTTTTTTGTGCAAGGGATCGTGGCGTTGAAGGGGCCGTGGCCGTGTGACAGGGGTGAGACCACGGCCATGTGCACCGTGGAATTTGCTTGTACAAGGAACCACGGACGTGCGACAGGGGTGAGAGTACGGCCATGCGCACCGCAGCGTGTTTGCTTTCACTAGGGGTCGTGGCCGTTCGACAGGGGTGAGACCACGGCCAGGTGCACCGTAGGTTCTCCTTTACATAAGGGATCGTGGCCGTGCGACAGGGGCGAGAGTATTGCTATGTACACCGTTGTTCCCAACCCTCCTTGGTTGGGTATTCGTTTTGAATAGAGCAATGCGGTCTCCAGTCTTCCTCCTCCTCCTCCTCCTCCTCTTCCTCCTCCTCTTCCTCCTCCTCCTCCTCCTTCCGCCTCCCGTCACCCGCTCCCCTCTTGCCTCCTTTTGCTTTGTGCGGGCCTGGCCATCCCTGGGGGGTTGCGATCTGCGAAGCTGTCGCCACTTTCGAGGGCTGCTGGGGAGGCCGTCGCTGGGGGGTGGGCTGCGATCTGCGACACTGTCGCCACTTTCGAGGGCTGCGGGTGGGTCCTGCGGAGTGACGCACCGCGGGGACATGAGAGCGTAACCTTGCCGTCCCTGGGGGGCTGCGATCTGCGACACTGTCGCCACTTTCGAGGGCTGCTGGTGGGTCCAGCGGAGTGACGCACCGCGGGGACTTGGGCGAGACTTCGCCGTCCCTGGGGCGCTGCCGTCTGCGACGCTGTCGCCGTTTTCGAGGGCTACAGTTGGGTCCTGCGGACTGAGGCACCGCGGGGACTTGAGCGAGACCTCGCCGTCCCTGGGGGGGCTGCGATCTGCGACAGTGCCGCCACGTTCGAGGGCTGCTGGTGGGCCTAGCGGGCTGAGGCACCGCGGGGGCTTGAGCGAGACCTCGCCGTCCCTGGGGGGTTGCGATCTGCGACACCGTCGCCACGTTCGAGGGCTGCTGGTGGGTCCTGCGGACTGTGGCACCGTGGGGACCCGAGCGAGACCTCGCCGTCCCTGGGGGGGGGTGCGATCTGCGACACGGCCGCCACTTTCGAGGGCTGCTGGTGGGTCCTGCGGACTGAGGCACCGCGGGGGCCTGAGCGAGACCTCGC
>CAUYUJ010022207.1:15000-17500 GCA_963575745.1 Prorocentrum cordatum
GGAGCCCTTTCTGGCGAAGCGCTGTGCGGGGAAGGACGGCCGCCCCTGGAGCGGGGGGGGGGAAGAAGAGGGACGGTAAGGGGACAAAAAAATGGAACCCCTTCGTCTTCGGCCCCGCATCGCCCCCCCCCCCACCCCCATCCCCAAATTTCAAAGTTGGGTTCGGCCCTCTCTCGCGAGGAAAAGAGGCCTAGGAAAAGGGAAGAGACAATAAGGGGGGGGGATATGAGGATGAGAGGCAGGCCTGTGGTGGTTTCCCCTTTTTTTGACTCTTCACGCCTGTGCTGCAAAGTGCTCGAGGCCCACTTTGAATTGGGGGGAGGGGGGAGGGCGTGGCGTCAAGGGTTCCAATTTTTTGGTCCATCTACGGGAGGGGGAGCAGGAGCGCGAGCGGAGGAGGCAGGGGGGGGGGGGGGGACGGAGGACGAGGCGTGGAGGAGGAGGGCGAGGCGCGCCGAGCCTCCTCCAGCACTCCCCCATCCGCGCCTCGCCTCGCCCCCGCCCTCCTCCGAGGAGGAGGAGGCGAGGGCGGGGAGGAGGAGGAGGGAGGAGGGCGACGAGGAGGAAGGGCAAGGAGGGGGGGAGGAGGAGGAGGAGGAGGAGGAGGAGGAGGAGGAGGAGGAGGAGGAGGAGGAGGAGGAGGAGGAGGAGGGAGGAGGAGGAGGAGGAGGAGGAGGAGGAGCTGTCGTGGTAAAGCCCGACGGGCGTCTGCTTTGCTCGTTCGGTTGCTGGAGTGACGGGCATTGACGAAACGCCCCCCCAGACTTTTTTTGTCTGCGGGTCGAGAGCGAGCCTCTTCCGGTTAAGAGCTAGGCGGGCCGCGCAAAGCACTAATTTGGGAGACAGACGCCCCCCCAGACAAGTCGACTGGAAAATCTGCACGGGTTCACCCGGCATCTGTTTTCGAGTGTGATGGTGCAGTCCCCAGGCGGTTTCGCTAGCTGACGTGCGTTTTGTCGGATACAGTCGGGGTCCTGAAGAAGGAACCCTTTTCATTGGGGAGGGGCTCCGTGTTCCTTAATTGTTTCGCAGCTTGCCTTGGGTTTTCCTTAGGTTTTCAATTGTAAATCTAAGTTTAACTTATGGAAAAAAGGGGCCTCGTTCCTTATTTAGGGCTCCTTAGGGCAACGCCCCGGCTGTACATTGGACGTCGATTAGATACCCCGCCGGGGTGCACTTGGAATGCGGTGCCGTGCGCACAGGGAGTGCCCCTGGCAGCGGTCACGAAATGGCGATTTGCCAAAGGGGTCTTGTCCCTCCTCGAGAAGCAGTTTGTCTGTGAGGTTCGTAGATTTCCCTGTCTAACGCCTGCTCAGGGATACCAGGCCCCCAGAATACCCCGAAGCTGGTGACCCAGCGTGGCCCGCCGTCGTTCGTTGGCCCCTTGATCCCCGATCGTGGACCCCCAAATCGGGGCCCCCCATCGTGACCCACCATCGTGGCAACCCATCGTGGCCCTCCATCGTGAACTGCGTAAAGCTTTGCAGGGCGTTCTGCCGCGAAGGTGGTATCTGTGAGGAGAAAGCTGGCAACAGCATGTTGCATGGCGGTTGTCTGTGCGCGGTGCGTTCCGGTTTGCCCTTGTCTGGTTTGTCTCAACAGAATTCACGTGCTGCGTTGTGAAAGACAGGGGTGCCGCGGCATCCGCCCTGGAGATGGCATTTCAGTATTGCAGGATCGTTGCATTGGGCGATTGCGACACATTCGTGTCCGAATATTGTCCTGTGGTCCACAGGTCGAGAGCACACTCCCCAATCAGTGCTTGCACTGAAGGGGTCCTAGCGGATATTGAAAGAGAAGGCGAATGTCTCACGCCGATTTTGGTGGCAGGCCTGGTTCCTGGGTTCCTGGTTCCGGGTTCCCGGGTTCCCGGTTCCCGGGCCGATTTCGGTGGGCGGCGAGGTTCTCGGGTTCCCGGGTTCCTGGTCGATCTTCTTTTCGATCGGTCTCAGCATCGATCTCATTTCCCACCTCTCAATCGATCTCACCATCGATCTCACAATCGATCTCACAATCGATCTCGCAAGCGATCTCACTAGAGATCGCACGAGCGATCTCGCGATCGATCTCCCTATCGATCTCATTGAATCGATTTCACTCTCGGTCTCACGATCGACCTTACAATCGTCAACCATCGATTACACTAGCGATCTCATTATCGATCTCAAGATCCATAAGGCTAATTTTCAAATCATCCACTGATTGGGGTTTTCTCATGTGTAATTGTGGTTCAATACACAGCACATGTCCATCGTCCGTTGGACCAGAGATTTGCTACGTTCTCACGTCCTGAATGCCATTCATGATCGGACCGACTGTGTGCCCAGCCCGACACCAATCAGATGCTGCTCGAGGAACCTTGCGTTCAACGCGTTAACGGTTACCTGAGCGGAGCGTACGTCCATTGTGTACGTCAAGCGCGATAAAAAGAACGGATGGGCAGCGCAGGCAGACGTATAGTCATAGCAACAAGGAGCGGCAGCAACATAACGTCCAAGAC
>CAUYUJ010022207.1:22500-25000 GCA_963575745.1 Prorocentrum cordatum
TTCTACTATTACTAGTACTACCACTACTACTACGACAGCAACAACTATTACTACTACTACTACTACTACTACTACTCCTACTACTACTACTACTACTACTACTACTACTACTACTACCACTACTTTTACTACTACTACTACTACGACTACTATCACCACGACTAACACGATTACTATAAGTTATACCAGGACGACGACGAGTACTATTCATACGATTGTTACTTCTACGACTGCTACTACTATTACTATTACTACGACTACTACTACTACTGTCACGACTACTACACTAGGAGTAGTAGTAGTAGTAGTAGTAGTAGTAGTAGTAGTAGTAGTAATCGTAGTAGTAGTAGCAGTAGTAGTAGCACTACTACTACGACTACATCTAGCAGTATCATTACGACGACCATTACTACTAGGACTACTATCACCACTACTACTACGACTACTACTACTACTACTACTACTACGACTACTACTACTACTACTACTACTGCTACTACTACGGCTACTACGATTATTATTCTTTTCGCGGGTGGTACTACTACGAATACTTCTACGTTTGCTATTTTTTTGACGACTACCACTTCTACCACTACTACTACTACTACTACTACTACTACTACTCTTACTACTATTACTACTTTTACTACTACTACTACTACTACTACTACTACTACTACTACTACGACTACTACGACTACTACTACTACTACTACTACTACTATTACTGCTAGCATTACTACTACTAGTACTACTACTACTACTATCACTACTACTACTTCTGCTACTACTACTACGACGACTACGACTACTATTAGTACAATTACTACGACTAGTAGTAGTAGTAGTAGTATTTTTTGCTACTACTATTATTTTCTACTACTACTACTACTACTACTACTATTATTACGACTACGACTACGACTACGGCTATGACCACGACTACTCTTGCTCTTACGGCTACTACTTTGACCACTACTACTACTACTACTACTACCACTACTACTACTCTTACTACCACTACTACTACTACTACCTACTACTACTACTACTACTACTACTACTACTACTACTACTACTACTACTACTACTACTACCTACTACTACCTACTACTACCTACTACTACGACCACTAGAATTATTACTACGGCTACTTGCTACGACCACGACTGCTGCAATCATTATTTGAATTACGACTACTACTGTTGCTTTTATTATTAACACTCGTGTTGTTATTATTTTGGCTAGTTTTACGATTACTACGACTATTGCCACCACGACGTCTACTACAATTGATACAGCCACTACTACCACTACTACGAATGCGAGTACTCCGACTACGACTACTGCAGCCAGTAGCAGTCATATGATCACTATGACTTCTACCACTGATACGATTACTACTACTACTACTACTACTACTACTACTACTACATGTACGATTACTACGACCCAGTACATCACTACTACTACTACTACTACTACTACTACGACTATCACTATTACTGCTATTGCAACTGCGACTGCTATTTCGACACGGGTTTTGATACCTAGTACGACTACTATTATGACCGCGACTATTACCACTATTACTACTACCCTTAGTACTACTACGACAACTACTTCTACTTCTGCTGCTACTACTCTCATCAGAACGACGACGACGACGACGACGACTACTACTACTACTACTACTACTACTACTATTACTACCACCCGTATGACTATTACTACGGGTTCGACTACTTATGCTACAAAGTTCCTATTACGAATACTTCTACTACTACTACTACTACTACTACTACTACCACTACTGCTACTACTACTACTGCTACTATGATTTTTTTGCAACTACTACTACTACTACTACTACTACTACTACTACTACTAGGTTATCACCACTACGACTACTACAGCTTCTACGTCTACCAATACGTCTACCACTCGGGCGGCGACGGCAACGACTACTACTACTACTGCTACTAACATTCTAATTGGTACCATTGCTACGATTACGACTTCTACTGCTTCTTCTACCGCGGGTATTATTACGATTTCGATTGTTTGTATTATTACGGCTGCTTTGCTTATTGTTATTATTGTTACGACTACAGCTACGGGTGCCATTCCATTGCTTGTGACTGCTCTTCCTACGGCGGCGACGTATACAACCACGAAAACCACTACTACGAGTACTACTGCTCTTATTATTCGTACCGGTAGTCTGTTTAGTAGTACCGCCGCCGCTACGACTAGGACTACTCTACTCCTACGATTACAACTACTACTACCACTACCACTATCAAAATTATTATATTACGACTGCGACTGGTAGCGCGACGCGACTACCATTCCGACCACCATTACCATTATTTTTATGTTTATTAGTTCCATTACTACGACCACCATTATTACCATTAGAAAAAATTGAACGTGTTGTCACTATTATGATATTTTTATCTTATTACTACTACTACGACTAGTACTACTACTACCAGTT
>CAUYUJ010022207.1:30000-40000 GCA_963575745.1 Prorocentrum cordatum
TACAGCGCTTCGTGGCCTCATAGGGAGCTCCACCGAGGGCCCCAGTGCCACCGGCCGCATGGGGCCGCCGCCCCATTTTGGCACACCCCACACACGTTTCGTGGCCCCATAGGGAGCTCCGCCGAAGGCCCCAGTGCCACCGCCCGCATGGCGCCGCCGCCCCATTTTGGCGCACCCCTCACACGTTAAGGCCCCAGTGCCACCGCTCGCATGGCGCCGCCGCCTCTTTTTCGGCACACCCCTCACACGTTTCGTGGCCCCATAGGGAGCTCCACCGAAGGCCCCAGTGCCACCGCCCGCATGGCGCCGCCGCCCCATTTTGGCACACCCCTCACACGTTTCGTGGCCCCATAGGGAGCTCCACGTAAGGTCGCAGTGGCACAGCCCGCATGACGCCGCCGCACCATTTTAGCACACCCCTCACACGCTTCGTGGCCCCATAGGGAGCTCCACCGAAGGTCCCAGTGGCGCAGCCCGCATGGCGGCGCATCCCTGGCGGGAGCCAGCCTGCTCGCTCGCTCTGCTGCGCGCAGCGGACGACCCGCGCGCGTCGCCGGACCCCTTCGGGGCGAGCAGCGCGCGTCGCGGGGACTCCGCGCGGCGCCGCGCCCGCGGCCTTGGACGTGGGCGTGCACGGGCAAAGAGGGAGAAGAAGAACGGGAATGTAGCGGGCGCGATCCTCGTGAGAGGCGCGCCGACATGGGCATCGACATTTATGCACGTCGACTCACGCGCGCGCAGACTCATCCACAATCAGACTCACGCGCTCTCAGTCTCTCGCACACAGACCTACCGTCTTCGCTCGCGTCGTGTGCTCCGCCACGCATGTCGGCACTCCCCTCACACGGTTCGTGGCCCCATAGGGAGCGCGGGCGAAGATGATATTTATGCTTGCAGTATTCACAGCTGCATATGGTTGGGTCTTTCGCCAGGCTAATTTCTAGCTCGCTGCTTCTCCTGGCTGGTGATGTTAGGTGCCGTCGCAATGAGTGGCTCCTCGGGTGGCTCTGGTTGCGCACTCTGCCTGCGAGGCGGCAGTGGCCGATCCCCTCCAGAAGCAAGTCGCTGAACCGACAGTTCTGCCCACCCGAGGTGAGCGTTGTTTATTCATTATTTTGCAGATCGGCGCGGGCCCTCGCACTCCCCCCCCTCCTCCCCCCCGTGGAGTAGATCTTGGCTGTTTTTTGGCGCCTGCTTCGAGCAGGTGGAGCCTCCCCCATAATGGACGCACGGTTCCAAACAGTCGCAGTTAGCAGAGGTCCAGAGCCAGACCCCCTTTCCCTTCTCCCCCCCTTCCGCCCAGTGCCGACACGCCGAATAAAAAACGCTCGCAAGACAATCCTGCATGCCTCCCATGTAGGTCAGTACCCCCTCGACCAGGACCCCTCAGGGCAGAGCGGCCTCGTCAGGTCAAGAGCCTGGCACCATGTGATCGTTTTTTATTCCTTGTTTTGCCGATCGGCGCGGGCCCCCCATCCCCCCTTCCCCCCCCCCTTTGGAGTAGATCTTGGCTGTTCTTTGGCGCCGGTTTCGAGCGGGTGGAGTCTCTTCCAGAGGCAGCACTCTTGCAAACAGTCGCACTAAGCAGAGGTCTGGAACCAGACCCCCCCCTCCCCCCTTTTCCGCTCAATGTCGAAACGCCGAATAAAAAAACACTCACCATGCAAAGAGGTCCTAACGGCGTGGCGCGCAGGTATATAGTTGTAAATTGCATCCTGCGTGGGAGCACAGCTCCTCGAGCTTGGAAGCGGGTATTTGTGATTACCACCGCGGGGCCAAATTGGTCAAAACGGATGCTGCATGAGGCCGTCCAAAGAGGGCCTCGCTGCCTAGGGTCGAAGGAGTTGCAGTCTCTTCACCGGGCGTCGGGCGGCGACGGTAAAACGAGGCCACCTCCTCTGGCGAAGGCCGGCGGAAGTAGAAGTCTGTATCCCAAGAGGTGGCAGAGTCTTTTGATTCAGGGTTCCCGGGATTCGCCACATGCGCGAAATCGACCGAACATTTGATCTCGATGCTTTGGCGAGCCTCTGAGGCAGTCTCGCGAGAGCGCGGCCCGACTTCCGGTCGTGCCCCACCCGGTGCGCTCGAGCTCATCTCGGGACGCTCTCTGGCAGCGCAGCGCGTCGGTGGCGAGTGTCGGGCGTGGGGCGTGTTTCTCCGTGCCGGCGAGGCTCTGCCGCAGCAGCAGGGCGCTGCCCACGTCGGCCAGCATGCTCGGGCGTGTTGGCTCGGGCGTTCACGGGCGAGCCGGCTCGAAAGTCGGTGAAGCTGAGAGTGAGCGGTGCAGCGCGTGAGTGAGGGAGCGGCTGATCCACGGCCACGGGCCACTCGTGTGCACCAGATCTTGGCGTCGCTCGGGCGTGTGCGTTTTTCCTTCGGCGAGGGCCATCGAGGAGCATCCTTGACGATTTGGCGAACAAAAACACGCACGAAACCGAGAAAAACACAGGGATTGGACGTCCGAGCGATGGCCAGAGATCGCTTTGTCGTCGTCGAGGCGTCGTCGTCGAGGCGTCGTCGCCAGTTGATCGCCTCGTGTGCACCGGATCGCTTTGTCGTCGTCGAGGCGGCGTCGCGGTCCACGGACCACTCGTGTGCACCAGGTCGCGTTGGCACCTCCCGAGGCGTCGTCGATCCCCGCCCCAGGAGTGGTACGGTGCACAGTTCCGTCGGCCCTCGGAGCCGACAAGCCATGCACCGTGTCGCGGTGGAGCCGGGCCTGAAGGGAATCCGACAATGGCGATGGGCCACCTGGTGAGGACATCTCCCCCAGTGGTACCAAGCACAGGTGCAGCTCGACGAAGCACCGGCTCAGACCCATACCCCCCCCTCCCCCACCCTCCCCCACCTTTCGGCCAAATGTCGAAATGCAGCAACAAAAGCACGCCTGCCTTGGATGTCCGCTTCCTGCCCCGTCCCCCCGGGACGGCGCGTGGGTACCAGTCTCGCGATTCAGTGCGAATTCGTTGGCGCAGGGCCACTGATTGCAGGAACTCGCGCTGGCCGAGCGAGGGAATGATCCGATGAATTGGCCCATGTGGGTGCGTGCCATGAGAGAGAGAGAGAGAGGATGAGCGCAAGATTCACCTGGCAGAGTGAGGACGCAAGTATTTGGGCGCCCGCTCGACTACACGATTGGGCGGAGTGGGCGATGATGAAGACACAGGTCCAGGAGGACGAGGAGTGTGGGGACACATTGTCAAGCAGTGGCGAAGCGTCCCGGCTCGCCTATAGCCCCACCAATCAATGTTCTAAGAATTGTTTGCGGTTTCCAGGAAATGTTCTTAGAACATTTCTGGCTGGGACAGTCTTGTTTTAACACACATCGGGCTCATGTTCGAAGAGCATGGTTTTTTGTTCTCAGAACATTTCTGGGTTCTAAGAACGTTCCGTGGTATGACTATAGGAATGCTGGGACGGTCGGTCCCTGCTCAACATTGGGAGGTTGCAGCGGGGCACTGTTTCATCGTCATCGGCATCTGAGCGACAACAAAAAAAAGCAAGCGGGACCACCTGCGCCGACAGGCGCGCGCAGGCTGCCCGCGTGGGGGCGCGCGTCAACGCCCTCGCTTCCAGCGTCGCGTGCCGCGCTGGCGTAAGCCGCGGAAGCCGCGTAAGCCACCGCGTAAGGTCGCTATGCCACCATGCGTAAGACCCGTTATTTAATCGCTTCGCTCATTGCGCCGGCCCTGGAGCGCTATTTAGGGCCTCTTGGGGCCGTCTTGGGGGCTTTTGGGGGGCTTCTTGGGAGCGTCTTGGGGCTCCTTGGCGGCGTATTGGGCTCCCCTGGGGCCTCTTGGTCTTGGGGCGGGAGGGGGGGTAGTCGATTGCGGCCCGTCACCATGCGTAAGACCCGTTATTTTTGGCCGTTCGTCTAGAGGTCATTAGTTTTTGGGATATGACGGCGCCGGGAGTCGAGAGACATGTTGCGCCCTCTTGCGTCAGTGCAGGGTGTTGCTCTGATGCAGCTCCAGGGAGGTCAAATTCTGACTTTGCCCTGGCCCGAAGTCCGGCTGAATCCGGCTGAATTTGTTTCAATCCCGTCAAATGTTGCTTCATCCCGCTTAATCCGCGGCGTAACAGCTCTCCAATTCGGCGGCGAGCGAGGGGGGGAAGTGAGAAGGCGCAGAAGGCGCGGAAGTCCCCCGGCCTTCTGAGAAGTTTCCCAAGCTTCCTCCAAAGACAGAAACACCTTTTCAGAAGGCGCGAGGGCTTCTGAGAAGTTCCGCCGCCTTCTGGGAAGGCCTTCTCCTCCTCATTTCCCCCCCATTCGCTCGCCGCCGACCGATGGGGCTGAATCCTCAATCCTTCTGGCGAAGACCTCTCCCGAGCATTTTCTTCGGGTGGAGGGCACAGGGTGAGATCTGAAGTGCCGCTTCGATCGATTGCCGAGGCTTGCACCTACAAAGGGTGAATCCCACGACGGATTGATTTTCGAGGCGCAGAAGCTCCTGTGGACTTCACCCCGTGCCCTCCACCCTAAGAAACTGCTCAGCTCTCCCAGCATAAAGTCGGGCCTGTCCTCCTACAGGGGGATTTTGGACGAAAAATAAGAAATACTTCAAAAATACTCCCCAAATTGTCAAACAATGCTCAACAAATCATCCCCAGACCATTTCTTGACTATTTCGGAATATTCCTCCTGTAGAGGGACGTGCCCGACTTCATTCAGGAGGGAAAACGAGACACGGACCCCATGAACCGCCCCATCCCAGGAAGATGTGAGGAAATCCATGGGGAGCGTGGGGGGAGGACAAAAAAATCTAGAAGATATGGGAAAGCATGGGGAACCCTGCTATATCTGTGTGCATTTCTTTGCGTGTCCCGGGGCCCCCTCACCAATCCCGGCAGTTGCCTCCTCCTCTTCCTCCTCCTCCTCCTTCTTCCTCATCCTCCTCCTCCTCCTCCTCCTCCCTCTTCCTCCCTCCTCCTCCTCCTCCTCCTCCTCCTCCTCCTCCTCCTCCTCCTCCTCCTCCTCCTCCTCCTCCTCTTTCTCCTCCTCAGGGCCCCATTCCTCAGTCCCAGCGGTGGCCTCCCCGAGTGCCGGAGGGCCGGGCCCCTCGCGTTCCCGAGAGAGAGAGAGAGAGCGCGCCGCCCCCCTCCTCTGCCCCCTCCGGCCCCGGGCTGCCTCGGCCTCCCCGGCCCTGTCCTGGACAGTCCTCCCTCCTCCTCCTCCCCTCCTCCCTCCTCCTCCTCTTCCCTCCTCCTCCTCCTCTTCCCTCCTCCTCCTCCCTCCTCCTCCCTCCTCCTCCCTCCTCCTCCCTCCTCCTCCTCCTCCTCCTCCTCCTCCTCCTCCTCCTCCTCCTCCTCCTCCTCCTCCTCCTCCTCCCCTCCTCCTCCTCCTCCTCCTCCTCCTCCTCCTCCTCCTCCTCCTCCTCCTCCTCCTCCTCCTCTCCTCCACCTCCTCCCTCCTCCTCCTCCTCCTCCTCCTCTCCTCCTCCTCCTCCTCCTCCTCCTCCTCCTCTCCTCCTCCTCCTCCTCCTCCTCCTCCTCCTCTTCCTCTTCCTCCCTGTCCTGGACAGGGCGGGGGAGCGTGCTCCAGGACGGAAGCTTCAGGTTTGGCAGGCCCCGCGCGCGTGGCTTGTTCGGCCATGTGCATCCTGCCAGTCCTGCCGACCGATGGAACTGCGACGTCGGGACATCACTCGGGGCCATCCGCGGGCTCTGACGAACATATGCATACGTGGGCGCTGTAAGGCAGGTGTG
Organism: Prorocentrum cordatum; assembly: GCA_963575745.1. Classification (NCBI taxonomy): domain Eukaryota; class Dinophyceae; order Prorocentrales; family Prorocentraceae; genus Prorocentrum; species Prorocentrum cordatum. The sequence continues at coordinate 35,707 of CAUYUJ010022207.1, forward strand.
GGTGTCGATATTCAGCTCCCCAGTCCACCCCTCGACGGAAAGACAGTACTTAGGAGTGAAAAAAACACAGACGCAATCAATCCATCGTCGACTCCCCAGAGAGTATGGGGCAATATGGGAAGTGGGGGGGAGACAAACACCCAGAAGATATATTGGAAAATGTTGGAAGTCCATTTGTGTCCATTTATTTGTGTGTCCCAGGCCCCCTTCACATATCTCGGGAGGCCTTTGATTTTGAGGATCCCCCCAGCATGACCCCTCCCCGTTTCTCCCGGCGGGGGATAAACGCCGCCCCTCCTCGTCCTGTTCTTGCTCCTCCTCCTCCTCCTCGTCGTTGTCGCGCGGCCGGCGCCGCGGCGCAACAGTTCTTTTCCACGATTGGCGGGGCCCAACGTTGGTTTCCAATAAGGGCGTCGAACAGATAATTGGTTTCCAACATTGGGGGGGGTCTACAGACCTATCTCGGTGATTGATACTCTCTCTCTCTCTCTCTCTTCTCTCTCTCTCTCTCTCTCTCTCTCTCCTGACCTTGTGGGGGGGGGGAGGCGCCCTCCTCCCGCACATGGTGATGTTCCTCGCGCAAATGTTGGACTGTCCCATGTTTTGTTTCTGGCCCATCCCTGGGTCTGTTGAAAACGGTGTTCCTCCTGCAGTGTTGGCTACGTGTTCACATTGCCATGGCGTTTCCGCCCAACGGAATGGCCCAATCGTCTCAGCGCTGGTCGTAGCCGTATTCGTCCTCCGCCCGCTCGTCATCCAGTGTGTTGTCTTCCTTCTTCCTTCCGCTCTTGATTCTGCTTAATGGTCGTCGCTCCGCGTGGCCCTTCGTCATCGTCGTCTGGCTGTTGGCTTGTTTTCGTTTCACCCACATACCTTGCTTGACCTTCGGGCCGAAACTGTGTGTTGTGCGATGTGCTGTGTTGTGGTGTGCTCCTGTCGGAGGTCAGATACTACGCGATGCCATGGTGTGTGTCGCTCTGCTGTCCAATGTTGGGCTATGCAATGCCCTGACGTGCTACGCCGCGGCCCGCCACGATATCCCAAGAGATCCAGCGTCATGCAATGGTACGCACTGCTGGGTGATGGCCAGCTGCCCCATGCTGTGCCAGTCAATGTTGCGCAGCGGTGCTACGCCGTGACACTACGTTGCACTCTGATTGCCTCCGCGTGACGTTTTGTTGCGCTGCGCCGTTGTGAGATTGTTTGGGTCCTCTGGCGCGCCACGTTCGGTGCCCAGGGCACCCCTCCCAGGGTTCGGGGCTCCAGAGCCGGGGTTCAATGCAGACGGGTGTCAGCCAGAGCGCCGGATGGTGCAGGATCCTGCAGGGCAAGGGCCGCTTTGGCCCGGGCCTGGGCGCAGGATCCTGCAGGATCCTGCAGGATCCTGCAGAGCCTCACTGGCCCGGGTCTGGCTTGACCCAGCTGAGAAGTTCCCCGACAAGTAGCGTTAAGTCGGGCCTCTCCCCCTTCTGGGGGAATATTCAAAAGCAGTCAAAAAATAGTCTGGGGACTATGTTTTAAAATATTGTTTGACAATATGGGGGCATTTGTTTCGTATTTTCTTTTTGTTTCGTCCAACATCTCCCGGCAGGAGGACAGGCCCGACTTAACAGTAGCGAGGACTGGGGGCCTGCCAGTGCTCGCAGAGGCGCCCTGCTGGCTGGCTCGCTGGCTCACGCGCAGGTCCTTGATCTTCCAGGAGGGCTAAAAAATAGCACGCGACTCAAAAACCCATCCCGGAGCTCTTCTACGTCTTGGTTTCAGGCTGTTTCGTTTCGTGGTTTAGGTTTTTAGGCCTCCCGTTTCGTTTCGGAAAAAATAGCGAACACTCATGCCACATTCATCTGTGAACGCCTCCCCCTCTCCCCAATGTTCAAAGTTGGCGGTGGGTCTGATGAGTTGCACCTCGACCGCAGTCTCCCCCGCGCGTGCCAACTTTGAGTTTGGGGGGCAGGGGGGGTGTTCACCAATTGTTTCCCTCTACCGTACTCTTCGTCTTGGTTTCCGGCCGTTTCGCTTCGTCTTTCTTGGTCTTTGGGCCTCCCGTGCTAAAAAAGTAGCTCTCTGGAGGGTCCGGGTTCCCACACCCCCGACGCCGCGATTTTTTTCTCAGCGTAGGAGGGGGCCCCCGTTGCCGGGCGGGCGTCCACGCCCCAGGCGTTTCCCAGGAGGAGGAGGAGGAGGAGGAGGAGGAGGAGGAGGATGGATCGCCCCGAGCATGTCGAGAGGGTACTTCGCCCAACGGGCCACAGGCGCCCCACCCTGCCCTGAGCGCCACGCCGCTATATACCCGGGGCCTCCGCGGCTCTCTCCCCCCCCCCCTCGGGGCGACGACCGGCACGCCGAGGTCACAAAGCCGGTGGCCTCGAGGCTGACGCCAGCATTGGGGGAACAAAAAGGGACATCAACATAAAAGCTCCTCCTCCTCCTCCTCCTCCTCCTCCTCCTCCCCCTCCTCCTCCTCCCCCACCCTCCTCCTCCTCCTCCTCCTCCTCCTCCTCCTCCTCCTCCTCCTCCTCCTCCTCCCCTCCTCCTCCTCCTCCTCCTCCTCCTCCTCCTCCTCCTCCTCCTCCTCCTCTCCTCCCCCCCCCCCCTCCTCCTCCTCCTCCCCTCCTCCTCCTCCTCCCCCCCCTCCTCCCCCCTCCCCTCCTCCCCCTTCTCCTCCTCCCCCTCCCCTCCTCCCCCTCCTCCTCCTCCGCCTCCTCCGCCGCCTTGTGGAAGGGGAACAAAAAGTGACATAACATAAAAAGGGGTGCGCAGATTTCTCGGATCGGCGCTGGGGCCCCCCGGCGGCGCCTCCGGCGCCGCCCCTGGCGCGTTCCGCGCGCCAGGGAGGGGGGTCCAGCGCCGATCCCAGAAATCCGCGCGGACCTCCGAGTTTTTATGTTTATGTCATCTTTCGTTCCCCTAGTTGACGCCAGCACAAACATCGGCGGTGTGCCTCCACCCAGTGAGGACGTTCCCTACCGCGGTGCGATGGTGGTAATATGTGGGCGTCCTGGATGGCCGAAAGATTACCACCAACACCAAGTTCTAGGATTGTCTTCCCCCGGCGGAGCCACCCCCCCGTGTTGGTGGTGGTGCTCTGGTGCTCATTTCCGAGCCTCCAACACAAGAACATCCTCCATCATAAAAGCACACCCTGATTTGGTGTCGCGCCGAATCGCTTGCGAAGGGTGCGAGCGGGTGCCGGACAGCTCGCGTTAAGCTTCCTTCTGCTTGCTTTCCTCTCCCTCCCTTCCTGTCCGTGGTCTTTCTGCTCCTCCTCCGCCTGCGGCCTTTGCCCCTTCCCAGTCGTCGAGCTTCTCCCCACGGTCTTTGTTCACGGTCATCCCCTTCCTGTTCTCTTTCTCATGCGCCTCCTCCGACTTCGGCGCTGATCCTTCCCTTCCTCGTCGTCGTCCTCGGTGCGATTTCGCTCCCCCTCCGACCGCATGCCCCTTCCCTCTCCTTCCCCTCGGCCTGCTGCGCCGTCCCTTCTGGTTCGCCTCCGCACCCTTCATGCCGCTCCCAGCTCTTAGCGTCCGAAGCCTTGTTCGACAAGTCTGCCTTCTTGGGGTCTATGCCTCCCTCGACATCCGACCCTGCGAACGCAAGAGGGCTCAACGCAACGGCAACACAGGAGAGGGAGGGGCACGATGTCCGATGCGGCGCGAGCGGGCCAGTCTTGCCCGCTTTCTTTCCTCTCTTCCGTGCCCTTCCGCCTCGTTTCCAAATTGCCCCCTTCCCTCTCGCATCCTCGCTTCTCGGCGGCGCGCCGATAGGGGGCGAGCGAGAGGAGGTATAGTCCTTCCGATCGGAGGCGGCACCTGGCCTCCTGAGAGGCCGCCCGTGGCTCTGGAGAAGGCCTGGCAAGCTTCCCCGAAGACCGGAGGCCCTCCGAGCCCACCGAGAGGCCCGCCACCCTGACCTTCCAGGAGGGCTAAAAAATAGCACGCGACTCAAAAGCCTGACCCAGTGCTATTCTACGTCTTGGTTTCAGGCTGTTTCGTTTCGTTTTTTAGGTTTTTAGGCCTCCTGTGCTAAGAAATAGCTCTCTGGAAGGTCAGGGCAGTGGTCCCTTCGGGCGCGCCACCGATGCTTGTCCCAGAGCTCGAGGTTGGACTCGTTGCTGCCCGCGCGGGCCGCCCGCTCCCTCCCTGGTGTGTGCCAGTATTCCGGCTGGCAGCAGTGACATCGCGACGGGAGGTTTGTCCCTATCCTCTGCCTCCAGAGGCCAGGCTTATGTCGGGCCTGTCCCCCTACAGGGGGATTTTCGACGACAAATAAAACAAAAAAGGTCAAACATAGTCAA
>CAUYUJ010022207.1:45000-65000 GCA_963575745.1 Prorocentrum cordatum
TCTTCGCCAGGCCTGTACATAGGGGAACAAAAAGTGACATAAACATGAAAACTCGGAGGTCAGCGCAGACTTCTCGGATCGGCGCTGGGGCCCCCCCAGCGGCGCCTCCGGCGCCGCCTCAGATTATTTTTGGGACATTTCTTAGTCCCCTCCCGTGCGGCGGCTCAAAAAATAGTCCCCAGACTATTTTTTTAGCATTTTTTGATTATTTTTGGAGTATTTTTCATTTTTCGTCGACAATCCCCCTGTAGGGGGACAGGCCCGACTTAAGGCTGGGTCCCCACACGCCCCTGGAGGGCCCGGCACGGCCCCACGCACGGCCCCACAGCGGCCACAGGGGGCCCAAGAACGCCCCAGGAGGCCCCGAAGAGATTCCCAAGACGACAGGCCAAGGACAGCACGAGATCAGGAGACCAAAAAGTAGCATAATCATAACAACTCGGAGGGCCGCGCGGATTTCTCGGATCGGCGCTGGACCGCCCTCCTTGCGCGCGGAGCGCGCCAGGGGCGGCGCCGGAGGCGCCGCCAGGAGGGTCCAGCGCGGATCCGAGAAATCCGCGCGGCCCTCCGAGTTTTTATGTTTATGTCATTTTTGGTTCCCCCAAGAACGCTCCAAGAGGCCCCGAAAAGATTCCCAAGACGACGGGCCAAGGACGGCACAAGAGAGCCCAATAGGGCCCCAAGATCTAGGCCTCGTAGATGGGGTAGGTCGGAGTAGATGGGGTCGGAGGATCATTCCGCATCGCCGACGCATCGCCGATGCGACTCGATGTGCAGCCCGATTTGCTTCACGTCGACGTCGCCGATGCATAGCCGACGTCGCCGGTGCATCGCCGGTGCATCGCCGGTGCATCGCCGATGCATCACCGATGCATCACCGATGCATCGCCGATGCATCGCCGATGTATCGGCGATGCGGCGCGATCCTCCGACCCCATCTACTCCGACCCCACCTAGGAGGCCCCTACAAGAAGGCCCTAGGAAGGCCCGAGAGAACCCTCAAGAGGCACCCGAGAGGCAACAAGCATCGCGTTTGTTTCCTAGGGTTCTGCTGTCGCACGATGTTCGCATTATTTCCTTTCCTGTTCTCCGAGCCTCCCAGAAGACCCAAGGGGCTCACAAGAGCGCTCCAAAAGGCGCCCAAGAAGGCCCCGAGAGGTGCCCAAGACGGCCCAAGAGGGCCCCAGAAGTGGCTCCACAGAGTCCAACAGGGCCTCAAGGCAGCCCAACAGGGCCCCAAGACCGCCCCCCAAGCCGCCCCAAGAGACGCCCGAAGGCGGCCTGAGGAGGTCCAAGACGGCCCAAAAGGGTCCCAAGATAGCCCAGTAGACCCGGAAGACGTCATCAAAGCGGCTTCAAGAGACTTCCAAGAGGAATCCAGTCGCAAACCTGGATTAGTACAGCAACGATCAGATGATCAATCGGTGCAAGTGGCATGTGCGTGCCCAGGCTGATACGAAGCCCGCCATGGGGGGTCACCAATGGGGTTACTACAGCTTGCGAGTAGATGACGTATTGAAAGTACACCCCCGTTGCCATGGAAAGCCAAGGTTAGAACAAAGTTGGCGAACTGCATCGTGAACCGGCAACAAGAACACGTGGTGCTAACATTTGTGTGTCCAATCACCGTATTCCACCGTGCACTTGCATGAGGTATCCCAACCTGCTGAAGACATGCACCGACAACGGATGCAATAAAACTTAACCATGGTCGTCTTGCAAGTCTGTACAAACCCATTGCTGCAATCCATTGCGTTTGTGCGTGCGTGTGTGTTGTTGATTCGTGGTTTTCCGACCTTTACTCCATGTCGTTGCGCGCAGGGCCTCGACGCGCGTGTGTGTGCGTGCGCGGTTGTGTGTATATGATGTGTGCGCGTGTATCCCTGTGTTATGTGAACATGTTGGAAATCGTATGTGTTTGTGGACCCCGACGCCGCTATTTACGTGAGGGGTGCACCTATTGCGCGAGGGGTGCACCCGATGTCAAGGATTGTGATGGAATCTCCCGGATAACGGTCAGGACATATATGCACATACATACACACATATACACCTACATACATACATGCATGCATGCATGCATGAAGGCATGCATACATGCATACATACATACATACATAACCCTATATGTATGTTTATATGGATTGGTCTTACGTCTATATTCAGCTTTATATATAAACTCAGAGATACATACTTGCATCTGATTGCACAGCGATAGTTGTTCAAACGCTTTCCATCTACATTGGATTGCCCTGGGAGCCCAAGGAGAACCCAAGATGTGCCGCAGACATCCCCAAGGCGACCAAGACGGGTCAAAGACGGTGCAAGATGGCCGCAGGACGGGGCAGCATGCTCCTTCGACGGCCCAAGAAGGCCCAGAGAGAACCCCACAAAGGCCCTAACGAGACGAACATCATGCATGTGTTATGCGTGTGTGTACGATTTCCGCACACCCGCCTTCTCCGTCATCAGATCCTCTACGACAGCCCAATACGCCCCAATATGGTTGGCAAGGCACCCTGGATGATCCCAAGAGTGGCGAAAGAAGTTTACAGACAGCCGAGGATGGCCACCTCACGACCAAATAGGGCTCCCAGATTGTCCCGAGAGACCCTCAAGACGGCCCAGAGGGGCCCGAGACGACCCAAGAAGACCCCAAGATGATCCAACATTCACCATCGAGAGCTTCACAGTGGCCCAAGAGATCCACCAGACAGGCGCGCTCGCAACACTCGATTAGTACGGCGACTGTCAGAGAATCGGTACGTCCCACCCCGCAGTTGCGGAGAAGATTAGGGGGACGTCGGCAGTCCGCGAGGCCCTGAAGAAGCCCGACGCAGGTGCCGAATTTGTACAAATCATAGAACGAGCTCGCCGCAGGCGCCGATTTTTTAGCTAAAGCAATGTGGGTGGGTCGCGGGCCAGATCGCGGGTGAGTCGCGGGGGGGGGTCGCGGGGAGTTCGCGGGTCTTTTGTTGTTCGAGGGTGGGTCGCGGGGCAGGTCGCGGGAGGGACGACGACAACAAGCAACACACAACAAACAACAGCAGCAGCAGCAACAACAACAGCAACAAACAGCAACATCATTTTAAGATTGTTGGCTCTTATCTGCTCGAGTGTCCGTTAACGCATATTTCCAAAACCCTCGATACCCGCCCTCTTCGGTTTCGATCGTACCCCTTTGGGGGAGTATATCTTTCTTCCTTGCAAGCCGGGCCCCGGCAAGCGGCGGGGCGGCCGCGGACCGTCGGCCTGGCCAGCGGCAGCGCTGATCGGCGGCAACCCGACCCCAAGAGGAACGGACATGGGACCGACCACGACGACGACGACGACGACGACGACGACGACGACGACGAAAAAGACGGCGACGACGGCGAGGAGGACGACGACGACGAGCGAAAGCGAGAGCGAGAGCGAGAACGAGAGCGACAACGGGGCCACGAAGGGCAGGAAGGGAGCCACGAATGGCGCGAACGAGCGGGGGCCACGAAGGGCAGATACCGCGGGGCCACGGAGGGCAACGACGGGGCCGCGGAGGGTGACAACGGGGCCACGCAGGGCAGCGAGGGGGCCACAGAGGGCGACAGCGGGGCCGCGAAGGGCATGCATATGGGGCACCGACGGGCGCGAACGAGCGGAGGCCACGAAGGGCATGCGCACGTTGGGCCGCAGATGGCAAGGGCGGGGCCACTGAGGGCAACAACGGGGCCACGAAGGGCAGCGAAGGGGCCGCGAATGGCGACAACGGGGCTGCAAAACGCATGCATATGGTTCCACGACGGGCGCGAACAACCGGAGGCCACGAAGGGCACGCATATATGGGGCCACGCAAGGCAGCAAGGGGGTCACGAAGGGCAACGAGGGGGCCACGAATTTCGCAACGGGACCACGAAGGGGTGCAACGGGACCGCGAAGGGCAGCGAGCGATCGAAGGGCTGCAACGGGGCCGCGAATGGCAGCGAGGGGGCCACGAAGAGCTGCAACGGGTCCACAAAGGGCAGCGAGGGGGCCGCGAAGGGCTGCAACGGGGCCACGAAGGGCAGCGAGGGGGCCACGAAGGGTTGCAATGGGACAAAAGGCAGCGAGGGGGCCACGAAGGGCAAGGGCGTCGATGGGGGCCACGAAGGGCTGCAATGAGGCCGCAAAGGGCAGCGATGGGGCCACGAGGGGCAGCGAGTGTGCCACGAAGGGCAGGGGGAGGGCCACGAAGGGCTGCAACGGGGCCACGAGGGGCAGCGAGATCCGATTCCTAAGTAGGCTATGAGGGACTCCGATGTGTGAGCGCGACTCCTGGGTGCCTGAGTGTCGGGAGCGCGGCGCTAGAGTAAACCGCGGGGAACTCCAACGCGAGAGCGCGATTCTTGAGTAGATCGCAAGCACGTCTCCAGCGAGAGCGCGACTCCAGAGCGCCGAGAGAGCGATCCTTCAATAAAGCGTAAGGAAGTCACAGGCCGGAGCGGGGGTCCAGGTTAAATTGTGAAGAAGTCTCAAGCGGGAGCCGTTGTTTTTGCAATCCGGGGCCACCAACCCAGATTGATCCCGACAACAACAACACGAATAACAAACACAATAATAATAACAACAACAAACATCCGCACCGTAAAACCTCACTTCAGCGACGCGCCCAGGGACAGTGAATGACTGTTCGGCCCCTCACCCCGATGTATGTATGTATGTATGTATGTATGTATGTGTATGTATGTATGTATGTATGTATGTATGTATGTATGTAGGTGTATATATATATATGTGTATATACACACCCCAAACAGTGTATTCACATTGGGGTTAGGGATCTGCTTTAATGAGGAACCGGGCCTGTGGGCTGACATGCTGGTTCCGTGCTTGCTGTCGCCGCCCCGTCGCCGCTTCGTCGCCGCGTCGTTGCCGTCCGTCGTCTGGGCTTGCGGGCCGGTTTGGCGGGCCCTCGCTCGCCGTCGCCGCGTTGTCAACGCCCCGTCGCGCCTCATCGCCGCCCGTCGTGTGGGCTTGCGGACCCGTGTGGCGGTTCCGCCTTCGATGTCACCGCCTCGCATACATTCTTTTTTCGAAGAAATCATGATCCCACCCCAAAGTTTCGCGGCTCTCCTTGTGAAGACATCATTCCCGTGTGATTATGCCCCATCGTCCATTTTAAATTTTGAGCTCGTACCACCCCAGGCTGGCCAGTATCCCCCCGCTCCCTCATCCCTGACAAGTCGTACTATGCGCGCGCATTCGTTCACCAAACGCCATACGTGTTTGGGAACCCATACAAAAACACACACACACACGACGCCGGAATCTTTCAAGAGCCATAAGGTTTCGTAAGGATTGCAAGATCGGCTAGGCCCCCAATAACATGTAAAACACTACCGGTGTGCAACAATATTTCTCAAACGACGTCCGCGCGCGAGTTTTTTATAATTTGTACGGAAACCATACGACCATTTGAATATCTCATCACATACAACCAGACGGGCCTCTCGCGCGCGCATGTCGACATCCTTCCGGAATTTTCATGACCGGCTCGTGTACACCATCGCCGTCATCGGCGTGATCAACATCGGCACGGTCCTTGGCCTCGCCGTCATTATCGCCGTCACCGTCAACAGTTCTGTTACTGTCATCATCGCGTCTGCCTGTGTCGACCTCGCCGTGCTACCGCGCCCGCCCGAGCCACCGACTCGCAGTGGCGTGCCCGCGCGCCAGCCCGCGCGTCGACGTGGCCCGCCAGACGCGGCGGGCAGTTCCCAGCGGTCGGCGCCACCGCGGTCGCGTCGGTCGCGCCAGACTAGGTGGCCGTCGTGCGCGGGAGCTTGCGCGCGCTGGCGTGGCCGCGATCATGCGCCAGCAAGCGCCAAGCAGCCATCGCAGTCGCCGCCGCAGCTTTTTTGCCGCAGCCGAAGGTCGGGTGGGCGGGCAGGGTGATTGCGCGAGCAGTGGACTTGACAATTCATTCCGAACGAAAACGAATTGAGCCTCGTAGGATCTGGCTGCTGGAAAGAAATTCCAATACCCCCTCCCGGCGTCATCCTCACCATGGGATAGCGCAAGTTACCCATGTTTGTGCCCCAAAGTTCATTTTAGGTGTAAATTCATCCCATCCCATGGGGTGGTTTTTACCGACCCCCCAATCACCCCTGACAACTAAGAGTATGCGCGCACATTCGTCTATCAAATGTCATACGTTGCCAGTAATTGCGTGCAGAAAAGTTAACGATGTCCACGCGCGCGCGGCATCACGGTTGCCGAATCCGTCAAGCACCGTACGCTCCGTGAAGAGCTCAGATTCGAGCGCGCGCGTGCCAATTCTTATGAAGTTCATACGTTGTTCTGGGCAGACTTCAACGGCGACCAAGCGGGCTTTCCGCGCGTGCGCGCACGCGAAAATCATTATAACGCCGTTGCGCGCTCGCTGGGGGGCACTATCCCTGTCAAGTAATATCATGCGGGCCACTCGCGCCCGTCGGCCGCACGAGCATGTCGAAATACCCCCGAAGTTTACATCATTGACACGTGGACATTATCATCGTCATCGGCACGATCAGCATCGGCGCCGTCATCGGCCTTGCCGCCGTCATCGCCATCATCGCTACCAGCACCGCTAGTATCATCATCGTGTCTGCCTTTGTCGACGTCGCCAGTGCCCGCGCGTCCACGTGGCTTGCGAAACGCGGTAAGAAGTCCCCAGCGGTCAGCGCCATTGGGGCCGCGGCGGTTGCGCCGCCAAACTAGTTGGCCGCTGTGCGCGCGAGCCCGCGCGCGCCAGCGCGGCCGCAGCGATGCGTCAGCCGGCGCCAACGTGTCATCGCAATCCCCGCCGCAAGGGGTTTTGCAAGTTTTGTTGCGGGCGGGTGAGTAGGACGATTGAGCGGGTAGTGGAGTTGGCAGTTCTTTGCGAACGAGAATTAATTGTACCATGTCGATTGCGCCGCATACACTTCACAATTTGGATTGCGCCACATAGATTGCACAACATAGATCGCAACACACATATTGCACCTCATCAATTTCACAACGGAGGTCGCACTTAGATCGCACCACATAATTTGCACCACATCGACTGCGCAACGCCGACAGCACCACATCTCGTTGGCCAACCCAGATTTCCCAACATAGAATATATTTCATCACAATCGCACGTCATATGTTGCGCAACATAGATGACACAACACGGATCGCACCACATAGGTTGCACCCGCCACATCTAGTGATTGCGCCGCGCATTTTGCAACACATTGGCCACATGTGTGGGTCCACATAGATTTCATATAATTTGCTATGGCGCACACTGTTGGGGACTCACGCTGCATACATGGTTGTAAACGGGGAGGGAAGGAGCAGGAGAGCAAGAGGGAAGAGGAGGGCGATGGAGGATGCAGGCGAAGGGCTCCCCGAAGAACCAAAGAGGATCACCTCCAGAGGCCCCGGGGAGGAGCGGGCCGCGGCCCTGGACCGGGTATAGGCGGGGGATGGCCTGGCCGCCAGGCTGCAGAGCCTGCGGAGCGTCACCTTCTTCGGGGCGCCGACCCCCGCGAAGGACCCCGGCAAGAGGAGGAGGAGGAGGAGGAGGAGGAGGAGGAGGAGGAGGAGGAGGAGGAGGGGGAGGGGGAGGAGGAGGGGGAGGAGGAGGGGGAGGAGGAGGGGAGGAGGAGGAGGAGGAGGAGGAGGAGGAGGAGGAGGAGGAGGACGAGGGGGGCCAAGAAGCAAATGATTTCGGCGAAGGCAGTCGGTGTATAGGCCACGTCGTGGAAGGCCAAGAGGCCAATGAATTCGTTGAAGGACATCTGTGAATTGACGCTCCAGCATCCCACGGGTCTTGACACTGGGGCACCTATACACCGAGCCCCTTGGCCGACCAGGCGACTAGGTGTACATTTCGAGCCGCCGACGAACACCAAATTATATAAACCATAGTGGTCCGAGGTCCGCTCGGATTTGTTTCGGAAGCCTGAAAGGTTGGCACCAGCACCAGTCCCAGCGGTTGCCTCCACCGAGGAATTGATGATCCGGATCGCGGCGAAGGTGGCAATATTCGGATTTCTTAGTTGGCCGAGGGATGACCACCAGCACCAAAAAACAGGATGATCCTCCCCCGTTGGAGGCAAACCCAAATGCTCCAGGCCCCCAGTTGTTGGCCTGGCGTTGGATTCCCCTACCCCGCGCGCGCCCTGGCGCGTGCAGCGCGCGAGGGCGGCGCCAGAGGCTCCAGTTCGGGGCGGTCCAGCTCCGGCCACTCGTTTTTCGTTCTTCCGGTCTAGCAGCAAGAGCTCCTCCGAGGCTCAGCAAGTCATGGGGACTTGGGTGCGGCTGATCGTGGTCTGCCGTACTGCATGGGGTCGGAGGACCGCGCAGCACCGCCGATGCGTCGGCCGTGCGGCTCGATGCGGAGCCCGATCTTCTCCACGCCGATGGCGCCGATGCATTGCATCGCCGACGTCGCCGATGATAGGGGAACAAAACGTGGCATAAACATAAAAACTCGGAGGTCCGCGCGGATTTCTCGGATCGGCGCTTGGGCAATTGGACAGGGTAAAGACATGCCGTTGGATTGAGTTCGTTCTTGGCAGATTGTGGACCTCAAGTTGCGCAGATTTGAAATCCGGCCACGCTGAGGCCCTCGCCTTGCCATCGAATTACCTGATTCTGACCCACCATCCTCGAACCCTCAAGCCAGGAAAAGAGCCCCACAGGTCCCACCCCCCTGATTCTCGATCCTGAAAGCCCTCGATCCTCGAACCTGGGACAGAACCAAAATCGTCTCGAATCCTAGACCATCGATCCTGGAATCCCGTGCTCCCCGAATCTCGATCCTCAAAGCCCTCAGCATCCATCACCCATTCCCTCGCCTTCTCATCCCTTCCCCCCTTCCCCTTCCCTCCGCTCAAAGGCTGGCCATGGCGTCCGCGACTGTGGCTTGAAGATCTCTGCCGATGTGGCAGGGAAGATGGGGCAAAGAAAGATCTGCTGGCATGCGGTGAGCGACCGCTGCAATTCATTAGCCAGAGTCTGTATCTCAACATTCGAGGTTGATATCACGGTACGTGCGACGCCGTCTGGAGGCCAGACAGGAATCGTTCAAGAGTTTACCGGAAGACCATCAAGCAATTCACACGGCAGCGTCTTTTTCTGCGGGCGGAGTGTTCCGCGAAGGGTCTGACACCCCAGTCGGCACGTTCTACGCAGCAGCCGCTACGACGGTCGAGGACGCTGACCCAGAGGAGATCAGGACCATCAGAGTGACGCAGTCATCCTCGGTGGAGAGGGTGTTTGCTACGGTCCCAGTGTCGCAGAATACAGCGCAGTCACTGCATCATTGGTGGAAGGGGGGGTTGGGCGCAGCTCCATGACGTAGGAGTGGACGAGCTGATGGTCATGGACACCGCCACGAAGGCCACCACGAGCACGGGCATCCTCGGCGGCGAGGATGCTCAAGAGGAAATCGCGAAATTGGTAGCGATGCCCAGGATCACCCAGTGGAGCGCCCGCTGGGGACTACATATTCGCCCTCTCTGCTGGGAAAGAAGGCTGCGCCACAAGAGGCGCCCAAGAGGAGATCACCTCAGAAGGAAAAAACAGAGAGGTCCCCGTCCACTCTGCACGTGCCAAAGGGGGAGTGGAAGCAGCTGCTCTCCGCACCGCGGCATCGGAGCCCAAGGAAACCCCACTGACAAGCCGATGCACGGCTTGTGGCTTCTCGCGGGCCAGCGTGGCTTCTCGGCATCCACCCCCCCTTCCGCCCACACTGGCACGGAGCGTGAGCAGGGTGGAACGGAGACCTTCGCGACAGCGATAAAGTTGCCCAAACTCTTGAGGAGGAGAAGATGCCAATACAGCTGTCGTCCTGGAGATCCCTCGTTGCCACGGCTGGATTCTCCACGGGCGTTCTGGTAAGAACTGACCCTCGGAGAGGTCCGGGAGTAGCGGCAGCTGCATCTTGCGTTCCCCCCGAAGTGCCAAGTTGGCTCTGATTTTTTAGATACATAAACTTCGAGCCTGCCTGTTAGAGGTCGGTTTGTGTGTTTGTTTCTTGCCTCGGGGGTCTTGCTCCCCTCTGAGGTGACGTGCGGGTTTCGCGCTGAGGCAGAATCCTTCTCCTCCCCCTCCCCCTCCTCCTCCTCCTCCTCCTCCTCCTCCTCCTCCTCCTCCTCCTCTTCCTCCTCCTCCTCCGAGGTGCTGAGGGCCTTCGGCCTCCTGGAGGGGGACCTGCCAGCCATCCGCGCTGAGGGGCTCCGCCGTCTGTGCAAGGAGGCCGAGGAGGGGCCCGAAGAGCCCCTGGACGGGGTTTTCGAGGAGGTCTCCCAAGATACGGAGGCCTCCGACGCCGAGCGATAGCTCGACCGCACTGGCTTTAGGCCGCTTGCTCACCTCACCTCACCTCTTCCGCCTCCTTCTCCCCCGCCTCCTCCTCCTCCTCCTCCCCCTCAACCTCCTTCTCCTTCTCCCCCCAGACGGTCGCCACCGCTTCGCCCGGGCGATCACCATCGCTCCCCAGCCCTCCGCCGAGAGAGTTGGCACCTCTTCTTCGGCGGACGGCAAGCGGAAGGCGGCGAAGTAAAACGAAGGCGACCCCGCTGGCGGCAGCCGGCGGAAGTAAGCATTTGCTTCCCAAGAGATGGCATTTATTTGGGATCCAGAGTTTACGGAACCCACCATGCCTCGTTTGTCCGCTTCCTGCCTCCCCTGCTCCATCGATCGCTCAATGCCGCTCATATACTGATTCTTCCTTCATCCCCCACTCCCCGAGGACACGGAGCTGGCAGAGTGCGCGCGCCATGCTTATGACTCGTCTCTCGATCCGCCGTTTTTGTTTATGTTGCTCCCTCCGCGTGCTCCGGCTGCTCCGCCTCATCTCAGGAGAAAGAGAGACACGCAGACACAGATAAACGACGAGTTCCATGATAATGGGAAGTGGAGGGAAAGAGGACCATCCAGAAAATTTGGACAAGTATCCAGGCGAAGGACCCAACCATATACAGTTGCGGGTGCCATGTTGTGGGCCTATCTTTCAACAGACCTTCCTATGGGGCCGCCAACTCGGAATGTAATGTTTGCCTTTCGGCACGTATCTAAGCCCGATAGTTTTCCTCTCGGGGCCGATCGTTTTTGTTTCCCGCCCTCCTCTTTCTCCTCCTCCTCCTCCTCCTCCTCCTCCTCCTCCTCCTCCTCCTCCTCCTCCTCCTCCTCCTACATGGTCGGCTGGAAGCTCGCAGCCACACCCGCTACACCGATTCACACGTCGGACAAGGGGATGCACGGGGGGGAGTGGATCCTCCTGCGCAGGGGCATTGCAGCCACCACCTTCGAGATTTACAGGGCGCCGCCATGCAACCCCTGCCACTGGAGCCTTCTTGAGAGCTCCTTATGGGGCAAAGATCCTCCTGAGGGATGTACCGAAATGGAGCCGCCATGCAAACTGCCACTGGAGCCTTCTGTGTAGCTCCCTATGGGGTCACGGTCCTCGCGAGAGGTGTACCGAAATCGGTGCGGCGCCGCCATGCAACCCTTGTGGAGGAGGTGGTGGTGGTGGAGGAGGAGGAGGAGGAGGAGGAGGAGGGAGGAGGAGGAGGAGGAGAGAGGAGGAGGAGAGAGGAGGAGGAGGAGGAGGAGGAGGAGGAGAGGAGGAGGAGGAGGAGGAGGAGGAAGAGGAGGAGGAGGACGAGGAGGAGGAGGAGAAAGAGGAGAAAGAGGAGGAGGAGGAGGAGGAGGAGGAGGAGGAGGAGGAGGATCATCAGCATGAGCATGAGCATGACTACGTGACAATGTCAGGTGGAGGAGGAGGAGGAGGAGGAGGAGGAGGAGAGAGAGGAGAGATGAGGAGAGATGATGATGATGATGATGATGATGATGATGATGATGATGATGATGATGATGAGGAGAGGAGGAGGAGGAGGAGGAGGAGGAGGAGGAGGAGGAGGAGGAGGAGGAGGAGGAGGAGGAGGAGAGAGGAGGAGATACGGGGACTGTATCTTGAAAACGACGACCCAACACCACAGGATGCTTGGGAAGCATACGGAGTCCTGGGATTCGTGGCTATTCATTTAAGTCTCCCGCGGCCCCTGCATCGTCGGCCTCCGCCTTTCGCCTCCTGCCGCGGCGATCCCGCCACAAGGGGCACGGCGCTGCCGAGGAGGGGTGCGGCAGTGAGGAGCGAGGATGAGAGGGAGAAGGCACGGGGGAGATGGAGGGGAAGAGTAAGGGGGTTCAGGATGTAGCCCTTGAGAATCGGCGCTGGCATGTACGCAGCACGGTTCGGCGAAGCCTGGCTCATGTAGCAGCAGTTCCGCTGAAGTTGGTTTCATATTGAGCCCAAGTTGGCCTCAGTCGGCTTCATGGCCCCTCAATCGGGCTCTACAGCCGTCTAATCGGTCTTGCGAAGACCTCCCAGGAGCTGCTTCTCAGGGGGAGGGGGGGATGAAGGGACTGGGAGGGCCGGGGAACGATGGAGGGGTAATATAGAGATAGAGGCAGAGCAAGGGAGCCAAGCGCGGAAAGCGGAGGAAGAGGAGGAGGACCAGGAAGAGGAGGAGGAGGAGGAGGAGGAGGAGGAGGAGGCGGAGGAGGAGGAGGAGGAGGAGGAGAGGATCGATAAGTGAGCCTCCGAGAACGCCGCGAACGGAGGCACGAATGGGAAGGACGGACGGACGAGATCGAACAACAACACGGCGTAAAACATCTGTTCTCCAACAGGTGCAGCAACATACAGTGCCGTTTTTATACATGCTCCGCGTGCGGACCATGTATTACAAATAAAGGATTTGAGTATTAAACACAACGGTGAACTCATGCATCGATGTTTTAGTACGTTAATCGTGTATTAAAAATCATAAATGTTTAAACATCCCATGTATGAAGAACTGCCCTGTACTTTCTCAGACGTCCGCGCGGACTTCTCGGATCGGTGCCGGGCCGCCCTCGGCGGCGCCTCCGTCGCCACCGTTGGCGCGTTCCGCGCGCAAGAAAAAGCAGCGCCGATGCAATACATCCGCGCGGACCTGCGAGAAATGATGTTTACGCCCCAAAAAAAACAAAAACAATGAAATACAAAACACCAAAACATATATGTTTACGCATGTGGTAGACCACGACGTCTTGCCCCCCCCCAGCGTAAATGCATGCGTAGGGGCGCATGGGGACCACGTAGGGTAAGGCCACACAGGCCCTCGCAAGATTCTGCATTTCTCGTTCCTCTACCCGAGGAGAGCGCGGGACTCGACGAACCCACGGCGGTCCACGAGCGAACGCGAAGCAGAAGAAACCGGGGGGCTTGACGAGGGGAATGGGCTCACCCATCCACTTACCCATTACCTGTCGATGGCGAATGTGCGGAGTTCTCACTGGAAAGCTGGCCGTCACAGTCGCACTGCCGCCTCGAGACGAGAGCATTCGACTGCGCACGCGCTTCGCACTCACGACGCCAGGCGAGCGCGTCAGCAAACTTTCTGCGATGGCACCGCCTGGGAGGCGGACCCGCCTGGTCCCGAGCAGGCGGGGGATGGTCAGGCACCCTCGACGCCCCAGCCCCCCCCCAAACTGCTCCCAGACCAGGCCCAAGGAGAGGGGGAAGGAGGGCGAGGAGGGGACCCGAGCAGACCCAGGATGGGCGAGACGACGCCCCACCCGGTCCACCGACAAGCCAGGCGGCGCGACGTGGAAGAGTCATCGATTTTCATCGTGCCGCTCATTTCGACAGCCCGTAGTGTATAATTGTTGGCACTTGCGTGTGTGATCGTTGGGGCTGAGGAGGTGGTTGGTGGCGGTTGTTTTCCTGAGCTGTCGCACGAGCCTCGCTTGGGGGAGAAACAGCGTCAGGGTACAAGCAAGGCAGCACTCAATGGAGCACGCCCCCACCAAAGTCCCGTCAGTGCATCCCGCCACCGTGCATGGGTCGTGGGTCAGATGCGTCATGGATGGCTCTGGGGTTCTCTTAGGATGTGTCTCAGGGGCCTCTTGGAGGCTTGCGGAAGGACTTCTCTGGGGCCCTCCTCGGGGCCTCGGGGAGGCATCGTGAAGGCCCTGTTGGGGCCTCTTGGGGGCTTCAGCGGGCCTGCAGCCGGTTTCGGAGGCCCTCTTGAGTGCCCCCTTGGGCCGTCTTGAGGGGGTTCTAGGCTGCCTTAGGGCCCTTTGGGGCCGTCTTGGGGCTCTTTTGAGGGCCTCTGGGGTCGTCTTGGAGCGATCTCGGGGGCTCTGGGGCTGTCTTCGGCCCTCGGAAGCCCAGAACAGCGAGAATTCTAAAACTCGTCAAAGACCAATGGGGCATCACTGATGTTCGCATCGGGGGGCCATCGTGGGAGCCCTCGTCGGCCGTCTTGGGGGCCTCTTGGCCCACCGTGGGGCCATCTCTTGGTCCCGTCTTGGAGCGCTCTTGGGCTGTCTCGGGCGCGCTTGGAGCTCCCGTTTGGCGCCCTGGGGCGGCAGTGAGGTCCCGAAGCCCGCGCCCAGGAATCCCGGCAATTCTGATCCGATCTGTTGGGAACAGTTTTCCTCGGGAGATCATTCCGAATTCCACACCTCGTGATGCTGGTCCTCCGCCTCCGCCTCCTCCTCCTCCTCCTCCTCCTCCTCCTCCGCCTCCTCCTCCTCGTCCTCCTCCTCCTCTGCTCCTTGACTTCCCCATCCTTTCCTCCTCCATCCCTCCTCCTTATTCGCAGGACCAACGGGCCAAAGGCGTGCTAGAGTCTCCTTACGAGATTCAGAGCATGTGTATGTTACTCGCTCGCGCGCGGGTTCGGCCCCTGGGGGTCCTTGCAGGGCAGTGCTATAGCAGGGCGGGTGACACACGAGTTGACCGGCCCGCGTGTTCCCAAACATCCCTCTTTCCCGCGTCCTTCCATGAGCGTGTCTCTTCATTGCTTGGGGCATAATGGGCATTACAGCCCCCAGCCCCCCTCCCCCCCGCTACAACGCAACGCCCCTCCCCCCCCCCAGTGCGCTCTGGGCACTGCCGCCATGCGCGCGGCAGGGGGGAGGCGTTACATTCTACCCCCACCCTGGCCCCGTCCCCAACCCCTTCCGCCCTGACCTTCCAGGAGGGCTAAAGAATGGCACCCGACTTAAAAACCTGTCCCAGAGCTATTCTACGTCTTGGCTTCAGGCTGCTCCGTTTCGTTTGTGCTAGGTGTCTAGGCCTCCCGTGCTAAAACAAATAGCTCTCTGGAGGGTCGGGGCTAGAATGCCCATTGTCGCCGAACAGATGTTTTATAATTTCCCCCAAAAAAAACCCGCTCTCCGTCCGCGGTGCTCCGCGTCCTCCCCTCCCGAGGGGGGGGGGGGGGGCTCCGTGGCCCGTGGGCTGCCGCGGCCCGTGGGCTGCCGCGGCCCCGTGGCTCTGCTGTGCGGGCCTCGTCGCGCGCCTCCCTCGGCACGGCAGGCCTGGCCTTCAGAGTGGAGGAGGATGGGGAGGAGGAGGAGGAGGAGGAGGAGGAGGAGGAGGAGGAGGAGGAGGAGGACGAGGAGGAGGAGGAGGACGAGGAGGAGGACGAGGAAGAAAGAGCAGGAGGAGGAGGAGGAGGAGGAGGAGGAAGGAGGAGGAGCAGGAGGAGGAGGAAGGAGGGAGGAGCAGGAGGCCTCGTGGCTCGGGAGGCAATTAGTGGACACTCTGAACAGTTAGTGGACACTACCCCGCTCCCCACAGCTCAAAATTGGCACGCGCGGGGAAGACTGCGGTCGAGGTGCAGCTCCTTGAAACCGCCTCCAACACTGATCATTGGGGGGGGGCATGGACAGATGAATGCGGCATGAGTGTTCGCTAATTTCTTCCAAGGCCTGGATCATACACCGTTCAGCATGTTTGTTGCCTCCAGCGGACGCTGGCGCGGCGCGCGGCATCGCAGGTGCTGAGGCGGCTGGTGCCCCCCCCCCTGGGGGCGACCTCTGCCTCTGCAGCGCGAGCGAGCAGGCGAGCACGAGGGGGACGCAAGCTGTTCGTCGTGGGCAGCTGCCGGCCAGAGTGGCGATGCCTCCGGGGGGGGGCAGCGCAGCGCGCCGCCGATGCGAGTGAGATCGTGCTGGTGCTCGTCGGGCGGCTGGCCAAGCGCTTGCCCCCCTCTGTGTCGCCAGCACAGGACGGGGAGGAGATCTGGAGGACGAGGGAGGAGAAGGAGGGCGGGGATGGAGAGGAGGAGGGTGCCACCCTCTCGCGGAGGTGGTCCCGCATGCGGAGGTTGGAGTCTGTCCACCCTCTTCACAGAGGGGCGTCCTCAAGGAGGAGCAGGGGGTCTGGGATCGAGGGCCCAACCCGGCCCAGATAAGGCCGTGAGGGAGCGGAGTAAGCGCACAAAGGTCAGACTTCCGCATCCATTCGGGCTCAGGCAATTTCGGCCAGAGCGCAGCGCCTACCCGGGACAGCGACCTGCACACGTAGCTTAGGATGCAACTCCTGGGAGGTTCAGTTCAGCATCGGCGCTGGTATATCCAGGGTCGGAAACGGGCCTGATCAGGCATAGTCCTGCTGAGTTCCGCTGAACCCCGCCAAGTCTGGTCGAACATTACGGTCACGAATCGGGGCTTAGCGTGTCGCGCCGCTGGTTCTGGCCCACCACGCTTCGGCGCGACACGCCCTCCACGCCCCAGTCCCCAAGCGCCAGCGTCCCGCGCGCAGCGGAGCGACACGCGAGCCGCACGGGCGGGCAGAGCGTGTCGCCCTGGGCCGCCGCGGCGGCGCGCCGCCCCACGGCTCCTGACCGGCACGCAGTCCTGCGGGCCGCTCTCGTGTGAAGACCTCCCGGGAGCCGCCTCCCCACCCAGACCTTCCAGAGAGCTATTTTGTAGCACTAGAGACCTACAAACCTAAAAAGCTGAGCGAAACAGCCTGAAACCAAGACGTAGAATAGCTCCGGGATAGGTTTTACGTCGGGTGCTATTTTTTAGCCCTCCTGGAAGGTCAGGGCACCTCGCCGCCATGGCCGCGCGCCGCCTCCAGCTCCTGCCCGTGGCCGTGCTCGGCATGGCCGCCGCGGCGGCGCTCGTGGGCGCGCAGGCGTTCTGCGGCGCGGGGCGGGCTGCTCCTCTGGGGGCCTCCGCGCTGCGCGGCGGCGCGGCCCGGGCCGCCCTGCCGGTGGGCTCCGCGGATGCCGTCGCGGAGGCGTCCTCTCGGGGGTTGCTAAAGGTGCCCCTGGCCCAAGGTGCCCCCCGCTTTTCGATCAATCTTGAAGCCCTTGGGGCCCTCTGGGCCTCGAGAGGGGTGCTCTGGAGGCCGTGGGGGCCTTCCTGGAAATCCTGGGGGCACCCTGGCCCAGGGGGCACTTCTGGCAGCGCCCGATCCTCGATCATGACCGCGCTGCAGGTCCAGCAGCCCGCCTGGGCGGCCAGCCTGGCCCTCGTGATCGTCCCCATCTCCATCCTCGTCATCATCTACCTCCAGTCGGAGAAGACGCTGCAGGCGAGGGGCGCCGCGGTCGGCAGGCAGAGGCTGTGAGCTCGACGGCGTGCCCCTCGATGGGCCACCCGCAGGGCAAGACGCTCCGCTGCACTTCAGGACGAGGCCCATTGAGCGGCCCCTGGCAGCGCAGGGTGTTCAATTATGGCCTGGCGCGCGGCGTCCGGCTGAGTTTTTTTTTACGCGAAGCGACTGCGCCGGAGACCATCCAGCACCCGCCGGAAAGAAGAGCACGCACAGGCTAGGAGGAGATGGGGAGGACGAGGAGCGGATTCGCAATGGAGTGGCGTGTGTGTGTTTGACGAGGGGCCGAAAGTGTGTTCAGGAGGGGAGAAAAAAACACAGACACTCTTAATATGTTTTCCCGGGAAATGTGGAAAACCTGGACGAAAACCCAGAAAATAATTCGGATGAGAAAAGCGCATTATATATACAAGTGGCACGTGTGTGCCCAGGCTCATACAAGGGCGTTTGAAGCATGACTGAAATGCAACAGCGAAGTCGCACGCGAGCGCAAGTGGGGTTGCCACACATTGCGATGTGTGTACCAGGGCCCCCCAGGAAGCCTCAGGAGGCCCGACTTGGATACCAGTAGAGGCTCCAGGAGGCCCCAGGATTGTGAGTGTGGGTGTGGGTGTGTGTGTGTGTGATGTGTGCTGTGTTGTGCGTGCTTTTTGTGCGTTGTAGGTTGTATGTGTGTTATGTTTGTCTAGCGTGTGATGTGTTGGGCGTGATTTGTGTCTCTGTGTGTGCATGTAGTTCTGAGGCCCCAGGAGGCCCCAGGAGGCCCCAGGCGGCCTCAGGAGGCCCCAGGAGGCCCCAGGAGGTTTCAGGAGACCCCCAGGAGGCTCCGAGGCGGGGTCTGGGGAACCAGAAGGTTCAGAAAGCCCCAGGAGGCCCCAGGAGGTTCCAGGAGGCCCCCGGGAGGCTCCGAGGCGGGGTCT
The DNA here is from genome assembly GCA_963575745.1 of Prorocentrum cordatum. NCBI lineage: Eukaryota > Dinophyceae > Prorocentrales > Prorocentraceae > Prorocentrum > Prorocentrum cordatum. The sequence continues at coordinate 63,304 of CAUYUJ010022207.1, forward strand.
GGGGTACCAGAGGGTACGTCGGGGCTCGATTTTGGGAGGATGTTTCAGGCGAAACCGCCATTCTCCGAGAATCGGGGTCAAAATTATTGAAATTACCATATGTTTTTGAATGGCACAGCGGCCCGCCCGCCTCGCATCGTGCCCCCAGAGGGCCACAGAGCCCGAGGTGCCTCCCCGCGGAGGGTGGCGGGCGCCGACGCCGGGGAAGCATGGCTGGGCGGCTCCCTCCCGCACCTGCCGCAGCGCGGCCGGACACAACTCCCAGTGCCGCGGCTTCCCAGGCGACCCACCCGATTGGGGTTCACTTCGCTTGGGAGCTCCCGAACGAAGTGACCCCCACCCTCCCCCTCAGAAATCGTGGGGGGTAGGGGCAGGGTTCGCATGTGGCCCCCTACCGACCACGTGCCTCCCATCGGCGTCACCCCGACATGCTGATACTGCTATCCGTGCGTCACCCCCCCAGGGGCGACGCGCGCACCGAGAAGTCTTGTAGTGTATGCGTCGTGGCCGGCGCTTTGGGGCCACACCGTTCGGAAACGACGTACCACAAGATGGGTATACGATATCTTCGGGTCGGACGCGCGCCTCCAAGGAGGACATATGGTACTGGTATGCCTTTGCGCGTCCGATCCCACTCTCCCCTTCCTCCCGTGCTAGCCAGCATGCCTCCCGAATGGGGTCCGAGTGGACGGGGTCGGAGGATCGCACCGCACTGCTGATGCATCGGCGATGCGGCTCGATGTGGACCCCGCCGTTCTCCGCGCCGTCGGCGCGGACGTGTCGCCGACGTCGCCGATGCGGCGAGAGATCCTCCGACCCCGCACGCTCGGTTCCCATCCGGGAGGCCTCGACCGTCCCCCTGCTATTCCCTCCGCTATGGGAGGAATGTGCAAGAATAGCAGGAAGATGCTCTCGGGACGATGTCTTGACGATGTTCTTGAACATTCCTCCTGTATAGGAGGCATGTTCAAGAGCAGCAAAAAGATGCGCTGGGGCGTGTGTTTTGACAGTTGTCTGGCCTTTGCTTTGTTCTTTCGGGATCCGCCTGTAGGAGGACACGCCCGACCCAAGGGTGAGAGGCCGCGTCGCTTGTCTGGGCGCGCGGGCGGGCCGCCACCGCGCCTCTGCCCAGCACGCCCGCCGACCCCCCCTCCCGCACTCCTGGCAGGGGAGGCCTGGCCCCAGACATGCTCGCGTCGTGGAGCGTCACGACGGAGATGTTTTTTGGCTTCCGAGTGCTCGGCCTCCGAGGGGGCCCTCCTCGCTGGGCCCTGGGCCGCCGTCCGCTGACGACCCGGGAGGAGAAGCCGGTCCTGGGGCCGGGGGGCGCGTAACGGGGGAGCGATAAGCCCTGACCTTCCAGAGAGCTATGTTTTAGCACGGGAGGCCTAAAAACGTAAAAAACGGAACGAAACAGCCTACAATCAAGACGTAGAATAGCTCTGGGATTGGTTTTTTTTCGTCGGGTGCTATGTTTTAGCCCTCCTGGAAGGTCAGGGTCAAATGGGGAGGCAGAGGGCTGCAGAAAAGGGCCCCCTCGGGACCCCTGAGAGAAATCCGTTGGGGCCCAGAAGAGGGCCTTGAGGCTCTAGAGCCCTCAAAGGGCACCCGTCTTCCCCCTCCATGTGTCGCCACTCCTTTCTTTCGCGCCCAAGGGGAGAGGCCCGGGGCTTCCCGGGACCGCGCATCGAAAGCGT
>CAUYUJ010022207.1:67500-127052 GCA_963575745.1 Prorocentrum cordatum
AGCCAAACCTTCAAACTGTCTCCAAGATGGTCCCGCCAGGATCAGAATTGAAGAAGAAAAAACGCCATAAACATAAACTTGTGGCGCTCCGCGCGGAATTATCGGATCTTCGCCAGGGGCGGCGCCGCCGGGGGGTCGTAGCGCAGATCCAGGAAATCCGTGCGGAGCGCCAAACGATTACGTTTATTGTGTTTCTTCTCCCTCTACAGAAGGCGTCTCATGCTGATGCGTTTGGTTGGTTGGGTTTCCCTCGGGGCTGCTTCGAGTTCTCTGGCCGATCCTGCTGGGCTCTCGGGGAACGTCTGCGTGCGCTCTTGAGATTCGTGAGTGGCTGACTACGTTGGCCCCTTGCAGGGCCCTCTCGGCGGCGTTGCCGAGCTTTCGCGAGCCCTCTCAGGATCCATTGGTGCCCTCCTGTACTACGTAGTGGCGGTTGTCTCCTTCTTTTCTGGCAAGAAATCCCTCAGGGAGCTGGGATGCGCCCCCCAGATTGCCGTGCCGACGCAGCAAACTTATGAGAGTTGGGTAGCGCGCGCAAGTAAAGCGAGTGGGAGGGGGCGACGGTGGCCGCGAGAAAATAACGATGATGGCAACCCGTCGGAAGATGTTTATCTGGGGCGGGTGGAACTGGGGGAGGATTTAAATGAGGCGTGAATGAAAGGCCCCTTTTCTTCACTCCCCATCCAGGTCACTCCCCCAGCACCACGCCCGATTACCAGGGTTGGAGATTCTTTCAACACCGAGATGCTCTGACTGAAGCTCGAGCCCCGCAATGGGGCAGTGGATGTGCAAATCCTCGGGTCCTGGGGTGGGCAAAAATGCCCCTTCCCACTGCATCCTGGGGTCCTGGGACAGTGGTTCCTCAGGGCGTATGCGTGCACAACCTCAGCCTCGGACAGAAAGGGCTGAAGCGTCTTTGGGGCGGAAAGTTGGCAGCTTCCCCTCCTCGGGAGGCTGGCGGAAGCCGGCCGAAGCAGACAGTGGGGGCCCATGCCGAGAAGCACCTTGCTTGCCTCCAGGGTGCCCTGGGTTTCTGGGGTCTCGAGGGTTTTGCTATGGAAAGCGCGACGTTCCCACACCACAAATCCATGGACGTCCTGGGAGCTCAGGGTTGGGTTTCTTGTGGAACGTTTCTTGTGGACCGGCCTCCATTGTAAGAGGTCCCACCAAAGATATGACATTATTCTCTTGCACAGGGTGTCCAGAGCTCGGACCACTTACTTTCGGCACGGCACCGCCCCCCCATCCCGCGCGCCACCTCCGCATCGCCCCGCCCGCCCCGCCCACCAGCCAGCGCGCCCCCTCCGTCCCGACTTTTTCGTTTCGGCACGGCAGCCCCCCTCCCCTCCCCCACCATCCCGCACGCCCCCTCGGCATCACCCCACCCACCGGCCAACGCGCCCCCCATCCCGCACCTCCGCATCACCCCACCGCACCCACCAGCCAGCGCGCCCCCTCCGCCCCGACTTTTTTATTTTAGCACGGCACCGCCCACCCCATCCCGAGCGCCCCCTTTGTATCACCCCACTCACCAGCCAGCTCGCCCCCTCCGCCTCGACTCCTGTATATCGGCACGGCACCGCTCCCCTCCCATCCCTCGCGCCCCCCCCCGCACCCCCAGCCAGAGCGCCCCCTCCGCCCCCGCCCCGACCCGTTTATTTCGGCACGGCACCGCCCCCCCCATCTTGCGCGCCACTTCCGCACCACCCCACCCACCAGCCAGCGCGCCCCCCCCGCCCCGACCCACTTATTTCGGCGCGGTTCCGCCCCGCCCCGACCCTTCACTATAGGCCCTCCGCATCTTCCCACCTACCAGCCAGCACGCCCCCTCCGGCCCGCGCCGCCTCCGCATCCCCCCACCCACCAGCCAGCGCGCCCCTTCCGCCCCGACCCCTTTATTTCGGCACGGCACCGCCCCCTCCGCCCGGAAGCCGGGCCCACACGTTGTCGTCGTTGTCGCCGTCGTCGTCGCGGTCGCCGTTGCCGCCGTCGTCGCCGCCGTCGCCATCGTCGCCGCCGTTGTCGTCCTCCTCGGGGGCGCCGCTCCTTGGCGCTCCGGTGCCAGCGAGCGAAACGGCTCGGGCCGCAAGTTTGATTTACGGGGGAGGCCTTATTCGAGGGGCGCATACATGTCCGCCAACCCCCAAGGATACACCCGACAGACTCTGCACGCAGAACGACTGCCTTGGACAAGCGTTTTCCGTACAAGGCCGTAACATGTGGCATTGTGCACCGCGAGCATCCAGCAGCCGGGTCTGCTCCAGAATTTCTTGGGGCCCTTCTTGGACCTTGGAGGTTTCTGGGAAGCCTTGTCAAATCCTTTTGCGGTTACCGGGGGCCTTTTGAGATCTTTTGTGGGTTTTTTGTGTGTCTGTTGGAGGTCTCTTGGCAGCATATTGCCGGTATTTGTGACCATCTTGTGGGGGGCGGCCCTTAGCTCTTCCTGAAACTCGCCCTCTGAAGCCCCTCTTGCGGCCCTCTCTAAGCCCTTCTCCGAACTCTCGCCCCCTCTCTCCCCCCTCCTCCTCCACATTCTTCTCCTCCTCCTCCTTCCCAGTCCTTCCTGTGCAAGAGCCATGGCAAGCGCGCCGCTTGTTTCTGGATGCAGGGCTTCCAGAGCCGGCCTCGTGGTGCCCAAGGGTTGTTACGTTGGTGCAGGCTTGGACCAGGGTAAAGCCGAGGTTTCTGTTTGTCACGCAGCGGCGGAGCGTCTTGGCTTGCCTATAGGCCCACCAAATCATGTTTTCATAACCTTTTGAGGCTTGCGCTAAATTGTCTTAAAACATGTCTGGCGGAGACTGGTTTTGTGTATTCGAACATTTTGGGGTTCTGAGAGCGCTTCGTGGCAGGCCTGTAGGAATGCCGGAACGGTCGGTCCTTGCTCAAGTTTGGTTGGAGGACTGCGGCACACACGACGCGGTCACCGACGGCGATGCCATTTCGCCTCCCGACGACGACATGAGAGCAGCCGCGCCTCGAACCTCGCATGCGGGCACGGCACGCCAGCAGTCGCGCCACCCGCGACCGAAGAGCAGCGCATGCTTCAGATATGGGGCCGCTTGCGATGCGGAGCTGGAGGGTGCTGGGCGGCCATGGAGGCTCTGGTGGCCCCGAGCCCCTCGAGCCCCCCGACGCTTAAGTCGGGCGCGTCCCCCTACAGGAAGAATATCCCAAAATAGTAAAACAAATAGTCTGGGGACGATGTTCGCACTATTTTTACCAATTTGGGAGGTATTTTTGAGCGTTTTTATAATTCATCTTTCGCTCAAGATCCCCCTGTAGGGGGACGCCCCGACTCAACCCGACGCATGAGCGGCATGCGCCCTCAGCATCGCCCCCGGAGGCCCCGAGGCGCTGGATGCACCGAAGGACCCCCGATAGGGGCTTACATGCGAACCCTACCCCTACCCCCCACGATTTCTGAGGGGGAGGGTGGGGTTCACTTCGTTCAGGAGCTCCCGAGCGGAGTGCACCCCACCCTCCCCCTCAGAAATCGTGGGGGGTAGGGGTAGGGTTCGCATGTAAGCCCCCTACCCGAGCCCCTTGGGCCCCCCGACACCGAGGCCCCGACGCCCTCAGACCCTCGGGCCCCGTAGGCCCTCGGAGGGGCTGCCCCTCGGGATCCAGGTCGCCCCCTCCCCCTCCCTCCTCCCTCCTCCTCCTCCTCCTCCTCCTCCTCCTCCTCCTCCTCCTCCTCCTCCTCCTCCTCCTCCTCCTCCTCCTCCTCCTCCTCCTCCTCCTCCTCCTCCTCCTCCTCCTCCTCCTTCCTCTTGCTCCTTCCTCCTTCGTCCTCTCTCCTTCCTCCTCCCTCCTCCCTCCCTCCCCTCCCTCCCTCCCTCCTCCCTCCTCCCTCCTCCCTCGGGAGCCCGTTCGTGGCCGAGGCTCGCCGTGGCCAGGCGAGCCCCCCTCGTTCCCTCCTCGCCGTCCCGTGCGGTGGCGCGATCACTTTGCAGCGACCACTGCGCTCTGCGACCCCGACGGCGCCTTCGACTCGCGCGGCGGCGACGGCGAGCCTCGCGCCTCCGAGCTCGCCTCGCGTCCCCCCCCGGCGGGGGGTCGGGCGGCTGGCGCGGCCCGCGAGGGAGCTCCGAGAGCGGGGCGGCACGCGGTCCGGCCCGCGTCTTGCGCTGCAGGAGCGGACACCGCTGCGCTGCGCTGCGCCAGCCGCTGCTGCTCACCACCCACCAAACCACCCCACCCCAACCCGAAGGCTTCAATTCGCCCTCCATTTCCAGTGGGGGGGGGTCGGGGAACATTGAAAAAAAACGCATGGAACCCGTAATTACACACCCCCCCAAACCCGAAATTCGGGTCAGATTCGGGTCTTCGGGTTGGGTTGGGGTGGTCTCGTAGGTAGTCAGTTGCCCCTTCCCACCCCTCATCGTCCCCCAACCGCCCCGTTTTGATCCAGCGCCTCCTGTCAAACCGCGGTCGGCCAGCGATCGCAGGTCCGCCCGCATCCCCCTTTTCCGCTTTCTCCTGCCCCCTGCCCCCCCTGTCCATCTCATCTACCTTTCGCCATCCTCCGCGTTCATCCCTCCATATCTCTGCAGACTCCTCCATCTCCTTGTCCGCCTGTTCACCAACCCCCCTTTCCACTCGACTTCCTCGACGTCCACCTCCTCGCCCCCGCTCTCTCCTTCACTCTCTTCCTTATCCTACCCCTTAGGCGATGCTTAAGAAAACTTAAGTTTTCGGCGAGAACCTCGATTATTCTTAATTGTTCAATGTAAATCCTAAGATTTTGATAGAAGTTCTGGGTTTTTATTCAAATCCTGAGACTCTGAGTTTCTTAACCCATGATTTGTTAAGCATTTCGCAGGGTGTACCCCTTTTCCTCTGCCGCCGCCCTGCCTCGCCCATTCCGCCCTTCCCTGCCCTCTCCGCTCCACCCCCCGCCCCGCCGCGGGGGCGGCCGTCGCCTCTCTGAGGCCGGGCTCTCCGGCACGTCGGTGGACGGGGGGGGGCCCTGTGCCGCCGGGCCGTGCGGGGTCTGCCCCCGGACCTTCGTTGCCAGAAGGTCCAGCCTTGTTCGCTGAAAGTGCCCAATCCAGAACCCTCCTCCTCCCTCTCCTCCTCCTCCTCCTCCTCCTCCTCCTCCTCGCCCCTGGGCCCCCGCAGGCCCAGCGGCGCTCGCCGCCCTGAAGGTCCAGCCTTGTTCGCTTAAAGTGCCCAATCCAGAACCCTGCCGTTTCTGCCGTTTCTCGCTCAGCCAGCGTCTTCGCATGCGCCCGCGGCGCGGAGCGCGCCGCAGCAGCCCACCAGGGCCGTGCGGGCACTCAGACGGCGGCCCCGGGAACCCGACCCCGAGGAAGAGAGAGGACCAGGAACCAATGAATACCTCGGAGGAGGGGAGAGGGGCCGGGTTTTCAAAAAAAAGGGAGGCCCGACAGGGCCCTTGGCGGGCGCCGCGCGCGCCCGCGCCCGCGGGCGTCAGGCGCACGGCGCGCGGCCAGGCCGTCGGCCTCTTCGTGGGCCGGCGGCCGCACGGCGGCGACTTCTCGTAGTTCTCGAACCTGTGGTACTGCTTGACTCTGTAGTGCGTGAACCTGTGGTACTCGACCCAGTCGTGCTGGTCAAGTGGTACTGCTTGACTCTGCGGTGCTCGAAACTGTGCTTCTCGCTACAGACGTGCTAGGTCAACGTAGTACGGCTTGGCTCCGTGGTTCACGAGCTGTGGTACTCGACTCAATCATGATGGTCGTCGTAGTACAGCCTGAAAATGTGGTGCCGAGCCTGTGGTACTCGACCCAGTCGCGTTGGTTGATGTGATAGTGCTTGACTCGGTGGTCCTCGATCCTGTGGTACTCGACTCGGCCGTGCTGGTCGGCGATGATGACGGGAGGTGGTGGTGGAGTGGATGGTCGGTTGGGGGGATCCCCAGCCCTTGTAGTTGCTTGTCGTGCGTGCTGGTTGGTGGGTCGTTGGGAGGTCGGCTTGTTGCTGGTGTTGTGGTATGGGTCGTGGGCGCACATATGAGGCCTCCATGCACCGACTTCAAGTGGGGGTCGTGGCGGCCCCACCTCGTCCCGCTATGGCTAGGGGTCACAGTGCCCTCGGTGGGGGCGAACCCCAGGCCCGGTGCTTATTTCTGTCGGTGTGGGATGTCTCGGCTGCCCTGCGCTTCGCCCATTGGGCGCTCGGGTAGCTCCTCCTCCGCCATGGGGATGGTGGGGGTGGCGAGCTAGGGCGGACCGCGGGGGCGCAGGTAGTGAACGTCCTACCCCCCCCCTGCCCCTCACCATCCCCCCTGGTAGGCGCGGGTAGTACTCGTCCTGCCCCCCCACCCTTCGAGCCCGTCTCGAAGTTTGATCCATGCCTCACCAGGGCAGCGTTGACTTGTAAAGAGGTGTGGTGGGCCATACAAGGGTTGTGAGTGATGGTCGATCGGTGGTGCAACATGGTCGTAGAGGTCGAATACCGTCTGGCCAGCTGGTAACCACTGAGTTGTATACGTACGATCGCTGCCTGAGTTCATACAGCAAAACGTAGCGACTTGTGCCTGGGGTGTTCCCACGCATTCGGGGCTTCCCCAGGACTTGCGTCCTAACGCCTCATGCAAAACTTGGCGACGCTGCCTGAGGTGTTCCCACGCATTCGGGGCTTCCTCAGGACTTGAGTCCTGGCGCCATAGTGCTTGTCGTCGAGGACGCTCTTCGCCGCGGACAGCCCTGTGGTACTCGACGTGGTCGTGCTCGAACCTGTGGTACTCGACATAGTCGTGCTGGTACAAGTGGCAGTGCTTGACTCAGTGGCGCCCGCACCTGTGGTGTTCGGCACAGTCATGCTGGTCAACATGGTAGTGCTTGTCTCCGCGGTGCACGGACCTATGGTACTCGGCTCCGACGTGCTGGTCAACGTAGCACTGCTTGCACTGCTTGACTCTATGGTGCACAAGCCTGTGGTGCTCGAGTCATTCTTGCTGCCCATCTGCCAAGAAATAACAAAATACCGTACAATGATAGACTGGGCGCTTTGCTACCTTTGCCCAGAGAGGATAAATATTCGCATCAAAAGCATTGCCAGAACGAATGCATGATAGAACCAATAAGAATACTCGAGGGGAGGCACGCTCCGTCGCCTTTGAGGGATCGTGCCCACCCGTATGGGCGCTACGGGTCCCCCCCCCTCGAGAATGGCAAGCCATCGAAGTCCATGAAAACACCTACTCGAATATTCACTTGGTCGTGCTGGTCACGCAAAGTACTCAGACAGTAAATGCAGTAAAATACGCAGTCCCTCGAACGCTCAGTCGGTAAAATACTGCAAAATAGAATCCAGAACCCTCCTCCTCCTCCTCCTCCTCCTCCTCCTCCTCCTCCTCCTCCTCCTCCTCCTCCTCCTCCTCGCCCCTGGGCCCCCGCAGGCCCAGCGGCGCTCGCCGCCCTCGCGGAGCGCCTCGGGTCTGGGGCGGCGCCGAAGCTGCGCGAGGTGCCCCCGCCGCGGGCGCGCGCGCGCGGCGGGCGGCGCCCCCCGGGCGCGGCTCGCTGCTCGCGGGGGGCGGGGCTCGCGCAGCTCCTCGGGGGCCCCCGCTCTGTGTGGGGACCGCCTGTCCACGACGTTCCTTTTCCTGCACCATCCACTTCGGCACCGCCTGCACCCCATGGCCTCGCCCGCTCCGGCCGCCCGAGGCCCCGCCTTCCTGTGCCCCGTCTCCCTAATTAGAGCTGTGCATAGCCCGCCTAGCTTTTAGCGGAAGAGGTTCGCTCTCGCCCCGCAGATGAAACATTGTGTGGCGACCGCGCCATGTGGGGTGTGAGCCGGGGTTCGGGGTCACCGCACGCGAACGAATGATGGCTGCTCCACGAGGCCCAAGCCCAGGGCTAGCTGCAGGATTCTGGTTCCACCGCCCTGCGGTCGTCACTCGTTCGGGGTGCGCGTTCGGGGCAGCCCTCTTGAGGAGCAGCGGAGTCCTCCTTCTCCCTTGCTTCGCTGCCGTGGAGCGGGGGGGGGTCACCGCACGGTTTTGGGCTTCGGGGCGTTTTCCGAGGACGTCTCGTGCGATTGGGGGCCGCGGAGGTCCCACAGCCGTGCGGTCACGGACCGTGCGGTGAGAGGTCTTTGCGGATTTCGGGGCCGCCACGCGATTTGCCACGACACGGTCTTGGGACCCCCAAGTAGTTCGAGCAGGAGATCGACTACAGAACTGATGTACCCCAACTCGTCGCTTGTCTACAAGCGAGACGCAGAATTCGTGCAGATCTACGAAAACTCTCTCTCTCTCTCTCTCTCTATGTGTGCTTGTGGCAGATCCGGCGACAATTTCAGTTTGGGGGTCGAGTTGGTCTGAGATTCGAGTAGCAGGGTTCAGCGCTCACGGGGGAGAGCCACTTGGGCTGTCCCTGGCAGGATCCCCTGAGCAGTGGCGCGGGGCCTCGGCGCCCGCGCCCCTCCGACCGCAACGGGGGCTCGCTCCAATCGGCCGAGCGGAAACGTTGTTTTCTGTTGCTCTCTTGCCAAGAAATCAGGGTAAGGATCGGGGCCCGCGTAGTTCCAGGCATCCCTACTCGAAGCCGCCCCTGCACGCCGGCAGTTGCGAGCGAGTGCGCGGCTTCCTCCTGGCGCCGAGAAGGCCGCTTAAGCGGCTTCTCGGCGCCGGGCGAGGTCCCCGTGGCGCTCCCTGACCTGACGGAGGTGCTTTCCGAAGTGTCGCGCGCTGACCGTGTGAGGCAGCGGGCCACCCTTGTTTCCGGCCAGGCCGCGAAAGCCTGGCCGAGTAGGCCCTGGACCCCATTCGTCGTCAGTCAAAACATCTGATTTTGCATGACGACGGCGACGAGGATGATGATGATGGTGACGGTGATGACGATGACGATGACGTTGAGATGACGATGGCGTGATGATGATGACGACGAAGACGACGACGTGATGATGACGCTGACGATGACGATGGTGATGATGTTAATGAGGATGAGGATGAGGATGGTGATAGTGAAAACCATCGGAAACCGATGGAGTTAGTTGAGCACCATAAGCGCGCCCTAGTCCAAGCCAGGTTTAGGGCGACCAACGAGATGGTGTAGCGGCTTCTGACGTAGAGAGGCCTTTGCCTGAGGATTGGCACAAGCGCAGCCTCCCAGATGTGTCCTGAGGAGTGGGATCAGGAGTAGGAACCAGTGGCGATGCCATCTCTGATCAGCTTTACGCACACACACACAACCACACACCCACACACACCCACACACCCACCCCCCCCACACACACACACACACACACACACACACACACACACACACACACACACACACACACACACACACACACACACACACACGCACACACACACACACACACACACACCACACACACACACACTCACTCACACACACACACACACACACACACACACACACACGCCTCGGCCTCGCCGGGCCTTCTCGGCTCTTGGGGCTTGGCTGTGGACTTCTGGGCCCAAACTTGGCCGAATTCTATGGAAGTGCGTTTTGCCAAGGGGGCTCAGAACGTAGGCGCACGGTTTGCCCAAGGCGCGCAGCTGTGAGGGAAGGAGGGAGGAGGCAGGATGGAAGGAGGCAAGGATGACGAAGTCGGAGGAGGAGCGAGGGAGGGAGGTGAGGGAGGCACCCTGAGATCCGACGTGAGAAAAAAGGATCGTACGAAATCACGACCAGGACCCTAGACCCCGTCTTTCTGCTGCATGAGCCGAACCGGCCTGTGAGGACCCAGGGGCACAGCAATGGGCGAAAACGCTTGGTGTGAAAAATGGCAACACCTGGATTTCAGGGTTGGGAGGGAGGATGAGGATCAGGCAGGCCTATGATCTTTCCAGAGCGTCCCGGAACGCTCTGCAAAGGCCGCGGCGCCAAATACATGTTGTAGAGCCGCCAGATCTCAGAGACCCCCAATTTGTCCCCGATCCGATGTCGTCCAGATCTGGGTAATCCTCCTCCTCCGCCTCTTCCTCCTGCTCCTCCTTCTCCTCCTCCTCCTCCTCCTCCTCCTCCTCCTCCTCCTCCTCTTCCTCCCCCACTCTCGTTTCACATGTGGTGTTGGATTTTTTGTTTGGGCCATTTGGGCCAGGCAGTTGGGGCAATAGCACACTTTCCATCGGTCGTGCCGCGTTTTGCCACGGAGCGCGAGGAGTGTGTATAAGTGCTGCGTCGCGGTCGTCCTCTCAGCCTCAGCTTTCCCCTTTCCTCTGCAAACTAGCGCTGTGCTCTTTCTGTTCCAAAGGAGTCTCAGAGGAAGAAGTCAGCGGAGCGGTGTTGGGGGCACCACACATCATACAACTACATTCACCCTGGCCACACCAGTCTGGGGCCCATACTTGGTGTGTATGCGCTCTTGCCCAAGCCAGGAAGGCGTATACACCGATGCTGGGATCAGAATGACTCCCCTGACCTTCCAGGAGGGCTAAAACATAACACGCGACTTAAAAACCTATCCCAGAGCCATTCTATGTCTTGGTTCTAGGCTGTTTCGTTCCGTTTTTTAGGTCTGTAGGCCTCCCGTGCTAAAACATAGCTCTCTGGAAGGTCAGGGTCCAGCCAGGATCGGTGCAGGTGTAGGGTCGGGAACTCGGGGATGGCGCGGCGCTGAAGAAGGAACCCTTTTCGCTGGGGAGGGGCTCGGTGTTCCTTGATTGTTTTACAGTTTGCCTCAGGGTTTCCTCATGTCTTCGATGGGAAATCGAAGTTTAACTTAATATGGAAAAAAGGGGCCTCGTTCCTTATCTAGGGTTCCTTAGGTCAACGCCCCGACTGTAGGCTGTTTCGTTTCGTTGTTTAGGCTGTTTCGTTTCGTTTCGTTTTTTAGGTCTGTAGGCCTCCCGTGCTAAAACATAGCTCTCTGGAAGGTCAGGGTCCAGCCAGGATCGGTGCAGGCGTAGGGTCGGGAACTCGGGGATGGCGCGGCGCTGAAGAAGGAACCCTTTTCGCTGGGGAGGGGCTCGGTGTTCCTTGATTGCTTTACAGTTTGCCTCAGGGGTTCCTCATGTTTCCGATGGGAAATCGAAGTTCAACGTATGGAAAAAAAGAGGCCTCGTTCCTTATTTAGAGTTCCTTAGGTCAACGCCCCGACTGTATGATGTTCCAACCTGCTTTAGCCTGAATCACCAGAAAGAATCTCGAGCATCAAGGAGATACCGAAGCTGGAGGGCTTGCGCGTGTCAGGCTCTGGGAGGCGACGCTCGTTCGACACTGCTTCGATACTTGTCGGGATGCTCGGAATGATTTCTGGGATCCGGTCGCCAAGTGCGATGGGAGCAACAGAAGGGTCGGGAACTCGGGGATGCCGCGTCGCCCCGCCGGCCCTGGCCCGCCCAACGCCTCGGGGCAGCGCACGCGGTCCACGTCGCGGTCCCCAGCGTCGTCCACGGCCCGAGCTCTTCATCGGCCTCCCGCTCCCCGCGGGAGCGGAGAGACACGCCATCCGCTCGCAGGCCAAAGCGTGTCTGAAGGGGCCCCAGGACACACAAGCAAATCAGCACAAATAAAACATCCCCTATATTTTCCCATATTTTCTGGGTGTTTGTCTTCCCCCCCCCACTTCCCATATTTTTTTTCATATTTTTTCTGGGGATCGGCGATTCATTGTGTCTCTGTGTGTTTTTTCCCCTCCTGAGTGTCGCCGGGACCGCCGCCGCGACGCGCGGAGCAAAAAAAATCCCGAGCGCAGTGGGTGCTCATCTTCCTGCTTCAGGGCGTTGCTGATGGGCGCGGGCCCTCGCACCCACCCTCCCCCCGCCCATCCCTGACCTTCCAGAGAGCTATTTTTTAGCACTGGAGACCTAAAAACCTAAAAAGCTGAGCGAAACAGCCTAAAACCAAGACGTAGAAACAGCCTAAAACCAAGACGTAGAATAGACCCCCGCCCATGGAGTACGGTAGGTTTGCGTCGTGTCGACCAGCGGCGACCCCGCCGCCGACGTTCAACGTTGAACGCCGACGGCGGCCCAGAATCGGTCGATGTTGAGCGATTGGACGTTGCGGAGACGGCAGATCGTTCAAGGTTGAACGATCCAGCGCGGTGTCAAAAACCAACGCCGGGGTCGACACGACACGAACCTGCCGTAGAGATATCGGCTGTTCTTGGCGTGGCGCCTGTTTCAGGCAGGTGGAGGAGCCTCTCCCACGGGACGCACTGCTGCAACCGGCCGCATCACGCAGAGGTCCGGAGCCGGACCCCCCCCCCTGTCCGCCCAATTCGGCTACGCGTAAGAGGGACCCTTCGCCGGAGTGACCTTTGGTGCGGGCTCACCAAGGCCCCCCGATCGCCGAACGCGATGCGATCGCAGCTTCTCGCGTGCTTGTGTTTGGCCCCCCCGTGGCCCCCCAAAACCGCGCACCAAAGGTCCTCCTTACCCTGACCTTCCAGAGAGCTAATGATGTTCTAGCACAGGAGGCCTAAAAGCCTAAAAAACGAGACGAAACAGCCTAAAACCAAGACGTAGAATAGCTCTGGGATAGGTTTCTAAGTCGCGTGCGCCCTCCTGGAAGGTCAGGGTACCCAGGGTCACTCCCGCGTGTAGCCCACCAGTGTCGAGAACGCCGAGTACGCAAAAACGCCCCCTCGGCGCCCTCCCACGGTGGACCTGCGGCCCGCCGCGGCCTCCCGCGCGGGGCCCCCATCGCCGCGGTGCCTTCGGCCGCCGCCCCGCCGCCGCCCCGCCGCCGCCCCGCCGCGGGCGCGAAGGCCACCCCCTCCACCTCCTCCTCCCTCCTCCCTCCTCCTCCTCCTCCTCCTCCTCCTCCTCCTCCTCCTCCTCCTCCTCTCCTCGTCGTCGTCGTCGTCGTCGTCGTGCGCCCGCCCGCGCCGCCGCGGGCGCGCGGCCGACCACCCCCCGGAGGTGCAGCTGCACGGCACGCCCGCCTCGGACGCCGAGCACGCCTCTGCGCGCGGCAGGCTCCCGCCGCCGCCGCCGGCGACCCACGCCGCCGCCGCCGCCGCCGCCGACGACGACGACGACGACGCCGCCGCCGCCGCCGCCGACGGCGACGACGACGGCGACGGCGACGACGACGACGACGACGACGACGCCGACGACGACGACGACGACGACGACGACTCTGCCGCTGTTCGGCGAGAAGGGCGCCAACTGCACAGATAGGCTGTCGCCGTGAACACAAGCTGCGACGGAGGGATCAGGGCCGTCTTCGGCCTCTGGGGGCCCCCGCTGGGAGTCGGGGCCGTCAGGAAAGCACTCGGGCTGAAACATTGGCTCTGGGGAAAGAGTCAGGACTTACTTAGGGGACCGCGCACTGAAACACCCAGGCGTCAGATGTCTGGGTATACACCTAAACCGATCATGGTCGGTCCGATCTTGGGCCCGGGATCGGTGTGTACGTATGCCTTTCCGCCCGAGCTAGGAGGGCGTTATACACATATCGGGAATACGTAAGACTCGAGTAAGCCGGAACTCGGGTTTGCCGACGTCTTCCCCCACAATGGTCCTCCTTGCTGCCCCAGCCACCGCGCCGGACTCACCGGACTCACTGGACACGCCAGCTACCGGACACACCAGACACACCGGACACAACGGACACACCGGACACACCGGACACACCAGACACACCAGACATACCAGACACACCAGACATACCGGACCCACCGGACCCACCGAACCCACCGGACCCACCGGACCCACTGGACCCACCGGAGTTGCCGGACTCACCGGACTCGCGGGACCCACCGGACTCCCGGACTCACCGGATTCCCAGATCACCCGACGATTTCGATTGTATTGGTGATAGTGCTTGTATTGAGATAAGGATTATAATGATGATGATGATGATGATGATGATGATGATGATGATGATGATGATGATGATGATGATGATGATGATGATGATGATGAGTACGATGATGAGTACGATGACGAGTACGATGATGAGTACGATGATGACTTGGATGCTGCAGCTTGCGGCGTTCACGATAATTATGTTATGGCGCTTTGCTTTTGAACGTTGATGATGATGGCGTTTATTATGGCAATGCGCCCGTTGTTGAAGAAGTGGGGGGGATGACAACAAAATGAATGGTGCTGGTGAGGAGGAATAGAGGGAAGCAGGTAGAGGATTTCATGTTATGAGGACCATCGTAATGATGAGGGACATGATGATCATAACGACGACGATGGTAATGACGATGCTGATGGTGCTCGTGGTGGTGATGCCCATGACAATGATAATGACGACGATGATGATGCGGTTGAAGAGTGCGCTTATGATGATGAGGATGGTTTGTACGATCGTGGTGATGATTCCGTCGACGGGGGACATGCTGATGGCGATCATTGTAACGATTTGGTTGTGATGATGATGGTGGTGCTGATGTTGAGATGCCCGTCTTGGATCATGATTATGATGATGGGTACGATGATGACTTGGATGCTGCAGATGGCGGCGTTCACGATAATGATTGTTCGGGCGGTTTGCTTTTGAAAGTTGATGCTGATTGGGGTGATGGCCCTCATTATGGCAATGCGCTCGTTGTCGAAAAATGATGAGGAGGACGACAGCATGAATGGTGTTGGTGAGGAGGAAGGGAGGGAAATAAGTATATGATAGTTAATGATGAGGCATATGATAATCATAACGACGACGATGGTAATGATGATGATGATGATGATGATGATGATTGTGTTCATTGTGGTGATGCCCATGACGATGATGATTACGACGACGACCATGATGCTGATGATGAGGCTGAAGCGTGTGCTTATGATGATGAGGATGGTTTGTACGATCGCGGTGATGACTCCGTCGACGAGGGATATGCTGATGGCGATCAGTGTAACGATTTTGATTGTGACGATGGTGGTGCTGATCTTGAGATAATGACTTGGGCGATGCTGACAAGTACGATGATGACATGGATGCTGCACATGGCGGCGTTCACGATAATTATGTTTTGGTGATTTGCTTCTTCACTTTTATGCTGGTTAGGGTGATGGCGCTTATTGCGACGATGCGCATGTTGTTGGTGTGGATAGTGGTGTCAAGTTAGCTGTTGATGGTAAGTTTTGCTCTCGCCCTGGACCTCGACCCCCAGAGATCCACGAAGGTCCCCGGAGGTCCCCAGAGATCATGTGTTCGTGGTGGTGATGCCGATGATGATGATGATGGCGACAACGATGATGATGAGGCCGAAGTTTCTGCTTATGACGATGAGGAGGGTTTGGACGATCGTGGCGATGATTCTGTCGACGGGGGTACTGCTGATGACGCTCATTGTTACGATTGTGGTTGTGATGATGATGCTGATGATGATGATGATGACGATGGTGGTGCTGATAGTTGTGATAATGAGTTCGATGATGCTGATGAGGAGTACGATGATGACTCGGATGCTGCAGATGGCGACGTTCACGATAATGATGTTTCTGGCGATTTGTTTGTGGACGTTGATGCTGGTTAGGGCGATGGCGCTTACTATGACAATGCGCATGTTGTTGGTGTGGATAGTGCTGACAAGTATGCCGTTGATGGAAAGTTTGGCTTCCGGATGTTGATGCTGATGGGATGTTGACGCTTACGATGATGATACAAGTGTTGTTGGTGTGGATACTGATGACACTGATGCTGCCCATGATGTGGTCGAAGATGCCGATGATAACGATGATGATGATGTTCATGATCATCCCAATGGGCTTTGTCCCATCCCGCCTCAGTGCTTGGGTTGTGAGCCAGAGTCCTCGGGGATGTTTTTCCGGGCCTCTTCAGAGTATTCTCGGAGGCCTCTGGAGGGCAATTCTTAACGTTTCGCGTCGCGTATTCCCACCAGCCCATCCAGGAACGATGCCCAGGAGAGCTGACGGGAGAAGGGGGGGAGAGACGCACATAGTGAAACAGCGCGGGCAACAACGGTGAATTGGGAGATCGCTGGTAGCGAAGGGTGTTGGTGCTGCTGCTGGTGCTGTTGCCTGTGCTGGTACTGCTGCTGCTGGTGGTGGTGCTGCTGCTGCTGGTGTTGCCGGTCCTCGTGCTGCTGGTGCCGCTGGTGTTGCTGCTAGTGCTGGTGGTGGTGGTGGTGCTGCTGGTGCTGCCGCTGCTGCTAGTGCTGTTGGTGGTGGTTGTGATGCTGCTGCTGCTGCTGGTGCTGCTGCTGGTGCTGACGGTGATGGTGGAAGCAGGCTGTGTAACAATCGCCTCGGACGCGTTTTCTCGGAGGTCTCTTGGAGCCATCTTGGGGGTCTCTTGGGGTTCTCTTGGGGCATTATTGGGGCTCTTCTTGGGTGTCTTGCGGCCCTCTTGGGTTCTTTTGTTGGGGTCTGGGAGGCCTCTTGGGGCCGTCTTGGCCCCCATTTGCTCAAAAAGAGGGATGTCACCAATTCAAGTTCTTTTCCTCGGAGGCTTAAAGAGGGCGTACTGGGACACTCTTTGGCCGCTCTTGGAGCGCTCTTGGGGCCGTCTTGGGGCCCTCTTCAGCCCCTCTTGGGGCTCCCTTGGGCTACCCTGGGCCCATCTTGAGGCCTCAAGAGCCCATCGGAAGCGAAAAATCGAAAAGGCTCACAAACACATTGTAGTTGTAAACGCTGTCGGCTATTTGGTGCCAGACGATAGCAGACGAAAGCAGACGATAGAAGACGATAGCAGACGATAGAAGACGATAGCAGACGATTGCACCCAAGTGCCTTGTTGCCTCCTGTTTGCCCCTTGCGGTTCCTGCCGGCCCCACAGCTGGTTTCGTGCTATCGTCAGTTTTCGTCTGCAGCGGGTCCTGGCAGCTCCCAGCTGGTCCTATCGTTTGCTATCGTCCGCTATCGTCTGCTGCAGACGATAGCCTTCGACAGCCACCCCCGGCGGCCCCTATCAGATCCCATCGTCTGCTATCGTCTGCACCGTTTTTCTATCGTCTGCAGCGGGCCCTGGCAGCCCCGAGTTAGCCCTATCGTCTGCTATCGTCTGTTGCAGACGGTAGCAGACGACGGCCTCCGTGGCGGCCCCTATCAGATCCTATCGTTTGCTATCGTCTGCAATCGTCTGCACCGGTTCTTTGCGGCCCCAAGCTGGACCTATCGTCTGTTATCGTGTGCAACCGTCTGCAGCGGTTCCTGGCGGCCGCTAACTGGTCCTATCGTCTGCTATCGTTTGCTGCAGACGATGGCAGACGATTGCCACCAGTGGCCCTAATGCGTCTATCGGCCCCTGCAGTCGATGCCCATCCAGCAACGATGCCCAGGCGAATTATCTTGATCAGGGAGAGAATGTGGAGGGGAGCGAGGAGGGGGAAAGAGGATGAGGAGAAGGTGGAAAACGAGGGGGAGGAGGAGAGCGAACGGAATTGGGCAGCGGGACGAGGATGAGGAGTACGAGAATCAGATGGGGGAGGAGAATTTGAGTGTGAGTGTATCTGGGTGCGCGCCTGAGTGTTAGCGTGTATGAGCTTAAGCTTATAGGAGTGTGAGTGGTCTGTTTGTGAATGGGTCTGTGTGCGTCGATGCCCATCCAGCCACGATGCCCAGGCGAATGATCTTGATCAGGGAGAGAATGGGGAGGGGAGCGAGGAGGGGGAAAGAGGATGAGGAGAAGGAGGAAAACGAGGGGGAGGAGGAGAGCGAACGGAATTGGGTAGCGGGAGGAGGATGAGGAGTACGAGAATGAGAGGGCGGAGGAGAAGTGGAGTATACATATAACGGGGGACCGGGTCCGGGGGCCCGGGGCCGGGACCTCGACCGCAAATGTGGGCTCCGGGGGGCCCGGAGGCTCGTCGTGGCTTGCCGGAGGCCTCCCCGGTCAGACAAGAGGGCCCCAGAAGCGCCCAAGACGGCCCAAGAAACTTCCAAGAGGCCTCCAAGAGGGCTCCGAGATGCTGAAGATGGCCTCCAGACGTCCAAGGACGCCCCCAAGAGGCCCCAAGAAGCCTCCAACATGCGTCCCAAGAGGGCCCCTAGACGCAAAAATTGGCCCATTCCCTTCGTAAAACGTACATTTTCAACAAAGTTGCCTTTTGGGCTTTCCGACGTTACAGGACGGCCCAAGAGGCGCCCAAGACCGCCCCAAGACGGCCCAAGAAGCTTCCAAGAGGGCCCCAGGACAGCCCAAGAGGGCCCCAAGACGGCCCAAGAGGCGCCCAAGATGGCCCAAGAGGGCCCCAAGACGGGCCCAAGAGGGGGCCCAGAGGGGGACCACGAACCGCAAGCTCGAGCCTTCCGCCCCAAGAGGCCGCCAGGAGGCCCCCAGGAGGCCCCTCAAGAGGCCCCAGGAGACCCCCAAGAGGCCCAAAGGAGGCCCCGAGAAGCCCCAAATCGGCCCCCCAAATGCTTCGAACCTGCTTCCAGGAGGCCCCCGACAGGTTCAGAGGCTCCCAAGAAGCTACGTCAAACTCCCAGCGAGCGGCCGGACGAGGCCCCCCAAAAAATCCCAAGAGGGTTCCAGTATTTGTATCCTTCAGCGCTCTCTGGCCTTCTTTCCCCTGCCCCCTTCCCTGCGACTTTCGTTGACTCAAGCTCGCCTCCTCTCCATTTCCTCTCTCTGCCTCTCTATCTCTCTCTCTCTCTCTGTCTTCTTCTCTCTCTCTCTCTCTCTCTCTCCATCTCTTTTTTTTTTGTTTTCTTTTTTTTTCTCTCTCTCTCTCTCTCTCTCTCCTTCGCTCTCTGTCTGTCTGTCTCTCTCTCTCTCTCTCCCTCTCTTTCTCTCTCTTTCTCTTTCTTCCTTTCATATTCCGTGTCCTTGCGACCTTCTGCAGTCCCCGACGTCGCCACGGCTGGATTCGCTCGAGCGTGTCTTGTGATGTGCGGCGGTGCGAAGCCCGTCCCACTGATCAAGGCACAGGTACGAAATGATGGGTCCATCATTTCTTGCCTTCCCATGTGCGTTTTCCCAATCGATTCCTGGGCCCGAGGTCGCAAGAATTACGACGTCGGAGGTCTGGGGAGGCGGGAAGCACGACCTGGACCTCCGACGTCTTGGAAAAATCACGACGGCGGTTTCGGTCAATTTTCGGCCTCCGGGGCCCCTCGCAGGGTCCCGGGACCGTCAGAAAACGACTCAGGATGAAAAAAAAAACATCCCCAGGAAGTCGTCGAGAGGTCCAGGGGCCGCGCACAGAAAGCATCACGACATCGGACGTCCAGAGAGGAGGTAGGAACACGAGGAGGAGGGAGCCCAGACCTCCTGGCGACGCAACACCAAATACAACAAAAGCTTCCCCGCGACTTCCCCCAGAGACTCTAACTACAGAAACTCCTTTCGTATTCCGGCCAGAAGCATCCAGAAACGATGTACATTAGCCCTGGCGGGGGGAGTGATGGCGATGGTGATGTTCATGATGACGACGGTGACGATCCTAGCTAGAACCTAAGCGCGCGCGAAGCGCGCGCGTGGTTCTAGTGTGAGTGTATATGAGTGCGCGCCTGAGTGCGACTGTATGAGCTTAAGCTTCTAGGAGTGTGAGTGGTCTGTGTGAATAGGTCTGTGTGCTATTGAGTTTGATGGTGCTTGAGTCTGGGTGTGAGTGAGTCTGAGTGCGGATGAGTCTGAGTATGAGATATGAGTGAGTGCGAGTGTGGGGGAGTCTGAGTGTGAGTGCAGGTCGGGCTTTGAATCTGGAGTTTGAGTGCGCCCCGGACCGAGTTCCAGCGGTCCCAGGGCCCGAAAACAGCTTCCATATGGCCTCACCGGACTCGCCGGACTCACCGGACTCACCGGACTCACCGGACCCACCGGCGCCAGCGGAGAAGGCACCGGACTCACAGGACCCGCCGGACCCACCAGACCCACCGGATCCGCCAGCAGCGCCGGATCTGGCCGGCCCCACCGGACTCGAGCAGCAGGGTGCACCATCTTCTTTTTCCCAACCATCCTGTGGTGTTGAGTCATCGTTTTGAAATGACGGCGCCCCGCGTTCCTTCATCCTCCTTCCCGCCCTCCCCCTCCTCCTCCTCCCTCCTCCCTGCGTTTCACCCACCCAGGACATCGTTTCGTGGCCCCGTAGGGAGCTCCACCGAAGGCCCCAGTGGCAGGGTTCGCATGGCGGCCTCGGGGCATTTCGGCACACCCCTCAAGAGGATCGTGGCCCCATAGGGAGCTCCACCGGAGGCCCCCAGTTGCAGGGTTCGCATGGCGGCCTCGGGCCATTTCGGCGCACCCCTCACGAGGATCGTGGCCCCATGGGGAGCTCCACCGAAGGCCCCCAGTGGCAGGGTTCGCATGGCGGCCTCGGGCCATTTCGGCACACCCCTCACGAGGCTCGTGGCCCCATAGGGAGCTCCACCGAAGGCTCCAGTGGCAGGGTTCGCATGGCGGCCTCGGGCCGTGTCGGTACACCCTATCACGAGGATCGTGGCCCCAAAGGAGCTCCACCGAAGGCGCCGGTGGCATGGTTCGCATGGCGGCCCCGGGCCACTGCGGCACACCCCTCGCGCGGATCGTGGCCCCATAGATGTGCTGCTTCAACCGCCGCGCTTGGGCGTCGTACTCCGCCTTGTCGACGTGCAACGCCACCTCCTCCCTCATGGCTCTCAAAGCCCTCTCCTGCTTCTGCTCGTCGGTCAGAAAACGCCGTCCTTGACGTCGCCGGCGCCCGCAAAGACGGCCACGAACGTGTTCCTGAACATGTCGGGTTCCGGCGGGAGGCCGTGGCCACATGGGGAGCGCGGGCGAAGATGGTATTCACAATTGCGGTATTCACAGCTGCATACGGTTGGGTCGTTTTCCAAGCTAATTTTGACGAGCGCGTCCTGGATTTTGACGGTCCGGTTTTCGTGGGACGTGCGCAGCGGGAGCTCGCGTCAGATTTCAGATTGGGTCTCGTCATTTCTATGATGGCCCCGTCTGGCCAAACCGAGACCCCGTACCCTAGTATTACGTATCCCCGACAGGAGTGGGCCTGCCCAGAATCGATGCAGACGCGCGCCCTCCGATAGGCACCGTCGTCGTCGCCCTCGCCCGTCGTCGCCGGGCTGCTGGTCATGCTGCCCTCGGGGCGCGCTGCGGCCCCCGGGGCCCTCCCCGCCGATATCGGTGCGCCGCGGGCTGCCGGAGGGGGTATCCCTCACCTGCGCGGGCGTGGCGCAGAGCTCCCGAGGCGGGAAGGCCAGGGCGTCGCGGACAAAGCAGGGCGCGGGGTGGGTGGGGGGGGTCGGTGGCTCAAAGGGATGAAGTCCTGAGGGGCGGGGCCCCAAGGGCGAGGGGCCTCAAACAGTGCAGATCCGCCCTCGGATGCCTTCCTGCCCCTCGGGGCCCATGCCTCGGGACCCCATCCTCGAACCACCGACTTTGGGGGGGGATCGCAGGTGTTGCCCTCGGGGGGCCCTCGCCCGGCCTCGGGGCTGGCGGCTCGGGGGGGGGGGAAGCGGGCCCAATGGGAGAGTGTCGGGGCTTCCTGGGGGCCGCGCCGCGTGGGGGAGAAAATCAATGCCATCGACCAGCTATTGTGCGGGGCCACAAGGGGCCCCCGAGCCCCTCCCCCCAGGGTTCATCGACCAGCGAGCGCGAGGGGCCACAGAAGAAGGCTCCCCGCCCCCCCCCCTCCCCCGGGTATTTCTCGACCAGCTGCTGTGAGGGGCCGCGCGTCTGGGGAGGCGGCCCCGTTCCGCGGCAGAGGTCCAGCATGTTCGTCGCAAGGCTTGCGCCGCAGTCGTGCCATGGCCCCGCGCGTGGGGGTGCAATCCCCCGAGATTTGTGGAGGACGATCAATGGAGAGGAAGCGTGTTGCCAAATAATTTCCAGATGTCTAAAACATGTGTTAAACAGGCTTTACACATCAAACAAGCGCGTTTAAAACATGTTTCGAACATTTCTCTCTACATTTTAAGCACACTTTAAAATTCAATGATAGGACTGTTAGGGTGTCAATTGTCGTGGCATCCACAACCCGAGATCCTGGCGTCTCATTTTGTGTTACCCGAGCGGGGCGGCTTCACCCTGCTCCAGGTCCGAGGCCCAGGACCCTCGGAGATGGCTCCGGCGTGAAGCATGTCGCAGAACGATGGGGTCCGGGGCTCCGGTCACGATGTTCCAGGATCGGGCCGGGCGAAAGGGGGGGGGTGGGAAAGGGGGGGGTACGAAATTTGCTGCATGCAGCTGGTTTCGGCCTCACCGAGGGGCCAATTCCTCGATACATGGCCGCTCCCGGCGCCGGGAGGCGCCGGGAAAATCAGCTACGTGAGCTGATTCTCAAACCCCCCCTTTGCTATCCCCCCCTTTCGCCCGACCCGAATGGTGCACCACGCACTGCGTTAGATGTCCGGGCAGACGCGGTGGAGATCAGCCCCCAGCACTGCTGACGCAAGACTGGCCTTCACCATCGTGCCGCGGCCACGCGCGCGGGGTCGCAAACGGCCATGTGCACGAGGTTCCGCAGGTTCTCAGGGGCCGCGAGGGCGCGAGCTCCGCGGGGCGTCGGTCCGCGGCCCGCGGGGCCTTCACGCGCACGGCTCATTCCGCTGCCGTGGTCCGCACCCTGCGCGAGGGATTCCAGGCGGACGTGGCCACAGCATTCACGTCACGACCCCAGGCCTCCCTCCTCCTCCTCCTCCTCCTCCTCCTCCTCCTCTGGAAGAAGTCGGTCCGCGGTTGGGGAAAGAGGCGCAGCACACAAGAGGTCACTCGGGAGGGGAAAAAGCACACAGACACAATGAATCGTCGGTTCCCCCGAAAATAAGGGAAAATGTGGGAAGTGGGGGAAGACGTTAACCCAGGAAATATTTGAAAATATATGGGAATCCTGGGATTTGCGTGTGCATTTATTTGTGTGCCCCTGGGCCCCCTCAAAGGAGTCGGTCCGCGGTTGGGGAAAGAGGCGCAGCATACAGAATGGAACCCTTCGGCTATCCGAACGAATCCCGGACACGCGTAATCACCGTGGCTCTCGAGAAGGCTTACTCGTCTGTCTTGTTCGGCACGCAGGCGCGGCCAATTGTGACACACAACAGCAGCGCATGCACTCAGATCCTCCTCCTGGCCTTGCACCACAATTACTAACATCTCGGCATCATCGCGCTCTCGCTTTGCTCTACAAGGCCTCTGGCAGCAGGGTGGCCTGGTGCGGCGGCATATCAGCCCATACCCCGTTCTGATAGATTGCCGGCGAATCTCGTCCAGCGTCGACCGCACTCGGCCACCGACTGCCGAGGGGAGGAGGAGCCTCTCTCCGCGGGGGGGAGGAGGAAGAAGGGGCAGGAGGGGAGCAAGGGCGCGGTGAGGAGGAGGGTTTCCAGGATTTCCGCCATCCCGTAGGGATATGAAGGCTGAGCTCAGTCACCTGCAACAGGGTGCAGGACTCGTGAGACCCGTCTGGAGCGCCCCACTCACGAGGTGAAGTCGCCGACGCACGCTTCACGCCGTACGATGCCGAGGAGAAGATCCCCTCCAACAGAGCAAGCCACGGACGTGCCCACAATTCCATACTCCAAATCCCTTATTAATCGTCCCCCGGGTCCGGTTTTTTAAGGCGCCTTTTTGGTCATTAAGGGGGTCCGGTTTATTAGGTCGCTTTCTTTGGATTGGAGCTGAGGGGGTCAGCTTTATTAAGGCGCCCCATCGAAGAGGGGGTCCGGAATATTAGGTCGCATATGGAGGGGGGTCTGGTTTTTTCGGGGGGGGTCGATTAATAAGGGATTTGGAGTACTCCAGAACAGGAGACGCAGCCGCTCTCGGATCACCGCCCCGCGTGCTCGATGCCCGCCCGTCCTCCCGCCGGGCCCGCTGCCGTGCCGCAGCGCGGCCGGAGGCCGTGCCGCGCGGGCGCCCGCGGCCGAGCGCCGCGGGCGGCCCGGCGGCGGCCGGCGTGGGCGGGCCTGGCGACCCCCTCCACCCCTCCTCCCTCCTCCCTCCCTCCTCCTCCCTCCTCCTCCTCCTCCTCCTCTCCTCCCTCCTCCTCCTCCTCCTCCCCTCCTCCTCCTCCTCCCTCCTCCTCCTCCTCCTCCTCCTCCTCCCTCCTCCTCCCTCCTCCTCTCCTCCTCCTCCTCCTCCCTCCTATTTCTCCTCCTCCTCTTCCTCCTCCTCCTCCTCCTTTGTCGTGCTTGGCCTTCTCCCCCCCCCTCACCTCGCCGAGCACGTCCCGCGACTCGCAGAGCGCCTACTCGCAGGCGCCCGAAGACAGCATGGCTTCCTCTGCGCAGTGTGTCTTGTGGATCCCCCGCGGCGGATCGGGGCCA
Source organism: Prorocentrum cordatum (assembly GCA_963575745.1). NCBI lineage: Eukaryota > Dinophyceae > Prorocentrales > Prorocentraceae > Prorocentrum > Prorocentrum cordatum. Next base: position 91,559 of record CAUYUJ010022207.1, read on the forward strand.
TTCGCGAGCAGTGACTCTGCGAGTCGTGGAACGCGCTTGTTCATCACCGCCCGATCGGCAAAGGCAGGGGCGGCCTGGGGAATTTGAGCTGTCCTGTGGGGCCCCCATGGATCCTCCGCAAGTGGCGGCAAGACTGCCCTGACGGAATCCCCCGTGCTGCTGACTTGCGACGAGATCTCAAGCGAAACGGCCGTTCCGGAACCCGGGAGTACAGTGGGGGCGCGCATCAAGAAACCATATGTATTTCGTCAGGGTATCCTGGGTTTCTATCGCTCCTCGCGCTGCGCGGTGACTTCCCGCAGCCGCCGAAGGCGCCGCTGCGTTCAGGGTGCTCCAGGCTTCCCCTCCCTTGCGCCTCGCGCGCGGCTTCTCAGGGTTGGGTTTCTTGCGAGGGTTTCTTGCGGCCGCGCCCGCACGGATCTCCTGGATCTCCTGGATCGGCACCGGGATCGCTGCGGCGGCGTCCCGCCTTCTTCTCCCTCTCCCTCAGCGCCGTCTTCTCCGCGCTTACCTCGGGGAGGGGGAGGAGGACGAGGAGGAGGAGGACGAGGCGGAGGGACGAGGTGGAGGACGAGGCGGAGGGAGGAGGTGTAGCAGCCACAGTGCTCCGACGGACCCCCGCCGTGGGGCCCCCGTCCGTGCGGCGCTCGCCGCCGCGGCGGCCAGGCTAGAGGAGCTGCTGAGCGCCCAGGCGCCGGCCCCCCGCGGCGCCGCGGGCCGCCATCGGCGGCCGCTCGTCCCGCCTCCTCCTGCTCCGCCTCCGCCTCCTCCTCCTCCTCCTCCTCCTCCGCCTCCGCCTCCTCCTCCTCCTCCTCCTCCTCCTCCTCCTCCTTTTCCTCCTCCTCCTCCTCCTCCTCCTCCTCCTCCTCCTCCTCCTCCTCCACAATTACTCAATACGAAAATACTCTCCCTCTTCCCCTGATGGCGTCCGGGTGATGGCCGCGCACCCTCCGCGTATTGTTTTTTTACACGGGATTCCCGGGAAATCCCGGGAAACGACTCTCGCTGAGGCGCCGGCGTCATTTTCGGGCCGAACGCCCCCCGCGTATTGTTTTTTTACACAGGATTCCCGGGAAACGGGTTTTCGCTTGCGTTTTTTGTTCAAAATGATGCTCTCGCTGAGGCGCCGGCCTCATTTCTGCTCGCGAATCGTTCCGAATCGTGCTCCCGCTGCAGCGTGGGCCTCATTTTCGGATCGGTGTTTGGCCTCCGTCGTTCAGGATGGCGTTCTCGCCCCAGCGCGGGCCTCTTTCTCGCGCGCCCATCCGCCCGCCACCACCGCGCCGCACCACCACCACCACCACCACCACCACCATCACAACCACCACCAGCACCAGCACCACCACCAGCACGAGCACCAGCACCACCACCACCACCACCACCACCACCACCACCACAACCACGCACACACGCACGCACGCACGCACGCACGTGCACCACCACCCACTACGCACGCGCGCGCGGAGCCACAGGTCCGCTACGACACGCGTCCGCGGATAGAGAAAATCAGCGCCATGGTAAGGGATGGGAGGGAGGGGTAGGACGTCAGATATGACGCGAGCGCACCTAGCTTGTCCTCCTCCCCCTCCTCCTCCTCCCCCTCCTCCTCTTCTTCCTCCTCCTCCTCCTCCTCTTCCTCCTCCTTCTCTTCCTCCTCCTCCTGCCCGTAGCCGTTTTGACTCAAGCTGGTCTCGAGCCCCCAGCTTCCCGCATGCCCCGCGCATGGCTGGACTGTGAGCTGCCGCTTGTGAAGAATGGTGACGGGAGCCCCCTTCCGTGGGGCAGCCGGGGCGCGCGCCTCGGCGGACCGGCTCGTGGCTAAGCTACAGGCCGAGGTCCAGCTGGTCAAGGACCCCGAAGATCGATCGAAGATCGATCCCCCATGCGGTGGTGACGGATCAAACCCCAGCCTCGGGTCCGGAAGAGGAGTGGGGCGAGCCGTTTGCGGGGCGAGGCGATTTTGAGAGGTGCTCGCCGCCACATGTTCGGTCTTGCTGGGCACGCACGGGATCCACGAGGGAACCCGCGCGATCAGCATCGCACGCGGTGGTAAAGTCGCCATTGAAGATACACCCCGATCAACGTGATGAGTCTTCATTCTGCTGCAATCGAATACGTCATGACGGCAGTGCCCAGGACAGGAGAGGTCGGGGCACCTGAAGCAACCCGACCAGTGCTCGAAGCTCATAGAACTCTCTAGAGATTTCGCCAGCCATCGCCGTCGAAGACGGCCCTGGACAGGCGGCGGCGGCAGGAGCGTGGAGGGATATGAAGATGGGCCAACTTCGTTGTTTGAGCTTTGCCTGCGAATCCGAGTCGTACCCCCCCCTAGAACGCGGAGACGCGAGGCTCCCGGCCGCGCCCTGTGGCGCCGCCAGACGGAGCAGAGCGGCAACATCCGATAAGCCATCATCTGCGTGCGCCCGTGTGGGATACCCTCTCAAAACCGGCCCCGTGGACCCCTTCCGGAAGGCGCCGCAGGAGGGCAGGCGGGAGGCGGAGGGGGAGGGGCGGGGCGACAAGGGCACAGCGAAGCACGAGAGCTACGCGGACCAAGACGGCACGCGGGGCACAAGAGGGCACCTCGGCGCACGAGGAAAAGGAAAAAAAAGCAGACCAGAGAACGACGCTGGGCCACAACGATTTCACGGAGCAGCAGTACGCGCCGATCACCAAGGACGCCAATACGCGCGAGGAGCAGCAGAGTCTCGCAGAGACGGACGCGGCTCTGGGCAACAAAGACGCGACGCACGAGACACAGCAGAGCGATGCCGCTGACCAGGACGACGCTGGGCACAGAGGACACCGCGACGCACGAGGAGTAGCTGAGAATCTTCGCAGACTGGGAGACGACGTTGGGCAACAAGGGCGCGCTTCTGGGCGACAGGAGCTCCGAGGCGCGCGAGCAGCAGCGCAACGCCGACCAGGAGGCGACTTTGGGCCACGCGGACAACGCGACCTTAGAGGAGCAGCGAAACTTCGCTGACCAGGAGAAGGCGCACGCACAACAGCAGAGCCACGACAACCAGGAAGCGATGCTGGACACGCGGGGGCGCGAAGATGACGCGGCAGACGAGATGCCGCCCGCATTCCTCGATCCCATATACGACGTCGTGGAAAGGCGACTCGTGGGGGGCCACGCGGTCGCGGACCCGTGGATGCACGCCAGCAGGTACAACGAGTGGATCGCGGAGGCAGTCACCGAGTGGCCCCGCTACGGCGTCGTCAAGTGGGCGCAGCTGAACCTCGCAGATCATGGGGAGTCGCCGAGCACAAAGGACCCCGAGGCGCACGAGGAGCAGCTGAGCCACGACGACCAGGACACCACGCTGGGCACGCGGGGGCGCGAAGATAACGAGGTCGACGCGGCGCACGGGGCGCCGCCCGCATTTCCCGATCTCATATGCGACGTCATGATGCGCATGCCTGAGGGCCGCGCGGTCGCGACCCCGCGGATTGACGCCATGTTCCACGCGTGGATCGAGGAGGCAGTCATTGAGTGGTCCAGCGTCGGTGTCTTCGAGCGGGGCGACTTGTGAGGCGCAGTCGGAATAGCTGGGCTGGGCGACAACGGGGGCGACGAGGAGGGCGCTGACACAGAGCGGGAAGCAGCCGGCCAGCAGGCATCTGCGAGGGGCGGCTGCTGCCCTGCCCGCGTGCCCCTGCGCGGGGAGAACCGCTGCAAGAAGGGCCAGAGCGCCGCGCGGCGCGAGCAATCCCCCACAAAGTGAACGCAACAAGGCCGAACTAGCACTGCTCATTGCTACGCCGCGCCAGCGGCCGAGCAGTGACCCCGAACTGGCTTCAGCGCTCGATCGATCGATCTTCCATCTCCGCCCCCTCATCGCCCACTGAACTCTGTCCACCCCCCTTCCTCTCCACCGGCCCCCCATCCGCCACCCCTCCTCCTCCGCCCCCGCGCCCCCCCCCCCTCCCCCCCCCCCATTTCTCCATCGGCGGAAGGCCAATGGAAACCAGCAGAAGTGAAGCAACGCCGCCTTCGCAAACGGAAGGCGGCGGAAGTCCGGCGCGGCGGAGATGAAACTTGAGCCTCCAGTGGATAACAGTAAGCGTGGGCTCAGATTTCCAGGCACCGCCCCCTGTCTCGGAAAGAATCAGCGCTCGCGGCGGGTTCTCCTATATCGTCGTTCGAACCCCGCAGCCCCGGCAAGGGTGCCTGGCCTGGGCGCGCCCCAGCGGGGGGGGTGGCTTTTGCGTAAAGTGCGATGTGCCCACCGCGCAGCGACGGATTAGCTATGCCCCCCGTGATTGCAACGGGCGCACTGGCAAATCACGCGTCGGCTTGCGCCAGGTCCAAGCGCGTAGATTGTAGCAAGCATCCCTTGTCCAGATGGGCACGCAGCACCGGGGGAAGGGTGAAGGGCGTCAATTTTCCCCGCGCAAGCGGAACGGCTCTCCATCGGTTTTTGCAATCTGCGCCAAGCAACCGACGTTTGCCGTTATTGTACTAGAAATTGGGCAGCGCATCCCCGCCTTGCGCAAGTTCTCCGTGCGCTTGATTGCTGCGTCGACCGCGCGGTCGTGCTCGAGGTCGACGGCGTTTTGAGACCTCGATGCCCGAGGAACTTTCTCTACGGCGGCGAGTACTTGTGGGTGAGTTGGGTTGCTGCAAGGCTTCGTGGCCAGATGCGGGCGCGGGACCTGCTGCCAATCATGGCTTGTCGCTGGCGCCGAGTACGTATTGCTGGCAAGATGCAGCGTGGACTGACCAGCGCAGCCTGCTGACTCGGGCCCCTGCCAGATGAGCCTGTCTGCCTTTGTGGCGATCGCTCCCGGGACTGGCCCTTCAGGCGCCGACGACGACGCGGACGCCGCGCCCCTGACCGAGGAGCAGGAGCAGGAAAGGGCTTTGAGGGCCATGAGGGAGACTGCCACTGGCGCCTTCCGTGGAGCTCCCACGGGGCCGCGATCCTCGCGAGCGGCGTGCCGAAATGGCCCGAGGTCGCCATGCGAACCCTGCCACTGGGGGCTTTCGGTGGAGCTTCTTATGGGGCCACGATCCTCGTGAGGGGCGTCCCGAAATGGCCCCGGGCCGCCATGCGCGCCCTGCCACTGGGACCTTCGGTGGAGCTCCTACGGGGCCACGATCCCCGCGACGGGTGCGCCGAAATGGGGCGAGGCCGCCATGCGAGCCCTGCCACTGAGGCCTTCGGTGGAGCTCCTTATGGGGCCACGATCCTCGCGGGGGGTGTTCCGAAATGGCCCGAGGCCGCCATGCGAACTTTCCCATTGAGGTTTTCGTTGGCCTATGGCCTCTTGGGGCCTCTTTGGGGTCTCTCGGGAGCCTCTCGGGGGCCCCAGTGGTGTCCCTTGAGGGCCTCTTGGGGCCTCCTGTGTATTTCTTGGGGCCGTCTTGGGGCACCCTTAGGAGCCTCGAGGGCACCCTTGGGGCAATCTTGAAGGACATCGATCGAAGGATGGGGGGCTCCTTAATCAGGGTCCGCCCCCCCGGAGGCCAACATGTTGCCAAAACCGTAGTACTGTCAATGATGTTGGTCTTCTCGCCGATGCCTGTTGCAGCGTTTTGAGTGCCTCTTCGGGGCCTCTCGGGGCCTCCTGGGGATATTTTGGGAGCCTCTGGGAGGCCCCTGGGGTCCTTGAGGGCCTCTTGGGGCCTCCTGGGCACCTCTTGGAGCCGTCTTGGGGCACCCTTGGGAGTCTCGGGGGCGCCCTTGGGGCCATCTTGAAGGAGATCGATCGAAGGATGGGGGGGCTCCTTAATCAGGGTCCCCCCCCCAGGAGGCCAACACGTTGCCAAAACCGTAGTGCTGTCAATGATGTTGGCCTTCTCGCCGAGGCCGGCTGCAGCGTTTTGAGTGCCTCTTCGGGCCTCTTGGGGGTCTTTTGGGAGCCTTTCGGGGGCCCCTTTGGTGTCCTTGAGGGCTTTGTGGTGCCTCCTAGGCAGCTCTTGGGGCCGTCTTGGGGCACCCTTGGGGCCATTGTGGAGGAGATCGGTCAAAGGAGGGGGGCTACTTGATCAGGTTTTTGGGGGTCTCTCGGCAGTCCCAGAGGCCTGGTGGGGCCTCTTGGGGGTTTCTTGGGAGCCTCTCGGGGGCATCTTGGTGGCCTCTTGGGGGCACCTTTTGGGGCCATCATCTTTGGGCCACCTTGGGAGGATATCGATCACAGGAGGGGAGGGCGAGGGGTTCAGACACCTTCCTCGCTCGCAAGCCGTCTCGCTCACTCTCACCCGCCCTCCCGGCACATAAGTAGCACCCGAGCCGCATCGTGACTGGCAACTAATTATAGGAACCAAAACAGACCCCCTGTGCGCAACGCTGGGGCGAGTTGCGCCACGCGCGCCAGGTGCGCCAGGCACCCCTGTGGCCCAAGCGTGCCGGGCACGCCTGGTGCACCAAATGCGCCAACTGCGCCACGTGATCCACGTGCGCCATTTGTGCCGCATGTTCCAGCCGCGCCAGGTGCGCCACGTTCGGGGCACGCACAGAATGTGCCAGGTTCGCCTGCGCACGTGGCAGTACACATCGGGAAACATGTCGGCCCCACCACCCTTATCGAAAACCAGTGTGCAATCGCGGCGGGGTGGCCATCATAACGTCTGATGTGCCTGCACACATCAGGCAATATGCAAATACCCTCGTCGTCCCAGTCAAACACCTATGCACAATGATCGCATGCCGCCCACACATTATCGAGATTCTGTCTCGAGATGGATGTTGTTTGTGTTGACAGGGATGCTTGCCCTGCGGTCAGTAGGCACTATGCGGCACCCCCTCCGTCCCTGGAAAAAACTATTGTGCGTTCGCGACCCCCCTCCGATCATAACATGCCAGATGCCCGCGCCGGTCCCGAGTCCCGAGACGGCTGCTTGGTGACATGCCAGATGCCCGCGCCGGCCTTGGACCGTTGGCGTAGGCGCTTCTCTAGGCCTCCCAGATGGGTTCAGAGTAGATGGGGTCGGCGGATCGCGCCGCATCGCATCGCTGATGCATCGGAGATGTATCGCCGATGTATCACCGATGTGGGACGATCCTCCGACCGCATCCTCTTCCTCCTCCTTCTCATCCTCCTCCTCCTCCTCCTCCTCCTCCTCCTCCTCCTCCTCCTACTCCCATTCCCACTCCTACTCCTGCTCCTGTGCCTACTCCTCCTCGTCCTCCAATTATTATCATCCTCATGCTCCTGGTCCATCTGTGCATCCTTTTGCTGGGCGGCCATGGGTTTCGCTTTGCGTCGAAGTACACATGCATTATGTTTTACATTTGCGGTGGGAAGCCTGAAAAAAACAATAAGACACAAAACAAAAAGAAGCTGAAGTGTTGGAGGCTGAAATGGTAGGAAAACCGTTGGGGAACCAAGATAACGATTATAGGGAAGACCGTCCGAAGTGAAACGTCCGAATGGGTTGGGGGGGTGCATTATCCGTGGAGTAGTTGGTTGTTGTATGTTTCTCCGGTTGTTCCCCTGTGGTTGTCCTAACTTACAATCTCCAGCATTTCAATTTCATTGTTTGTTCGTTGTTTTCTTTGCGACTTGTTTGCTGGCTTCCCACCGCCAGCAGAAGGAATGTGCTTGTACTTCGCCCACAAAGCGTGATCGGTGATCCCCCCGCAGACGGATGCAGAGACGGAAGATGAGGAGAAGGAGGAGGCGGAGGAGGAGGAGGGAAGAGGAGGGAGGAGGAAGGATGAGAAGGAGGATGGAAATTACAAGGGCGAGGAATAGAAGGAGGAAGAGGAGGAGGAGAGACGGAAGAGGAGAAGAGGGAGGGAGCGGAGAAGCGAAACGTAGGTGGAGGAGGAGGATGAGGAGGGAGCAGGAGACGGAAGGGAGAGAGAGAGAGAGAGAAAACAAAAAAAAGAGGAAGAAAAGTGGGGAAGCGAATCGGAGCAACGAGAGCATGTCCATTTCTTCCTCTTCCTCCTCCTCCTCCTCCTCCTCGTATTCCTCTCCCTCATCATCGTCTTCCTCATCTTCCCCCCCCTCCTCCTCCTCCTCTTCCTCCTCCTTCTCCTCCTTCTCCTCCTCCTCCTCCTCCTCCTCATCCCTCCTCATCCCTCTCCTCCTCCTCCTCCTCCTTCTTCTCCTCATCCTCCTGGCTTACCTCCAGGGCACAGCCTGGCGGCAACGCTAGCGGTCCTGCCCAACATTCACACGCGCACTCACATTCATGTCACAACTTGGTGTCTAGGCCAGCGGACCTTAACATATACGTACCTCATTCACGAGGCATCGACCTCCAGGACACAAACCGGTGGCAATGCCGGCGGTCCTGCGCATTCTCTCCATTCGCACACTTGAGGTGTTGACCTCCAGGACGGCCCGGCGGAAGTGCTGGCGGTCGTGCTTCCACTTGCCCAGAAGAGGTGCGGCCTATTGCACCGCCATTGTGTCTCCACGAGGCTTGTTGGTGAGGCCGGAGCTGGGATGCCCAGCCCTGTCGATGAACGGGCGCTGGCACCCGTGTAGTTCGCGACTTCTGATAAGCATGAAAAGTTTAGTTACTGCCTCACTAGGGCCCGCGCCTGTATTACGATACGAAAGCTCGTCTCTGGTAGCACTATCTACAGTCGTGCCACGATGCACCGCAGAGCAAGCACACCAGAGGATTTCTCAACCCGGGGCGCGCCGCACACCAGAGAAATGTATTGATCCAGGGCGCGCCGCGCAACATGGGATTTTGCTCCGTCGGGCCACCGTGCCCTCCAGGGCACGGTGGTGACACCAGGGAGCAGGCCCCTCCTCCTGCTCCTCCTCCTCCTCCTCCTCCTCCTCCTCCTCCTCCATCAGTGCATCATCCTGCGGGGGGGCCATCGACTTCGCTTCGTGGGCGAAGTACACATACAGTCCTTCTGCTGGCGGTGGGAAGCCAGCAAAGATACAAGGACAAACCAAACAAACAAAGAAAATGAAGGGCTGGAGGCTGAAATTGTAGGAGACTGTTGGGGGACAACCAGGAAAAAATCGAGGAACAACACAGACACATTCCACGGAGAATGCGCCCCCATTTTTTCGGACGTTCCTTTTCGCACGGGTTTCCCTGCAATATGTGGTTTGGTTACTAGTTTGTTGTGTGTGTGTTGCATCGTACGTACAACGCAAAGCGGAATCGGTAGTCCCCCAGCAGGTGGATGCAGAGATGGAGGAGGAGAAGGAGGAGGAGGAAGAGGAAAGGAGGAATGGAGGGATGTAGGGATGGAAAGAGGAGGAGGGCGGAGGAGGGAGAGAAGGCAGAGCGGGATGAATAAGATTCTGAGGGAGAGGAATTGGAGGAGGAAGAGGAAGGGAAGGGAAGGGAACTGGCGAAGAGGAAGGGAACAGAGGAGCAACATGGAGGTGGAGGAGGAGGAGGAGGAGGAGGAGGAAAGGGGAAAGAAAGAGAGAGAGAGAGAGATAAAAAAAAGGGGAAGAGGATACTGATAATGAAGAGACGGGCCAGGAGGAGGAAGAAGGGGCGTGCGAGACAAAGTCAGAACGCAGAGGGTGGTGTTGTCCAGGGGGGCGAATGGAAAACAATCAGAAGCGTAGAGGCAGCAGCACAAAGTAGGAAGCAAGGAGGTGGAGAGGGAGGGGGATCAGGAGGAAGGAGGATGAGGATTGAAGACGAGGCAGAACGGGGAGGAGGAAGAGGAGGAGGGGGAGGAGGAGGAGGAGAGAGGAAGAGCGGACGGAGGATGGAGGGGGAAAGACGGAGAGGATGAGGAGGAGGGGGAGGAGGCGGTGGGGGTGGAGGAGGCGGATGAGGAGGAGGAGGAGGAGGAGGAGGACGAGGACGAGGACGAGGACGAGGAGGAGGAGGAGGAGAGCAGGAGGAGGGAGGAGAAGGAGGAGGAGAAGGAGGAGGACGAGAACGCGGAGGAGGAGGAGAATGAGGAGGGGGGGGCGGGAGGAGGGGGCGGAGGTGGTGGAGGAGGAGGAGGAGAGGGAGGAGGAGGAGGAGAAAGATGAGGAGGGTGGGGAGGAGGAGGAGGAGGAGGAGGAGGAGGAGGAGGAGGAGGATCGCAGTGTAGCGCTAATGCCTTTGAGGGTAGGCATGACCCTGTCAGTCGGATGGGGCACATAGGCTCGCCCATCCTTGATGCGGTGCTCGTGAAGGTTGGGGTGACAACACTTGTGGTCCCAGAGCCTGGGCGGGGACCGTTGAAGGCACCGTGTAATGCTGGGTGGTACGTGTGGTCGACATACCCGAGACAGCCACCTCTGTTCGACGCATTCGGTTGGGCGGTGGGGGCTTCGCGACAGGTCACGTCGCCGCCTACCCAGCAATTGATGAGGCGCGAAGCGTGTCACATCGCCTGGTCGGAGGATGAACTGGCATCCCCCAGAATAGCGTCAGACGTAAACTCCCCAGCCATGTAGGGAGGTCCTGTGGAAGCCCACCGGTCAGGACGGCTTGCTACCCCTAACCAGTGCACTTGTGAGCGGTCCAGCTAAGCAGTGTAACGAGGATGCCTAAGGGGGGGGGGGCACGATTTGTCCGCTTCACCGGTCGCAACAAACTAGAACCAGAGCGTGCGGCAGCGGGCGAGCGACAGAGTCCGAGTCGCTCTTTGCTGCGACGAGGTCGAAGCAAGAGCAGGACACCGGTGAGCTGACCAGCTAACCGGTGTTCTGCAGGTTCCCCATAAGGGGGCGCGAATTTTCCGCCCCACGGGGCGCAGCCGCAGTGCACCGGTGAGTTGTCCAGCTAACCGGTGTCCTGCGGGTACCATGAGAGGGCACGGCTTGTTCACCCCACGGGGCGCTGCCACAGTGCACTGGTGAGCTGTCCAGCTAACCGGTGTCCTGAAGGTGCCTGAGTGGGGGCACGATTTGTCCTCCCCACCGGCCGCAACAACCTAGGTCCAGAGCGTGCGGCAGCGGGTGATTACGGATATGCCGGCACGCCCCAACCTAGCGATCGCGGCTGGGCCGTGACGCCCAAATCGAAGCTGATATTCCCGAACTTGCCAGGAAATGCGCGATACCGAATGTTGTCGCTGAGGGTGCTTGGGGGGCCCTTGTCGCTCCTCGTGGAGAGCACGGCCGGTCCCCAGCCACGTAGAATAACCATATCAATCAGCTGAGTGCGCAACGAGCGCTGAATTGGAGGCGGAATCGGAGGGACCAAGGCACGAAGATGGGTATGTTTGCCCAGGACCGCCGATTCGGTGTCCTGGCGGGCAGACCAGATTTTTAGTGAGGCGAGGTAGGTGTGCAAGAACGCGGGCATTGCCGCCGGGCGGTGTCCTGGAGGTCAACACATCCGACGTGGCGAGTGAAAACACCCTTCCCGGCTTTGTCGCTGGGCTGTGCCATGGAACAGCATGTCCTGTAAGGAAGGGATGGTGTGCACGACCGCCGGCGTTGCCGCCAGGCTGTGCACTGGAGGTCAGAACTTCCGACGCGACGATTGAAAAATGCACAGCGGGCATTGTCGCCAGTCCGCGACCTGGAAGCATTTGCCTCGAAGGGGGGAGGATGTGCAGGACCGCCGGCATTGCCGCCGGGTGTGTCCTGGAGGGTAGACCCTCCGACGTGCCAGATTGACACAACGGCACTCAATACCGCAGGACCGTGTTCTGGAGGCAAGTCCCTCGCAGAGACGAGTAACTGCAGGACCGCCGGCATTGCCGCCAGCCTGTGTCCTGGAGGGCAGAACCTCCGACGTGAAGGTAGCTCCGCCAGCATCGACCAGGGCTTTGTCCTGGAGGCACAAGCCTCGCGAACGAATCTGAAGATGTGCAGGACTGCCGGCATTGCCGCCAGGCTGTGTCCTGGAGGTCATGCCCTCCGAATTGACCAAAACGACCACAATGACGCCGTCGGCATTGCCTCCGGGTTGATTTCGGAATAGCCGTACACGCCGGGACGCACGGCTGAGTGTGCAGGACCGCCGGCATTGCCGCCAGGCTGTGTCCAAGTGGACGAAACTTCCGACGTTGACAAAATCAGCGCCCGCAATGTCGCCAGGCCGTGTCTTGGAGACGCGTGCCTCATAAAGAAGGCGTGTAGGACCGCCGCCATTTCCGCCGGGCTGTCCTGGAGGTCAGAACCTCCGACGAGCCTGATGAAAACGAGGGCCAGCAAAATCGCTGGACCGTGACCTGGAGCATGTTCCTGGAAGGGGGGAAAAGTACAGGACCGCCGGCGTTGCCGCCGGGCTGTGCCCTGGAGGGCAGAACCTCCGACTTGGACATGGTTCCGCCAGCATGATCACGGGGCCATGTCCTCGAGGACATGCCTCGCACCCCAGGAAGTGAGAATATGCAAGGCCGACGGCATGGCCGCCGGGCTGTGTCCAGGAGGTCTGACCCTCCGAGTTGGCCAATGAAGAGCAAGCCATCGACGTTGCCGCGGGGCTGCCGACGGAAAAAGGCGCCTGCGCCAGGACGGACGGGTAGGCGTGCAGGATCGCTGGCATTGCCGCCAGGCTGTGTCCTGGAGGGCGAGACCTCCGACGTTGGGTAATACAAGAAGAAGGGGCCGGCACTGTCTCCGAGCCGTGACCGAACCTACAGAAGGGCGGGGCCACGGGTCCACAAGGCCCATCTTGGAGCGTCGGCTATAGCGACGCGTGCGCAGGGGCCCCCGGGCGGGGGCCGAGCGCCCGCCAGAACGTCGGACCGAATGGAAGCTTCACCGAGGGCCCCCGAGTGCATCCTGCCAAAGGTGGGCCAGAATACGAGCCACCGGCCTAAGAATCAGCGTTGAGCCACGCGGCGGCACTGAGGAGGGGGGAAGGAGTAGGGATGAGGTTGGGGAGCTCATCCTCGTCCTCCTCGCTCCGGGGCGCGGTTATCTTCATTGGGCACCTCTCTGGCGCCTTTGCTCGCAGGGTGCAATGCGCCGCGGAGCCGCCAGCCACAGTGAACCCGCCAGCATTCCATTGCTCCCCGTGTTCCAGCGCGTTGGGCGCACGATGCGTGCGAGCATCCCTCGAATCCTCCGAGGTCGAGGGGAGGCAGGAGGAGCGAGGAGAAGCTTTGGAGGTTAAGGCTAACGCGGCGCGTGCACGCGCGGGCCGTGAGACCCGCGCAGCACGAGTGGGTGGCATCGCCATGCCGGCTTGGCGTCTTGGGGCCAGCCCGTGGCGCGAGCTTGATGCAACCGCGCCCGCGCGCCGCGCAGCAGCCTGCGAGTCGACGTCGACGAAGCGCGCCCGCGCTGGATCAGAGGCTTCGGCCCGACGCTGCTGGCTCGGGCGGGCCATCGCGCCGCGAAGCTCGGCCTCGCCGCGAGACGCATCGGGCGCGGCTCTCGCGGGCGCTCCCCCCCCCCCCCCCCCTCCGCGCGGGGCGCCGCGAACGCCGTGGGCCATGATCCAATGGCTGCGCATAGCGCACGCGATTGAAGGGCGCAGCCAGCATCCGCGATCCCGAATCGAACCAAATAGGCAAATGTCGGGCGGATCGGGCCCGTCGTCAGGGAGGTCTTGCATCTGCGCAAGCTCGACAGTGCTCGAGTTCAACAATCAAGCGGCGTCGACCCCCCTCCGGAGGGCCGCGCCCCGCCTGCCATGGTCAGAAACTCCAGCGTGGAAAACCGCGGCCGGCAGCATCGCTGGACCGTGTCCTGGACGCGTAATTGTCGCAACGTAACGAGGGGCAACTGCGGGGCCGCTGGCGTGGCTGCCGGGCTGTGCCCTGGAGGGCAGAGCCTCCGACGTGAAGATAGCTCCGCCAGCATTGACACCGGCCCATGTCCTGGAGGCACATGCCTCGCGCGATGGAATTAATGCGAATGTGCAGGACCGCCGGCATTGCCGCCGGGCTGTGTCTTCGAGGTCAGAAGCTCTGACTTGATCGACTGAAGAACAACCTCCGTCGGCACTGCGGCTGGGCTGCCTGCAGCAAAGGCGCATGCGCCAGAACCGACGGGCAGGCGCGCAGGACCGCGGGCACTGCCGGCGGGCTGTGTCCGAGAGGGCAGAACCTCCAACGTGTCGACTGGCAAAAAACGGCGCCGGCACTGTCGCCGGGCCGCGCCCTGGAGACGCGTGTCTCGTAAAGAGGGCATGTAGGACTACCGGCGTTGCTGCCGGGCCGCGCCCTGGAGGTCAGAACTTCCGACGTGCCGCATTGAAGAAATGGCCGGCAATATCGCTGGTCCGTGACCTGCGAGCACGCGCCTCGGAAGGGTAAGTACAGGACTGCCGGCAGCGCCGCTGGGCTGTGTCCTGGGGGGCAGAACCTCCGACGCGAAGATAGCTCCGCCAGCATTATCACTGGGCCGTCCTTTTGTAGTTGGAGACTTTGGGCGGGCATCTTCTGGGCATCGGCAATATTATGGCATCTGCCAAGGATGCCCGCTGCCCCCCTCTTGTTCACAATCGCAATGACCGCGCTGCTCACAGACGCTTACACACTGCTGCGCGAGAAGCTCGGCGAGATTCTTGCGGGGCGATGTGCCAGGGAGCTCGTTTACTCTGATGACACTCTCCAGTGGCCCGACAATATCCAGGTGTTGATGCGCAGCATAGAGCATTGCGGAGCACATTATGGCCTGAAATTCAATGGGAAGAAATTTGAGTTCACGGGCGTCAGATCCGCCGCTGGCATACTGAACAATGAGGGGGTGCCGTTCGACAACGAGCAATCGCTCATTTATCTTGGTACATCTCTGTCTGCCGACGGCAGGGTCGGGACTGAACTCGGCCGCCGCTGAGGGGGGGCCGCGAGAGACTTCAAGACGCTTGATTCCATTTGGCCGCATTCCAGACTCAGCAGGGCGCAGAAGATTCGCATATTCAATGCTTACGTTGTTCCGAAGCTGACATGCTCATTGTTTGCCGCATGCTTGAACAAAGCGGAGCGGCGGAGGCTCAATAGTTTTCAGAAACGCTGTTTACGGAGGATTTGCCATGTACCGCCAGCCTACATGAGTCGAGTGTCCAACGCTGCTGTGCTCGAGATCGCTTCTGAAGAGCAGCTCAGCGAAGGACTCGCCAGAAGACAAGTGATTTTCATGGCGGAGTTGGCCAGGCGACCAGCGGATGACCCTGTGAGGTGCTCGGTGTTTGAACCAGGCACCATGCAGTTGCGCAGGCCGACTGGTCCGCGGAAACGAGGCAGACCCCGACAGACGTGGGGGCATCTCGTAATGCGCAATTGCATTGAAGTTGCCGGCTCACACGCGCGCCTCGCCGACTACTTCCGCCCAGAGGGCGGTGCAGCGCGCGAGTGGGAGCTGGCTGTCAGAAGCCGGAGAGGATGCTGAAGGCAATTGTATGTTTTCCATTTTTTATCATGTTCGCGCACCGTTTGGTGCAATGCTCTACCGGACCTGACCTGGCCATGTCTTGGAGGCGCATGCCTCGCGCAAGGAAATGAACATGCGCAGGACCGCCGGCATTGCCGCCGCCAGGCTCCGAGAGATCAAAGCTACCGACGTGTCGATTGACAAGAACAGCGCCGGCATTTTCGCCGCGCCGTGTCCTGGAGGCGCGTGCTTCATAAGGAAGGCGTGTGGGGCCGCCGGCATTGCCGCCGGGCTGTGTCCTGGAGGTCAAAACCTTCGATGTTGTCTTTTGGGCCAGAATGGCGGCGCCGACATTCAGCTGATGTTGACCTCCCTCAGGAGGGCCTTGCCGAGCCTGTCAAAATGGCGAAATCCGACCATGTCGAGGGCTGCCGCGCTCGCAGCGGCACTGGGGCCGTCAAGCGGCCGCCGAAACGGGCCCCTCAGCGAAAAACACGTGGGGTGCCAGCTGGAGCCAGCTGGATGTGGCCACGTGCATGCCCGAGCATTACCGCTCTGGTAATGGCCATTGGTCGTAGCACGACCTCCCTGGGGAGGGCCGTGCTTGGCCGGCAGGTGGGGCCATTAGATCCCACGCCACTGTCGCCCAGGCACGCGGGGAGGGCTTTAGATGCCCTGGGGGAGAAGTGGGACCGCACTTCACCAGATTGCCCAGTTGAAACACAATTGCCACAAGGAAAACACCTCGAGGTAGGTGAAGATCCCGAGGCGGAAGCCTCGAAGTGAAGACCTCGAGGTGTAGACCTCGATGGGACTGTTCGAGGTGAACGACCTCGAAGTGTAGCCCTCGAGGTAGTGACCCGGAGTGAAGCCACTGAGGCGGATACCTCGAGGTGCACCAAGTACCTCTTGTGCTGGTGTCGCCCCGGCTTCCCAACCCCAGAGGGCATTGTGCAGGTGATCGTCGGGCGTGCGCCTTGCGCACGCCCTTGCTGGCGCCCCATGCGTCCTGCACAACGACCGTCCCCAGGGGTTGCGGAAGCCATCGGCATGGGGAGGAGGAGGAGGAGGTGGAGGAGGAGGAGGAGGAAGAGGAGGAGAAAAAGGAGGAGAAAAAAGAAGAGAAAAAAAAGAAGAAGGAAGAGAACGAGGAGGAGTAAAAGGATGATGAGGAGGAGGAGAAGAAAGTGGAGAAAGAAGAGAAAGAGGAGGAGGAGGAAGAGGAGGAGGCAGAGGAAAGGAGAAGAGGAGGAAGAGGAGGAGGAGGAGGAGGAGGAGAGGGGATGGAGGGAGGAGGGGGCGGAGTGGAGGAGGAGGTGCAGAAGGAAGAGAAGGAGGGGGAGGAGGAAGAGGAGGAGGAGGAGGAGGAGGGAGGAGGAGAGGAGGAGAAGGAGGGGGAGGAGGAGGAGGCGGAGGACGATGATGATGATGATGATGATGAATGAGGAGGAGGAGGAGGAGGAGGAGGAGGAGGGAGGAGGAGGAGGAAGAGGAGGAAGAGGAGGAGGAGGAGAAAGAAGAGGAGGAGGCGGAGGGGGAGGAAGACGGGCCGACGCCCCCCTCGGCGCGCCGGTTCCGCCCACGCCCGCCCGCCTGCCTAGCTCCCGCAGGCCGTCGCGGGGCGCTGAGCAGCGGGTGCTTCCCGCGGGCGCCGCGGCGTCCAGGGGAGGACGAGGCGGAGGAGGGGGCGGGGGTTGTGGAGGAGGAGGAGGAGGAGGAGGAGGAGGAGGAGGAGGAGGAGGAGAAGGGGGCGGAGGGCGGAGGTTGTGGAGGAGGAGGAGAAGAAGGAAGAGAAGGAGGGGGGGGAGGAGGAGGAGGAGGAGGAGGAGGGAGGAGGAGGAGGAGGAGGAGGAGGAGGAGGAGGAGGAGGAGGAGGAGGAGGAGGAAAGGAGGAGCAGGAGGAGGAGGAGGAGGAGGAGGAAAGGAGGAGGAGTAGGAGGAAGAGGAGGAGGAGGAGGAGGAGGAGGAGGACGAGGACGAGGCGGAGGAGGAGGAGGAGGAGGAAGGAGGAGGAGCACGACGACGAGGACGCTCGTCGTCCCTCGCCGTAGGTCGCTCGTTCGCCGCCAACCGACGGTTTGCATGCGCAGCCACCTCTTCGTCATCGTCGCCCTCCACCTCCTCCTCCTCCTCCTCCTCCTCCTCCTCTTCCGCCTCCTTTTTCCTCACAATCAGCATCAGCAGCAGCAGCATCATCATAATCCTCATCATCAGTATCATCCTCATCCTCATCATCATCAGCAGCCGCATCAGCATCAGCATCTGCATCTGCATCTGCATCTGCATCATCATCATCAGCAGCAGCATCATCATCAGCATCATCATCATCAGCATCGTCATCATCATCATCACCATCATCATCTTCATCATACCCATCATCATGTTCAGCATCAGCATCCTCATCATCATCAGCATCATCAGCAGCATCATCAGCAGCATCATCAGCAACATCATCAGCATCAGCATCATCCTTACTCTCCTCCTCCTCCACCACCTACACCTTCTCCCCTTCATTGCCTTCATGCTCCACTTCCTCCCTGACCAGCTGCAGCAGTTTCAATTGTTCGGGAGTCCAGCGATTTCCACACGCAGAGGACAAGGAAGACACGAGGAGAGGGGAGGAGGGGAGGGGGGGCGGAGCTGTCTGGTGGGGGGGCGGGGGACGGGGAGGAGGAGGGTGCAGGGAAATGGGGGACGGCAAGCTAGGTGCGCTCGGGCCATGGTTGACAGTAGACCCTTCCCACTGATGTATTCTCCGACACGTGGTGTCCTACAAGACCTTCATCCCCAACATCACCCCATCGTTCGACGGGTAAACACAAGGGGGGGAGGGGGGCATTGGAGGGAGTTGAGTGGGTGGGGATCATGACGGGACCCCGCGTTTCTGCACGCTTTGATTCGGTCTTCCTCTTCTACACTCGGTATTCCCCCTCCTCCGTTTCCTCCTCCTCCTCCATTTCGTGGTCCTCCTTTTCATCAGCATAACTTTCCTCTTCCGCACGTGGAAGGCTAGTTTTTTCACATCAGACTGCAAACACAGGGAAAGAGGGGAGTTGGAATTCCGACTAGCCCTCGGGGTCATTGCTCGACCCAGGCCCGAGATCGATTGTGACAACATCGAGCTTGGGGTGAAGACCTCGGGCTATGCGATTCCAAGATTGCTGTCTACCCTGGGCCCCCGTTCGGGGGAGAGGGCGGAATTCTCGGCGGAGACCTCGCACCTGTCCGCCGCCAAGGTGAACTTTGCAATGGCGGCGCACAGCAGATAAAAGAGTGGACGCTGGCGTCCAGCGAGGCCACGGTATGCCCGAGCTCCAAGAGCTTCGGGCCGTCGAACCCACGGATCCCGAGCACAGTGGCCCCCGCGGCAGACTCCAGGAGGAAAGGAGGTGTCAGTCACGAAAACCACGTTCACATTGCCAGAACCGACTTTGCCAACTCCAAACAGGGCCGTCAGATTACGGTCTGGTTGACACGGGCATTTTCGCAGGTGCAGCAGCCGGCACATCCAGGCGAGGCCAAAGAGGAATCATGTTACCCGCCAGCACGCAAGCAAGTTTCGACATTCGCAGCTGGCGGGCTTGCTCAGCCGTAGGCTCTGGATGGCGGTCAGCTGCACTCTTAGCTAGCAAGTCGACGGTATCATTGGCGAAATTGTGATGTCTTAATTCGTCAGACACGTCAGGGACGTCAACAGCGTGGACTTTTACATGCGTGGCCGAAACCAGCCCCGTGGGCTGAAGGGTTAAAAAGCTGCTCGTCTCGCGGCGTGTCAAGCTTCCGCATTACATCAAGACAGTCCGAAAAACCTTTAAATTCAGGAGTCGCAGATTGTCCCGCAGCACAGATCGCCAGGAATTCAGTAGCCTGCGGGGTCTGGGGATTTGGCGCCCAAACTGCGGCACTCGCATGACACACTACAATACGGTCGGAATCGTAGCATGTAAAACCCCATCCCCCATGGACAATTTTGGAACCACATGGCCGAAGCAGCAGCCATCGAAGTGGAAATCGACTTGCACCTCAACGTCCGTGCAGTGTTCACGACCTGGTCAGGCAACGTGGAGCTCACCTTCAGACAGAGGACGCGGGTACATCTCATTTGGATGTGCAAAACACGCCTCGGGTAAACAGCAAGTATCACACTTGTCCTAGGACCTGATTTTATTGAGGTTGGGGCGGTGACCGTTCAGCTTCTGAAGGATCTCTCCGCGCTCCTCGTCGCACGCTGGACAGACACACAGATTGTGGACCATAGTGTCGAGGGCATCCTTATAGAAGTCACGGAGGGTATCGGCACTGTTGTAGCCCATCTCTGCCGCAATCCGTTTGGTCCACAGACCCCCGCAACACACGGCGTTGACGCACCATTCTTCAACGGGGCGAACCGCTTTGACTTCAACTGTGCCCTCACCTGGTCGTAGCAAAGCCGACGAACAGCAGGCAGCAGATTGGTAGCGCTGGCCTTCTCCAGCGCACGCACTACGGCGGCGTGCAAAGACCACTCGAGAAAGGCCGGGTTGCACAAGGTCAAGTAGATGTTTGCTCCGAAGTCGTCCGCTACGGTCGAGCATACGATTGAGAAGCTTCCCCGAAAGTTGGGCGAACATTTCTTAGCCAACTTGCCAGAAAGCTGACCCAGTTTCTTGAGCAAGTTCGCCTCCTCCAGCGTTTACAACAGTTGGTGGCCAAGGTTTATTCTGAGAGATTTCCAGGAAGCTGGCCCAGAAGGCCTAAATTCAATTCTTTGCGATCATATGTTCGGCTGTAGCTTAATGAAGGATCCCATGCACCAACTTATCCTCTGAAGGGGCATCTTCATCGCAGAACTAGGTCCCGAAACACGACGACTGGATCCAGGACCAGCTTTACCTTCGGAAACTTTCGCCCATCCTCTACGCAGGTCCTGAAGCGTGAGACTGAAGGGGCAAGGTCGGGTTTGAACAGCCCAGGCCTCGTTTGCGTAACGTACTATCTGGCAGTCTGCTGCATACCATCACGGATCTCGTTCGAGGATCAGGAGGGACGTGAGCGAGCGCTGTCCAGCACTCGGTTGACAGGTAGCTCCAGAAGATCTTCTCGCCGTGGCCTGCTCGTGGTCGGAAAAACTTGTGGCCGCGCCTTCGTATACCAGGCCAGGTAGAGGTCCAGAAACAAATACCCTCTTTGTGAGCCGGCCCAGGGCCTTCTTACGCTGGAAGGAGCGCGTTCCACGGGCGCTTGCACCGGAAACATTCGGCGACGCGCCTGAATTGTGGGGGGACAAACCCCCCCGAACATCCAGCACCGTCGACGAACAGAACCAGGGGGACTCCCCTCCCCCAACCTCCCCGACCCCCCCCCCGCCCTTCGCGGCGCCGGCGGCTGGCAGCGCCGACGGCGGCGACGCGGCGACGATGGCCAGGGCGAAGTCGACGACGACAAGATCCCTTGTAGTCCTCTGTCCTCGGCTCTGAGTGTTGGAATATTGACGGGCCCGGACTTCAAATATAGATATTGTTCGCGTTGCGCCGCGTGCCTCCTGCGCTTTCCGTCGTCGTCGCCGTCGCCGTCGTCGTCGTCATCGCCGTGCTCATGCCGTCCTGGTCGCCGTCGTGGTTGTCGTCGTCGTCGTCGCTGTCGTCGCTGTCGTCGACGTCGTCGTCGTCGCCGTCGCCGTCGTTCTCGTCGTCGTCGCCGTCGTCGCCGTCGTCGTAGTGTGGGTCGTCATGCTCGAAGTCGTCGTGGTCTCGTCGCCGTCGCCGTCGTCGCCGCCGTCGTCGTCGTCGCCGACCTCGTCGTCGTCGACGTCGTCGTCGTGGTTGCCATCGTCGCCGTCGTCGTCGTCGCCATCGCCGTCGTCGTCGGCGTCGTCGTCGGCGTCGCCGTCTTTGTCGTTGTCGCCGTCTTTGTGCTCGTCGTCGTCGTCGTTGCAGTCGTCGTCGTCGTCGTCGTCGTCGCCGTAGTCGCCGTCGTCGCCGTCGCTGTCGTCGTCGACGTGGACGTCGTCGCCGTTGCAGCCGTCGCCGTCGTCGTCGCCGGCGTCGCCGTCGTCGTCGTCGCCGTCGTCGCCGTCGTTGTCGTGGTCGCCGACGTCGTCGGCGTCGTCGCCGTGCTTGTCGTCGTCGTCGTTCTCGTCGTCGTCGTCGTCGTCGCAGCCATCGTCGTCGACGTCGTCGTCGTCATCATCGCCCTCGCCGTCGTCATTGTCGTCATCGCCGTCCTGCTCGTCGTTGTCGTCGTCTTGCTCGTCGTCATTTTCGTCGTCGCCGCCTTCACCGTCGTCGTCGTCGTCGTCGTCGTCGTCGCTGCCGTCGCCGTCGTCATCGCCGTCGCCGTCGTCGTCATCGTCGCCGTCGTCGCCGTCGCCGTCGCCGTGCGTGCAGCGCCGATCCGAGGAAACCACATGGATCTCCGACAGTTCATGTGTGCAGTAAATGCGCCTAGTGAGGACGCGCGCGCCTTCATCTAGGATACCCTTGTGTCCTTGCCTCTGTGGCCTGTCCTTTGTCGTTTTCATCGGTGGCCTGCCGCCCCCCAAAAAATCCAGCCTCGGGCCACAAGGGTCTTGCGTCCCTACCGCCCGTCCTCAATGCACGGTTTGATTGCATGTCATTGTTTGCTCTTGTAAGGTCGGTTGGAGATTTCTCGAGGCTGATCGGTTCGCGCAGCGGCAGGAGCCCCAGGACAGGCCATCGAGGGGGGAGCCTGCCGTGCCCAGATCGATGGGCACGGGCTCTGAGAGCGCCTGCCGCGCCGACGCAGCTCCTCCCGCCTTACAGTCCACTCGTGGCTCTTCGGAAGGACAGTCACGCCTCGCGGCGAAATCTGAGGAGGACGAGGAGGACGAGGAAGCCATGGCCAAGACGACGAGGGAGGCCATGGCCAAAAGGATCATCAGCATGAGAACGAGAAGGACGAAGAGGCTGAGGATGAGAAGGGGTAGCGGGCAGGGAGGGAACGGGGAGAAGAAGGGAGGAGGAGCCGATAGGAGGAGAGGGAGGAGGGAGAATGCGACAGGGTGATCAGGATGAGGAGCTGGGCATCCCTGCGAAGCTCACCAGCGGGGGATAAGCTGACGTGGATACTTCCTATCTGAGCAGGACTGTACGACGGTTGAAGGAACCATTTTACAGCAGTCGCGGGCACCCGCTTAGATGTGTTCGTACTGCTGTTATCCCTCCCATCCCCCTCCCAGCCCCTCTCCGTTCTTCACCCGAGTATTCTCAACGCTCTTGCATCTCCAGTCGGTGCCTAAACATTGTCAGCATTACTGTTCCATCGGCCACTCCACGACGTTCAGAAGCGGGCAGGTCGCGCCTCGAAAAGGAACGTACCGGCGTGGACCCCAAGCAGTATGTTGCTAGCAATCGATGTTGTGCAATATGTGTTGTACAATCGATGTGGTGCAATCTATGTGTGGTGCAACCAATGTTGTGTAATCCACCAGCGTTCAACTTGAAGTTGCCCACTCCACTGCTCGCGCAAACATCCCACCCACCCACCCGCAACTTGGTTTGCAAACCCCATGCTGCGGCGATTGCGATGAGTGCTTGGCGATGGTTGGTGCATCTCTGCGGCCACGACAGCCCGCGCATGCACGCGCGCGCAGCGGCCAGCTACTTTGGCGCGACTGACGCGGCCGCGGTGGCGCTGACCGCTGGGCACATCCCAACGGGCACTTCACTTCGAGTCGGCGACTTGGGCGGGCGCGAGATCATGGCAACGTCGACAACGGTAGACACGATGATGATAGTAGCGATGCTGGTGACGGTGTTGACAATGACGAAGGCGCGGGCAGTGCGGGCGCCGATGCTGATCAACGCCGACGACGATGACGGCGTCTTCGCGGCGGGGATGCAGGTTTTGAAATTAGCTCGACATGCGCGCGCGGCCGACGCGCGAAAGTGGCCCGCATTGTATCTTCGAAAGTCGCGCGCAAGGGCGTGCGAATGATGTCGGCATGCGGCACGAGATGCCCGCTTGGCAGGATTCCATGGGTTGTCTTGAAAACCCGATGGTGTTTTCAAGAATCCGCAAGAGCGCGAGCGCACGTTTTTTTGTGTGTATATATATACACATATATATACATATATAACTGTATTGATGTCGCGAAACCATGTGTGTTGACCCATTTCCAAAGGATTGGGTTCTTGCTGTTACTGATCGCGCGGACACCTTCCTCACACCTCCTCCCCTCTTCCTTCTCTACCCCATTCCATTATGAGTTTGATGATGATAATGGCTATGCCCCATGTCCAAAAGATGGGGTTCTTAGTCCCCATATCCACATGACGGGTTGCTTGTTATGGCCCATATCCAACGGATGGGGTTGTGGTTCCCCATACCCAAAACATGGGTGATTCCCTATTTCCTAAGATGGGTTGTTTGTTATCACTCGGACGCCGCCGGCCCCAGACAGAACACACCTACTCATACACTGATTTACTCATACTCAGACCTACTCATACTCATACCTTCGCATGGTATGAGTTATTCAACACACAACATGCAGGCCTACGCATACTCAGATTTACCCATGCTGGAACTCATGCGTACCCAGACCAACTCATACCCAGACTCGTTCCAAGCCCTGCCCATACACAGACTTATTCACATTCAGACCTACAAATACTCAGGCCTTCTCATAGTCTGAGTTACTCAACGCACGGACTGAGACCCACTCATACCCAGACCTAGTCATACTCAGACTTGCAAGGGGTGCCGCCAGGGGTGTTTTCACTGGCCCGCTCGCGGCCAGTTCGTGGGGATGTCTCATGCGGTTTGCTCGTTGTCATGCCCAACATCCTTGGCTTTCAGAACAGATGCTGAGGATGTCTCAGGCGGGGCGCTGGTTTCAGCACCCCTAAGGGGAGCGGCCAGGGGGTAGGACACGGGCCCGTTCGTGGCCAGTTTGCAGGGATGTCTCACGCGGCCTGCTCGTTTTCATTCCCAACATCCGTTGCGTTCATAGCATATTGTGAGGATGTCTCAGGCGGGGCGCTGGTTTCACCACCCCTAAGGGGAGCCGGCAGAGGTGTTTTCACGAGCCCGTCTGCGGCCAGTTTGTGGGGATGTCTCAGGCGGTTTGTTCGTTTTCCATTCCCAACATCCTTCTGTTTAAACCAGATTGCCAGGATGTTTCCGGCGGGGCGCTGGCTTCATTCAACACCCTTAAAAGGAGCCGCCAGGGGTGTTTTCACGGGCCCGTTCGCGGCCAGTTTGTAGGGATGTCTCAGGCGGTTTGCTTGTTTTCATTCCCAACATCCTTGGTTTCCAGAGCAGATGTTGAGGATATCTCAGGCGGGGCGCTGGTGTCAGCATCCCTAAGGACAGCCGCCAGGGGGTAGGACACGGGCCCGTGCGTGGCCAGTTTGCGGGGATGTCTCAGGCGGTTTGTTTGTTTCCACGCTGCGGGGAAGGATATGAGGCGTGCTGATCCCTTGGGTCGACGAGGCATCAACGATAATACTTGGTGGTTGAACCTCTACGTGATGTTTTCCCGCGCCACTCGGATGGCGGACATGTTGCTGGTGCGGCCGCCGCCTCGCTGGCTTTTGGAGAGAGGTCCGCCAACGTCAGTGAAACGCGCTCTTCGACGATTCGCGTCGTCTGAGGACTCGACGGTGGCGAGGGCCGCCCTACTTGTCGGGGAGTACGGGATAACGCTGCCTGAGGAAGAGTGACGGCCCGTACTCCTTCCGGCCCGATGCCCAGTGCGGGCGGCATTTGTTGCCCAGATGCGACGGTGCCATGTGTAGCACTTGCCTCTGGCGCTGCTCTTTGGATGCTTTGGACGCGGCGCCGCGAGAACTCTTAGCCGTTGAAACACATCGAGCATCGTTATCCCGTCGAAACGTAGTCCGGTATGAATCATCATTGACGCAGTCTTGGCTCGAAGCGGAGGTCGCCCATCGGACCCAGCATCTTTCTATTACTGGACGCAATCTCAATTCTTCGGTCGGAAACGCCCACGCTTAGCACGGCGCCGCGGACGGGGGGAAGACGACGAGGTCTCCAAGGCGCTGGGCGCGGTTCCGCCGACATTCGACAGGTCTTCCTGCGAATTGCTGTAGGAACGGCACCAGGCAGTGCACATCAAGGCTCGACCACTGCGACGTCCACGGGGGCAAGCGCTCCGTTGTCAGCGCAGACGCGCGTTTTGCTCGGGCGCTCGACAGCCTTCTGGCATGGCTGGCTTCCGTGGGCGGAGCTTTGGCTGCCGGAGCAAGTTGCGCAGATCTGGGCACCTTCGCTGCAACGGAGTTGGGCCTGTCGCCCACGGAGACAGAGGTGGCCGTATCTCAATTGCTGGATGACGGCGCCGTTTACGCGACGATCGATAACCATGTCCACGCGCTGGAAGGGCACGGCACTCATTCCAGCGCGGCTGCGAACGAAGGCGACGGCGTCAACGGGGCGCTGGGCGACGCGCGGGACATCGCGGAGGGGGCCGACCAAGGTTCCGACATGGCACAGCTGGCAGATATGAGGTCAGAGACGCAGTGATTCGCGTCGTGCCTCTGGCCCTTCGCCCCGATGCCAAGTGCAGAAGGCTTCTTTTCTGCGTTGCCAGCTAGGCCCGATGCCAAGCGCGGGCGGCCAAATCCGAGGCGCAAACCGCGACGGTGCCATTTGTAGCACTTGCCTTTTGCACGTCATGTACCTGCGACTTCTGTTTGCGTCGCCATCTAGGCCCGATGCGAAGTGCGGGCGGTTAAAGCTGAGGTACAGGTCGCGAGGTGCCGTTTGAAGCACTTGTCATTCGTGCTCCCCTGGTGCTTCGGACGCGGCGCCGAAGGAATTCTTTGCCTTGCCCCAAAAAAGATGCGCGGGCATATGCATGTTAATGAATGCGTTCGCGTGGTGGATGTGAAGCCGCGCTGCGCGCAAGTGTGCTCCCCGCTCGCATGGGCGCGCTCGCGGAGCAAACTACTATCATGGACAAATGCTCACCGTGGCACTACCTTACAACATGGCATGCACATGTGGCCTCGCGTGGCTAAACGCCCGTTTTACAAATCCCACCTGCCAACCATTCTAAAACATATGCGCATTGCCACACGCTGAGGAGGGCACGGCCTGGCAGCTGAGGAGGGGGAATGAATGGGAGGCTCATATTCAATCATACTCAAAGCTCACTCTGACTCATACTCACGCACCCGCATTCGGACTCACTCGTATTCGTCGGCTTTGTCGCCCATGCGGACGCGCTAATATAGTCAAATAATCATGAACAGACGTTCGCCATGGCATGACATAGAACATGCAATGCACGCATGGGGAGCTCCACGCAGTGAGTAATTGTTATTCCCCATATCCTTAGGATGGGTTTTGTATTGTTCTCCGACCGCGCGGGACCACCAATACTATGATGATGACCTGGTGACCATGGTATGGTGAGAGTACGATGTGAGTATGATTGTGATGATGAGTGACGGATGAGTATGATGACGATGAGGATGATAATGTCGATGAGCAAACGAGGGGGATGTCTCGATCGGCTTGCTGGTTTTAGCACTCCTAAGGGGGGGCCGCTAAAGGGGGGCCGCCAGGGGTGTTGCACGGCCTCCGTTCGCGCCCAAGTTGCGGGGATGTTTCGAGCGGTTTGCTTGTTTTGGTGCCCGACATGTTCCGCTTTCGGAGCAGATTTGGAGGATGTCTCGAGCAAGGCGCCTCCTGTTGGGGGGGCCGCCAGGGGGTATTGCACGGCCTCCGTTCGCGCCCAAATTGCGGGGATGTCTGAAGCGGTTTGCTTGTTTTGGTGCCCGGCACCCTCCGCTCCCAGAGCAGATTTGGAGGATGTCTCGAGCGAGGCGTTCATTTTCACCCTCCTGGTGGGCCAGATGTTGAGGATGTCTCGATCGGTTTTCTTGTCTCGGTGGCCAGATTCGTGGGCACAGATTCTCTTCAGGATGCCACTGGCGGCTCCAACAGGCTCCAGGAGCTCCAGGAGGCCACATGAGGCCCCAGGACGCACCAGAGGGCCACAGAAAGATTCAAAAGGCCACAGGATGTCCCAAGAGGCTCCAGGAGGCCCCAGGAAGCTCCAGGATGCCTCAGGAAGCCACAGGAGGCCCCACGATGCCACAGGAAGCGCCAGGAGGCCTCGGAAAGCAACACGAGGCCCCGAGAGGCCCCAGGAGCAGGAGGCCTCAGAAGGCAACAGGAGTGGCTCCAATCCCAAGTGTTTCACGTATGCTCCTATAGATTCGGCCTCGCCTGGAGCACGAAGCCTTGATGTTATACGTATGGTTATATCGATTGTCCTTCCCCGGTGAACGCAATCCTAAATGTTTGACGTATGCTCCCATATATTGGGCCTCTCCTGGGGCACGAGTCCTTGGTGTTTTACGCGTGTTCCTATAGATTGCCCTTCTCCTGTGGCTCCAATCCGCAATGTTTTACGTACGTCTGTTGCTATAGATTTGGCCTGTCCTGGGGCACGAATCTTGCCTAGGATGTCCCAGGAGGCCCCAGCAGGCCCCAAGAGGCTCCTGGAGGCCCCAGGAAACCCCAGTAGGTTTCAGGAGGCCCCAGGAGGCCCCAGGCTCATGCGCAGAGACGCGCTCGTACTATTGAGGCTCAGTCACACTACAATTCATTCGCACTTCGATTCGTGACCAGACCGTCACAACTCAAGCCCGTGTATATTCGAAATTTCTTGCGCCTAGACATTCACGGCGGACAGGTCCAAGCGAATAGATGCACATATGGGGAGCTCCACGCAGTGAATAATTAGTGTGACCGCGCGGACCGTCTTCTCACACCTCCTCCCATCCTCCCTCTCTGCCCCATCCGATTCAGAGTATGATGATGCCCTCAGAGTATGAGGATGCCGAGTGATGGCGATAAGAATATGACGGTATGGTATGCTATGTTATGGTATGGTATGGTATGGTATGCTAGGTTATGTTATGATTTCGTATGTCATGTTATGTTGTGATGACGATGGCGATGAGGATGATGATGCTGATACTGATGATGATGATGATGATGCTGATGATGATGATGCTGGTGATGAAGATGATGCTGCTGCTGCTGGTGATGATGATGATGGTGGTGATGGTGATGATAATGAGGGCGGAGCAAATTGTGAGAATGCCTCGAGCGAGGAGCGGGTTTTAACACCACCAAGGGGGAACAGCCAGGGGGTATTGCACGGCTTCCACTCGCGCCACAATGACGGGGATGTCTCGAGCGGTTTGCTTGCTTCGGTGCCGCAGCATCTTTCGTTTTCGGAGCAGTTTTGGAGGATGTCTCGAGCGAGGCGCTCATTTTCGCCCCCAAGGGTGAGCCGCCAGGGGGTATTGCACGGCTTCCATTCGCGCCACAATGGCGGGGTTGTCTCGAGCGGTTTGCCTGTTTCGGTGCCGCAACATCCTTCGCATTCGGAGCAGATTTGGAGGATTTCTCGAGCGAGGCGCTCACTTTCGCCCCTAAGGGGGGCCAGATTCTGAGGATGCCTCGGTCGGTTTGCTTGTTTCGGTGGTCAGACTCGCGGGCACAGATTCTCTCCAGGATGCCACATGTGGCTCCAGCAGACTGCAGGAGGCCCCAGGAGGCCACAGGAGGTCCCAGGAGGCATCAGGAGGCCACAGAAAGACTCAAGAGGCCACAGGATGTCCCAAGAGGCTCCAGGAGGCCCCAGGAAGCTCCAGAGGAGGCTCCAGGATATTCCAGGAGGCTTCAGGAGGCCACAGGAGGCCACAGGAGGCCACTGGAAGCGCCAGGAGGCACCAGGAGGCCCTGGAAGGCAACAGAAGGCCCCGAGAGGCTCCAGGAGCAGGAGGCTTAAGAAAGCCACAGGAGTGGCTCCGATCCCATGTGTTTCACGTATGCTCCTATAGATTGTGCCTCACCCGGAGCACGAATCCTTGATGCTATACGTATGTTTCTACAGAGTGTCCTTCTCCTGTGTATCCAATCCGAAATGTTTGGGTCACGAGTCCTTGGTGTTTTACGTGTGCTCCTACATATTATTCTTCTCCTGCGGCGCCAATCCGCAATGTTTGATGCACGTCTGTTCCTATAGATTGGGCCTCTCCTGGGGCGAATCCTCCCTAGGAGGTTCCAGGAGGTCCCAGGAGGCCACACGAGGCTCCAGGAGGCCTCAGGAGGCCACAGGAAGCCCCATGAGGCCCCACGAGGCCCCAAGAGGCTCCAGGATGCACCAGGAAACCCCTGGAGGTTTCAAGAGGCCACAGGAGGCCCCAGGCTCATGCGCAGAGGCGCACTTATATGTTTGAGACTCATTCACACTCCAACCCATTCACACTTAGATTCGCTCCCAGACCGTCAATTCAAGCCCGCTTATATTCGAAATCCCTTGCGCCTGGACACTCACGGCGGACAGGTCCATGCTAATAGATGCGCATATGGGGAGGGGGTCCACAGTGAATATCTTCTATGTTGATTGGACAATCGGTTTTGAAACCGTTACGAACCCAAAGGTTTTCGACGGATTTCGGCGTGCGCGAGCGACGACGCAAGCGCGTGTAGCTCGTTCTATTGTTCGCAAAGGGTTCTCGCGACGGTACGCGCGCAAGGGCGGTCGAACGATTTCGACATGCGCGCGCGAAGCCCGGTTCGTAGCATTTTGTGAAATGTTGAAAGTACGATGGTTTTCTTAAGAATGCTCAAGAGCGCAAAAACTTGTGTTTGAGCATCCGTGTTGCGGAACTCTGTATTTTCATATGTTTGTTGGACAGTCGATTTGAAATGGTTTACGAAACCGAAGGTTTTGGAAGGATTTCGGCATGCGCGCGCGACGACGCGCGTGCGCAGTTCGTCCCGTCTGCTGCCAGGGATTCCTGACATGTTATGATTGGTGGTAACGCACATAATATGTTTTGCAAAGGATGGCGGGGGGGGGGGGGGCGATACCGCCCCCCCTGGGATGGAGGGAACTCAGATCTAGGACGAACGATGGGGCAGAATCATACATAAATTGTATGAGCAAACGGGGGGCGATAATCCCAGGGGGTGGGAAGGAGAGTCCATTCTTTTTTTGACTACCCTGCAACGCGCTTGACCACCTCCATTGCTCGCGCAAACAGCCCACCCACCCACCCGCAGCTTTGTTTTGTAAAACCCATGCGGTGGCGATTGCGATGAGTGCTTGACGTTGGCTGGTCCATCTGTGCGGCCGCGCCACCCCAAGCGCGCGCGCAGCGGCCAGCTATATTGGCACGACCGACGCGGCCGCCGTGGCGTTGACCGCTGGGCACATTCCAGAGGGCACTTCACTGCGAGTCGGTGATGGGCGGGCGCGGTATCATGGCGACGTCGACAACGGTAGACACGATGATGCTAGTAGCGAGTCTGGTGACGATGTTGACAACGACGGCGGTGCGGCCAGTGCGTGCGCCGATGCTGATCACGCCGACGACGATGACGGCGTCCTCGCGTCGGTGATGCAGGTTTTGGAAAGAGTTCGACATGCGCGCGCAGCCGACGCGCGAGAGTTGCCCGCATGGTATTCTTTGACACGGATCGTGCCCCCTCCAGCACGCGCGCAAAGGGCGCGCGAATGATGTCGGCATGCGGCGTCAGAGGCCCGTCTGGCAGATTTCCTGAGTAAGAACTCGCAAGAGCGCGAGCGCACGCTTTTTTGAAAACTGACGTTGCGAAACCAAATGTTTTATGTGTTTTGGGCACTCGGTTTTAAAACCGCTACGAAACCGCATGTTTTTGATGGATTCGGGCATGCGCGCGCGACGACGCGCGCGCATTTCGTTTCATCTGCTGCAGCGGATTCTCGCGACGGCACGCGCGCAAGGGTGGTCGAACGATTTTGACATGCGCTCGCGCGAAGCCCGTTTCGCAGCATGTTATCAACATGTTGGAACAACATCTTTTTGAGAATTCGCAATAGCGCGCGCAGTTTTCCTTTGAAGATCCATGTCGCGAAACAATAGATTGTTATGTGTTGCTTGGGCGCTCGATTTTGAATATCTCACGAAACCAATAGTTTGTGGAGGATTTCGGCACGCGCGCGCGACAGCGCGCGCGACAAAGGATTGAAGATTGTGGATCAACGAATGCGCGCGTATAGTATGGTTTGCAGAGGATGGCGGGGGGGGGCGGATACCGGCCTTCGGGCCCCCTTAGGACGGTGCGAATTCAGATTTAGCATGGACGATGGGGCAACAACGTGTGCAAATTGAAATACGAAAAGGGGGGCGGATAATCCCGTGGGGGGGTCAGAATCGATTAACTTTGAAGACATGAGAACAGAAATGATCATCTACGCTGAGCATCTTAAGCAGCGCAATTCACTTGTTGGTTCAAGTCACGTGGTGCAGTGAATCGTGCAGAACTTGAAATTGACAATTCCACTGCTCGCGCAATCATCCCACCCATACACACGCAACGTGGTTTGCAAAACCCATGCGGCGGCGATTGCGATGACTGTTTGGCGTTGTCTGGCGCATTGCTGCGGCAGCGCTGGCGCGCGCAGGCTCGCGCGCAGAGCGGCCAGCTAGTTTGGCGCGACCGATGTGGCCGCGGTGGCGTTGTCCAGGGGACTTCCCAGCGCGTCTCGCGGGTCGCGCTGACGCGCGGGCACTTCAGTGCGAATCGGTGATTCGGGCGGGCGCGGTATCATGGCGACGTCGAGAACGGCAGACCCGATGATGATAGCAGCGATGATGGTGACGATGATGACGGTAACCACGACAATGCCAATGACGGCGCCAATGCTGGTCACGCCGATGACGATGATGGTGTGACGATGATGGTGTCCACGTGTCCACGTGTCGGGGGTGACGGCTTCGGAGGGATTTTCACGTGCGCGCGCGACCGGCGCGGGGGAGTGGCCCAGCATGATGGTATCCGCGTGTCAGAAACGAAGGTCTTGTGCAGTTTTCGACATGCGTGCGCGGCCGACGCGGGCGATTGGCCCGCGTGGTATTATTTAACATGGACCGTGCCTCCCCTCCCCCGGCAAGGGCGCAAAAGCGTTCGAGCATGTCGACATGCGCTCGCGAGAGGCCCGCTTGATCGCACTGGATACGACTGTGGAAAAACAACACGGTCCCCCAGGAACTCGCAAGTGCGCGCAGATGTTTGAACCATTACGTTGCTAACCCACGATTGTTTTTCAAGTGGCTTACGCCGCCCCACCAACCGTGAAAAAAGAGCCAGGGCGTGGGATTATTGTCGCATTTTTGCAGTGGCCTTCGGCTCAATCCGCCACCGTGTTTTGGTTGTGGGTCAGAAACGTTATGAATGAATATGAAAGGGTCTTCCAATTTGTTCATAGGCCTCTTTGAAGATTTTTGGGTGCACTTGGAAGGCTTAAGGGGGCCTCTTGAGGGTTTCTTGGGGTCGTCTCGGAGGCCTCATTGGGCCCTTGGGGGGGAAGGTTTATAATATCGATTCGTATTCCCCCTGTTGGGGTGTTTTGGGGCCCTGTTGGAGGTCTCTTGGGCCGCGCTGGGGGCCATTGGGGCCGTGTCAGGGCCACCTGGGTCTATCTTGGGGCCGTTTGGGGGCCGTCTTTGGGGCCTCGTCGGCTGTCCTGGGACGATCTTAAGGGTCCCATTCTGCCGTCAGTCTTGGAAGTTGTCAAGACAGAACAGATGAGCATGCTAAGAATGTGCGCTGTCCAAAGGGAATGGACGTTATGTGCCTCTTGGGGCCTTTTCGGCTGTCCTTTGGGGGTTCCCTCGGGCCGTTTTGCGAGCCTCGAGGGCCGTCTCGAGACACCGAGGTTCGTCGAGGGGCTGCCGTTGGCCGTCTCGACGCTGTTTTGGATTGTCGTGGCGTTTTCTGTGGGGCCGTGTGGGCAGTCTTGCGCTGTTTACGAGGCTCCGCAGGCCCCAAAAAGGCAATGGCGAGCTCGCAGGGGGCCCTCCCTCAGAATCAGATGTTGGACCCCAGGGGAGGGGGAAAAGGGGGAGGGGGGACAGCCAATCATCTCACAGTTTGTCCCACCTTGGATGTTATACATGTTCGGATATCTCGATCTTGAAATCCTCACGACACCTACGGCTTCAAAAACAAGTCTGGCATGCGCGCGACGCATGCGCGCGTTTTCGTTGCAAGAGATGGATGAACGGGTTTGATTTGTGATAAACCAGTGTGCGCGCACTTCATTATTAGACAGGGGGCGATAACAGCACTCCCTGAGATAGAACGAAGCCATATTTACAATAAACGATGGGGCATAATCACATGTAAATTGTTGACGCTTCGGGAATCCCCACCAGCCCATCCAGAAACGATGCCCATAGGAATTGCCTCGATCAGGGAAGTGGACAGCACACAGAGGAAGCCATTATGAGACATCTTGGGATATCTTGAGCCATCTTGGAGGTCATGTTCGGCTCTCCCAGGCGCTCTTGGAGTCATCTTAATCAGTGCCCCGCCTCAAGAGGCCAACATGTGGCTAAAACCGTCGTTAAACCAATGAGGTTGGCATTCTCGCCGAAGCCGCTTGGAGCATCTTGGGTGCCTCTGGGGGACCTCTTGGGTCCGCTTGGGGGTCTCTTGGGGGCCTCCTGGGGGCCTCTTGGGGGCCTCTTGGGGCCATCTTGGGGCCATCTTGGGCCCTCTTGGGGCCTCCTGGGCGCTTCTTGGGGCCATCTTGGAGGAGGTCGATCAAACAAGAGGGGAGCTTTAATTAGGCCCCCCCCCAAGAGGCCAAAATATGGCCAAAACCGTAGTAAAACAAATGATGTTGGCTTCCTCGCCGAGGCCGTTTTGGACGCTCTGACGACCCGCGAAGCCCCTTGTCAAGGTCCATGGGGAGGGGGTAGCGGGAGGGGTCAAGACGCCCTCCCCGCCCGCAAGCCGTCTCGCTCATTCCCACCCGCCCTCCCAACACATACGTAGCACCCGAGCCTGGCCCGAGCCGCAGCATATGCAGCAGTCGTCTTTGGATGTCCAGCTACTGGGGGCCAATCCGCCGCCGCCGCCGCCTCCGCCGCCGCTGCCGCCGCCCGCCGTTGCCTCCGCCGCCGCGCCGCCGCCGCCGCCGCCGCCGCTGTCCGCCGCTGCCGCCGCCGCCGCGCTGCCCGCCGCCGCCGCCGCCGCCGCCCCCGCTGCCAAACGCCGCCGCCGCAGCCGCTGCCGCCGCAGTCGTTGCCGCCACCGCTGCCGCCGCCGCCGCCGCCACCGCCGCCGCCGCCGCCGCCCCCGCCGCCGCCACCGCCGCAGCCGCCGCAGCCGCTGCCCCCGCCGCAGCCGCCGCAGCCGCGCCGCCAAGTGTACTCTGTATTGTTTTTTGACAGGGATGGTGGGGGGAGGCCGCATCGGGTTCGCTGCGCGTGCTCCGAATTTGGAGACAGAGTGTGTTTTGTATTGCTTTTTATTGGGGATGGTGGGGGCAGAGTGTGTTTTGTATTGTTTTGTACAAGGGATGGTGGGGGGGGGCCCTCATGGACTTGGGTTGGCTCCCAGTCGCCTGGGGGAGGGGGTGTATATTAATGGGGAACAGTGATTAAACCCTTCCCCGAAGGGGAAGAAGGAGGGGCTGAAGAGGAAACTCCCTAAACCACCGACGCCCAGAGGGCTGGTGGGATTTGATCATCCCAGGGGGAACGGAAAATCGAGGAGAGGGGGCGCAGTAGATTTTAATGTTCGCTTGGTTCGGAGATTCTGCGTTGTACAATCTATGTTGTGTTGTGCAGTCTATGTTGTGCGATCTATGTGGTGCAATATTGAATTGCCTTCGGCCCACCCCGCCACCGTATCTGTTTTGTGGGTGAGGGGCCTCCTTGATGTTCGTTGGGATCTCGTGAGAGGCCTCTCGGGGGCGTCCGGGCGGCAGGTTTGAGGCCTCTGGGAGGGTTATTTTCGTGTGTATTGGGACCTCTTGGGGGTCTCTTGGGGCTTCGTGCGGGCCTCCTGGGGGCCTCTTGGGGGCCTCTTGGAGCCTCACGGGAGCCTTTTTGGAGCCGAGGGCTCGAAATGTCCGTACCAGTCCCTTGTCTGGGCTCCCTCTTGGAGCCGTCTTGTGGGTTTCTTGGCCGTCCTGGGAGCCTCTCAGGCCGCCTTCGGGCCCTCCGGGGCCGTCTTGGGGCCCTCTTGGAGGCCTCTTGGGCCGTCTTGCGGCGATCTTGGGGGGTTCTGAAGCCGCCCTGGAGTGTTGGGAAGCCGAAAAGGCGATACCGCCAAAGTCTCACAAACATTCCCAGAGCGTCACTGATCGCTGCCTCCTGGGGCCTCCTTGGAGGCCTCTTGGAGCGTCTTGGGGGCATCTTGGGCCGTCTCGATACTGGCTTGGGCGTCGGCGATCCGGGGTCCTGGACAGTCGTGGCGGCCTCTTGGGGCGACGCCCCAGGCCCCTGGGGGCCACGCGGGGGGGGTCCTCCTCCTCCTCCTCCTCCTCCTCCTCCTCCTCCTC